>LNAC01000424.1:299134-337444 GCA_002007465.1 Ailurus styani
CCCGCCTAGTACAATGGCTGCAGCTGCTCTTCTGCCCTCAAAATCTCATGGAAATTTCTCTGGGGCCAGTCCTAACACAGAACCATTCAGAGAAGTCTCATTCCAGTTTAGCTAAGTTGACATAGCACAAAATTACCACAGAGATAGTCACTGAGATATGAAAAAAAGAAAGAAAGAAAGAAAGAAAGAAAGAAAGAAAGAAAGAAAGGAAGGAAGGAAGGAAGGAAGGAAGGAAAAAGAAACATGATATAATTCAATCCTTTCTTTATAAAGTCATGAAAGCTGGATCCCAGAGAGACTCAGTGGTTTGTCCAATGTCACAGAGCTAGTGACAGGCCTAGAAACTCAGTCCTATGTGTATCCATGTGGGCGATATCACAGAAAACACTGCATGTGAAGTTAAGATGCCTGAGATTTTGTCACTAATTATTTGGCCTTAAGAAAAAAAAGCATTCAGTTGTGGATACAGATTTTCTTGTAAGAGAATGGCATGTGGGCTAGGCCCAAGAAATTGGAGGTACTCAGTTTCTATCTCTTAAATAAATGAATAAATATAGTCTCTCAAGAACAACCATTTTATGGGACGCCTGGGTGGCTCATCTGCCTTCGGCTCAGGTCATGATCCCAGGGTCCTGGGATCAAGTCCCCTGTTGCACTCCCTGCTCAGCAGAGAGTCTGCTTCTCCCTCTCCCTCTGTTCCTACCGCCCCCCTGCTTATGCCCTCTCTCTTTCTCTGTCTCTCTGACAAATAAATAAATCTTGAAAAAAAATTTAAAGATAAATAAAGAATGATCATTTTTCAAAATTGTTCTATTGCCTAACATAAAAGAGAAATTGAAAATATGCTCGTGAGCCTTAATTGTAAGGCATTCTTATATATACTCGTGTAATTTATCTGGGGCTAGAATGGATCACCAGGCTCTTTCCCCTTTGCATAAATCAGATTTCCAATCTCTCAGCCATGTTCCCGTAGGCTTTCTGTATTCTTCTTCTCACCCCATTGAGGCTTCTACTTGATCTTGAGCCATTCATTCTGAGCCTTTCAAGAGAGATCACATACTACATAACTAGAAAAGCAAGAATCCAAACAATTGGCAACAGGAAGAAACCAGAAGAACATCAGATTTCTGGCTATATATTTCTGTTCTGTACACAAATCTACAATTTGGGCAGAGTTCAGTGGGAACAGCTGATCTCTGTTCCATGTGGCACCAGCTGGGATAGCTCAAAAACCAGGAGCTGAAATCATCAAGAGGCTACTCACTTTCAGCTAGGCTATTGGCTAGAACTTGAACAAATGGGTTCTCCATGTGGTCTCTCTGCTTCCTCATGGCATGAAGGTTGGGTACAAGAGCAACCCTCCCAAAAGGACGAGGCAGAAACTGTATCACGTTTTATGACATGGACTTGAAAGTCACATAGTATTTCTGCCAGAGTTACAGGCAAGCCTAGATTTAAGAGGAGGAATTATAGCTCCCACTTCTCAATGAGAGGAATATCAGCATTACATTTTAAGAGAGTCTGAGGGTATCTCATTGCATGCCGTCTTGGAAAATACCATCTACCACAAGCAGTGATCAATATCCATTATGAGTTTATAAACACAGAGCTTGCCAACTATTGGAGCTCTTTTCCAACAATAACCCCAGTGAGTAAGTTTATGCACACATATATAAATACATTCACATATGCCTACATGAAAGTACTTGGCAAATGAGGGTTATTTCTTAGATTCAATTTGCTTCCAAGATATTTTCAGTGTTAATGCGTCAGGGTCAGGGCAGGGAAATGGGCCACTCAATTAGTTTAAAATAAAAGTACTTTTCCCCCAGCATCCATCTACTGTCTGGGAAAATAAATCAGGCTGCTAAATTTTGGGCTCATACTATTTCCATGGTAACAAAGCCTAAAATGCTAAAAGGTAGATTAAAATTCTTTGCAATATTTAAGAAATCTGTATTTAGTTTCTGAGGTGGTTAAAAGTTCACTTAACAGCAATGAGTAGCATTACTATCACTAACCCTCCCCCCTACAAACACACACTCAGGCATCAGGAGTGTTTTTCAAAGTCCCATAATTTATACTGAGTGACCATAAAGATAGGGGGACATGAGTAAAAATGAGACTGTCCAGTTTGGTCTCCTTAGACCTGCTTTGAATCAAATTTTCTTGTTTTGATTTTGATCTCGATTAGGTGGCTTTAGAAATAATCTGACCATTTGAAACCTGGAGAAAAAGTCAACCAACATTAGGTACAGAAATACAAATAATTATGGTGTTTGGGAATTATAAATAGTTTAATACAGCCAGAGAGAAGAGTGTGTCTAGCACAGAGTCTTATTTTTGGTGTTAGGACTTTTAATTATAAAGAGAATTATTCAAATAATAATCATTTGAAATATACACAGAAAAGTATAGAAAATAATATGATATCCACGTGCCTACTCCCGTAGTTAATAGCTTTAACCCATTTGTCACATTTTTCTCAAATCTCTTTTCTGAAGTTCATGTGTGACATATCTAGATATGTTTCTGTATACTGGTGCTTATGAATGAATCCCTACACTTTTATATCTTTGTGCTTTAAAAACTTGTACAAATGGTATCATAGAGAAGACTTTTTTGTACATCGTTTCTATTACTCCAGCTCTATGATTTTTATCTTTAGCTACAGGGCATAAACACACCATAAGGAGAGCAGAGACGAGTATTCAGTGTTGCACAGATAGCTAATCGTTTATTCAACTAAATTTATATTTCATCCGAAGAGTGAGTTGATGGTGACAGTTTTTGCATTTGTAGAAAATGTTAATGATATGCAGGCAGGACTGGACACCAGAAACTCAAGTGAATACAGGGAAAAGAAAAGAAGGTGTATTTGCAACCCAGTCCTTCCATATCCGAAGGCCAGATGTTTCTCTTATAAATCCATCCTGCGAGGCGGCGGGGGGAGAGGGGGGCAGGATTACTAGGGCTGTGTGGTATTTGGCAATGATAGCAAAGAAGTCCAGCGACTGTCTGGGAGGCAGCCTATCTGGACCTGTGCAGGGTTCAGGGAGCCACGTCTCTGAGCTTCCAACGGGGAACCCTCTCCCTTCTCTCCGGTCCCTGTAGATTTTCTCTCCTGCTGGGCACTTTGAACTTGCCTAGTACGAATCTGCTTTCCGCAGGCCGGGAGAGCTGCAGGGCTAGGTGGATGACATTCATTTGGGTTCATTCATGTCCTGCCACGTGTGCGCCCCACTTCTCTTCCCTGTTCCCCTGAGAAATGCCTCACTTGATGTTCTGTTCAATTACCAGTTGCCGTTTGATAGATCGGGTAATTTTTAACCTTTTGTAGATTGTTAAAGTAAACGGACTAAAGGGATGTTTATTTTCAAGACATGAAATGGAGTCACTAATTTAATATCAGTTATACATGAGCTAGCTATTAGATGCACTCCATCTCTCTTCTCTGTTTACCATTTTACTCTCCGAAGGTCTCAAAGAAACACCTTACATAGAGAAGCTCTCCCAGAACAGAAAAAAGGGACGACACACCTGTTTTGCTTTTGAGGTGGCACTAACTTATTCAATAATATTTACCAGATTAAAGTCCTATTGACCTCATGTCACTGTCAACTAATTATATTTTACTTCTGTTGAATTTCTGAGTATATTAAGCTAAAAGCAAGTGACTTATATGCAAATTAAACTGCAAGAAGCTTTTGAAGCTATGTTCAAATACTAACAGGTTTGATAAATTTATTTGTCTAAGATGAGTAGGACAAAGAGCTCTTTGTTTACTGACATACTTTATTGTCATTCTGCTATATACCTCTCGTATGGTTGTTTTATAGGACATAAAGTCTAGGTATCCTGTCAGAATCTCCGCTCTTATTTATAGCTTGCTGCAAAGTGGCTTGTTGTCATTTATTATTTCTTATTTGATTTATATAACATCTTTCCACCAAGAGCCCATGGGCTTATTTACATAAAGAATGCACACACACACCCCAACTCAACGCACACTTGAACTTCACTCAACACTGTCATATAGTTAGCAGTAGAGTACCAAAAATCTATAGGAGGCTTTTCCATCTGTTTTTTGTTCCAAAACCATGTTCTGGAATATTTCTGATATTACAAGGTCACCATATTTCCTTTCACTTTGAGTATTTATTGTTTGCCTCTAGGTGGATCGGATCATCTTCTGTGTCTTCTTAGAAGTTGACTTCAAAATCTACAAAAAGAAAATGAGCGAGTTTTTCCCTGCAGGTGAGTAAAGAGATTTGTTTTCTTTGTAATTGAGGATTGGAGTGGAGGCATTGATTATATTCTATTTCATTTCCTAGCTTAAGGAAATGTTGCAAATGTGATCTCCATACACCAGTAACCTGTAGCAACTTGTGTCATAATATTCAAGAACTCGAGGAGGTGACGGGAAATCTAAGCCCATGACCTCTCTGTCCCAGGAGGTCATAGTGTTATCTTGGGAAAGTCAATTCATTTCTTGAGTCTCAGTTTCTCACACCAAAAGTGAGGGGCTGGACCAAATGACTTCTAAAGACTTTTCCTCTGGCCCTAAATCACAGGATTTGTGATTTGTTCCCCACACATCTAAGTTGTCCAAGCCTGTGCCTACATCCCATCTACCATGTTAAACAATTTTGTTGCAAATTGTGAGGAGCCCATTTATATTTGTAACCAGAATTCAAACAGTGCCTGCACTCTCTACCTAGTCCCCCAATTTTCTTGGCCCAAACTGCAGTGAAGATAGTAGCCCTTCCTAGAGCAATCTGCAAAAGTACTCATTCACTGTAATTCACATTTGAGAAGGTAGGCAAAATCTCAGAGTTATTAAAGAGCCTTGTTTACATTGGTTGAATGTGTCATTAGATTTGGTTGGCCTGCTTAATTTGAATATTGCCCCCCCCATTGTTCCTCTTCCAGGTTTGTTCAATACCTAGTTGTTTTGATGGTGCCATTCAAGTCACAGTGCTCAAGGTGCTTTCCTCAGCCATGGTAAGAATGGCTTCCAGGAAATTTCAAGCTACCGTGAGCATTGTTGATGCCTGCCTTAGAGGGATTTTTCTTTTGAGGTTTCCATATCCATGGAAGCCAAGAGGCTTTCCATGTACCTGGTGACTCTGGCAGGTGGGCGGGAGGGAGTGGTGCACATTCACCCTCTTGGCAGTCTGTCAGAGCCATTCAGTAGATGTAAATCCAGGATCCCCTGCCTGAAGATCAGAGTAGGACACAGTAGCTGTCAAGAAGAGCCACAGGAAACGGCTGGAGGTGTTCAACTTTGTGCTAACGTTCAAGGTGGACTAAGTTCCTCTGAGTTATGTGAAGTCCTGTTCTCTAGTTTTATCGTTGAAACGTGAATCTGCTAAGTTTTTTTTTAATTGGAGCCTTTAACTATAGTATTTCCTTAACCAGGACATACTATAAATTCAGAGAGACTCCCCATGTGATGAAGGAGAGAATTTTGATTGTGGCCTTTATTTTTTCCCCCGTCCTTTGCTTTCTCCCTTCTCCTTTTTTTTAGCGTTAAAAACATTTTTTAAGTAACTCAGTAATTTATAGTGTGTAAAGCACCTAGCCACTATTGAATAAGTCATTGTTAGTATGAGCTAAATTTAATAAATTCTTCCCCCATAATCCAATGGCTTTTTTTTTCTGTTTCAATCTCCTTGTTTCATCATTTCTTTTTATTTCCTACATAACCACAGTGAGCTGACTGTGCCTGCATTTCTGCATTTTTAAAGTAGTCTCTTTTTTTTGTACTTTTAAGTATTCTTAAGAGAAAATGTTCATTCATGAAAAAAAATGTGACTTTCTGTGGTGTGCAATGCAAATATTCTCATGTCTCATCAGTATCACAGCATATCTCATAAGCTTTCATCATTCTGGACTTCTTGAGTGTTTAGAAATTATGATGTAACTTTCATTTTCACATCTTCTAAAAATAACTTGTTTTTGCTCTAGTATATGATAAAAATAATTGCATAAGTATAAGCAATTGATATTAAAACAAACCTATCCATCAGCAGATATTTCCAGTGGTGCAAAGCCAAAAATCATACTATACATTTATTCTAACAGTTTTAGTGGTCTAGAATGTATTAATAATTATGAAAATAAATTATTTGAAATATTGCTACTCAAAGTAAATCCAGCATTCATCTTAGTACTTGAGCAAGTGAAATAATAATAAAATCATCCTTAGCTTCATATCAATACTTTGAATCATAGCATGCTTATGAAATTATTTCCAGTGCATATTTATAATAGTAAGCACATTTTTAACTAAATGTCAAAATCCCCCCCAAATTGTTGAGTAATTCCGTGATGCTGAAGCATCAGGCATTTGTAAATTCTGAATATGCAATATGAAATAAAGGTGACTTCTAATGGGATGTGTGACTACTAATATAGATGATATACATTATCTTTCCATAATTTGAATTTATGGTTAATTCATAACCATACCATCTTTGATTAGAATATAATTTTTCTGACTTGTCATATATCCCCCCAGACTGACTTATTCAGACCATCTCTAACTAGACTTCTTAAACCTTCCCAATGCAATAATAATAGTTTAGAAGGAAAAAAAGTCATTTTATATTAAACTAAACCTCTATATTTTAGGATATATTTGTCCTGTGTCTTTACATTTCATAATCAGGAATCAGAGACAAAATGTATAAAGGAACAATACAAGTGAGGTTAGATCACATTCAAGATATAACACATGCAAAACTACTACCTAATATTCGTGATGGGAAAACAGCTAATATTTATGGATTGCTTCCCCTTAGCCAAATGCATGGGCAAAGTCAAGTAATCTTCAGGCTAACTCTAAGAAAGTAGGCACTATATTAACCCTACTTTTTGATATGGAAAATGATGCGTACCTGAGAAAATGAGGCATATGGCTAGGAAGTAACAGAGCTCTATTTCAAAATTGAGAACAACATCTGTCATTGCACAAGTGATATTAGTTTCGCTTCCTCAGAGCATCGTCTCCAGACAAGGGTGGGTTCAACTTCAAGGATACATTTGGAACACTGAGAAAGTCTCATTCCTAATATCACTACTGCCCATCATTGTTCAGAGCAACCAATCTTCTCTTTCTTCTAATACTATAAAGGTCTTCATGGAAACTGTTTACTATGAGTCAAATTGGTACTTTATCATGGATCTCAAAATCAAATCCCAACCCCATCATCTAGGCAGTGTGGTGCTTTGACATGAAGGTGAGCAGGAAAGTAGTGACTGGAAAGCCAAAAGGCCTCACTCATGACCATAAGGGTAAGATGGGAAAGTGCTTGTAATAGTCTGCTAGAGCTGCCCTGACAAGCTACCAGAGACAGGAGAGCTCAAACAACTGAAATTTATTTTGTCACAATTCTGGAGGCTCAACGTACAGCATGTAGGGGTCAGTGGGATTGGTTTCTTCTGAGGTCTCTCTTCTTGGCTTGTAGATGGTCATCTTCTCTGTGTCTTCATGAAGTCAGCAACCATTGTTTTTTCCAACAATTTTATATCTTGCTGTGGGTGAAGCATTTTTGACTTTTTCCTTCCAGATGTATTCTTTGAAAGTCTAGTGTGGCAGCTTTATGGAATTACCATATGCTTTGGTTGCAAATAATTTATAGTTACAGTACACAATTATGTATTGTATGGCCTATAGCATACAATATTTTTACGATTCAACTCCGAGATCTCTTTGTTCTTTACATAAAAGGTTTGTATTTTTCAGTATGTAGGATTTATTGTGTGTATTTTTCATAGATGACCTCCATGGAATATGGAGGTCAAATTTTTTATTAGAGTCTAAGTTCTAATAGAGAATTTAGAGATATTAATTTTCCTCATAATAACAACCTCAAATTTATAGTTTTAGAACTATATCAAAGAATCCTGATGTTGGAAATAAAAAATACCATGGTCAGGCCCCTTTCCACATTAGGAAAAACCTACATTTGTTTATTGCAATGGTTTTCAACTATATTTTTCTAGGAATATTCCTCCAAAATAACTTTTTTTTTAAAGATTTTATTTATTTATTTGACACAGAGAGAGAGATCACAAGTAGGCAGAGAGGCAGGCAGAGAGACAAGGAGAGGAGGAAGCAGGCTCCCCGCTGAGCAGAGAGCCCGATGCGGGCCTGGATCCCAGGACGCTGAGATCATGACCTGAGCCGAAAGCAGAGGCTTTAACCCACTGAGCCACCCAGGCGCCCCAAAATAACTTTTTAAATTATATCCTCTGACAAATGGGAATGATATTTTTAAAGATTTTATCTGGATTTACTCTTTTAAATCTAACAAGAGAAAGTATTCACCTGATCTCTTCTTCATCTCCTCTTCTCATTGATTTTGTAAGCTTTTCTCATCCAACATCATTCATTATCTTTTCTATCCATCAATCAACAAATAATTTATTATATTCCTACTATATACCCAAGGCTTTGGTCATTGCTGCATTTAAGATACTGTTCTTATAATATGCCTGAGAGATAAGTATTAGGCATAACAATTGGAAGACAATACTAGCAAGTAATCAAGGATAGCATTGGTATGGTCAAAGTACCCAGGAATTCAGAGACAAATATATCTGAGGACCAGGGTGGTTGTGGCAAGTTTCATGAAGAATGTGTACTTCAAGGTTAAGCAGGAGCAGAGAAGTGATGCCAAGGATTCTGTAAGTAACATAGAGAGGAAGGGCAGTTCAATGGGAGGATTTGTGGAATAAGTAGGATGCTTATCTCTAGTTTGTGATCCCTGACTGAGAAATGTTGACACTCATCAGCATGTAGTTGTATGACTTTGTTCATGTTGCTTAACCTTTTTATGCTTCACTTTCATCATGTGCAAACACAGTAATGGGCCAATTCCAAATAGAATAAATAACAATGCAAATGAATATTCAGAGAGGAGTCTAGACCAAGCATCATTAATTTTAAAATATCCATGTTTATTTCTTATTACAAGAGAAAGTATTACAATTTTTTTTTGCTTTTTCGTGTTTTTCTTATTACAATTTTAAAAGGAGGTATCTTAATTATTGTGACATCTTAATTAAAAAGTTTATAACTTCTTATTACAAAAGTAGTACAGATGTATAGTAAAAATCGATCATCAAAACAAAAAGGTACAAACCATTGAAAATGAATTACCTTTTCTGGTTTATCCTTTGGGTCCTTTAAAATGAAAAATGCAAACAATCAGAAATGCAGTCTTACTACCTGCTATGTGTCACCACAAACCTTAAACTTTTTTTCATGTCATTACATATTTTTCCATAACATAATTTTTTTAAAGATTTTATTTATTTATTTGACAGAGAGAGAGAGAGAGATCACAAGTAGGCAGAGAGGCAGACAGAAAGAGAGAGGGAAGCAGGCTCCCTGCTGAGCAGAAAGCGGGCCTTGATCCCAGGACCCTGAGGTCATGACCTGAGCCAAAGGCAGAGGCTTAACCCACTGAGCCACCCAGGTGCCCATCCATAACATAATTTTAATGGACCCAGTGTTTACCCAAAACCATACTGTTGAACTATGGAATTACTATTGCATATTATTCTCTATTTATTTATAAATAACACTTATAGAAAAGCATCTTTATAAATAAATACTGGCATACAACCACAATTTTTTAAGAATACTTTTCTGGAAGTAGAATTACTTTTTCAAAATGCATATGCAGCCAACACACTTCTTATAGTAATTGTCAAATTTACCATTGTGGTTCAATGTCATATACTGAACAACTGAAAGGTCACCATCCCCAGACTCAAAAATGTGAAGGCCCATTCCTCACATCAAGCACCAGGAGTGGTCAGAGTGCCAGTGTGGTGGGACTCTGGTGAAGGTTCACTTCCGAGTTGTAAGTGGCCACTTTCTTATTGTATCCTTACATGGTGGAAGGAGAGAGCTCTCTGGGCTCCCTTACATAAGGGCACTAAGCCCACTCATGAGGGCTCAACCTTTATAACCAAATTACTTCCCAAAGGCCCCACCTCCTAATGTCATCACACTGGGGGTTTGGATATCAACCTTAATTCATATTTCATAATTCATAATTCAAAATTATGAATTTTTCAGGGGACACAAACCTTCATCCCATTGCACTGAATTTACATTCCCATGAGCAGTATATGAGAGTTTAATTTCCTCCTGCTCTTCCCAATCGGGCACATTCTCATCTATTGATGTTATCACTTTTATAATTGAAATAAGGTAATTAATGGGTAACAATGTGTATTTCTTTTTTTAAAATATTTTATTTATTTATTTGACAGAGAGAGAGAGATCACAAGTAGGCAGAGAGGCAGGCAGAGAGAGAGGAGGAAGCAGGCTCCTTGCTGAGCAGGGATTCCCAACGCAGGGCTCAATCCCAGGACTCTGAGATCATGACCTGAGCCAAAGGCAGAGGCTTTAACCCATTGAGCCACCCGGGCACCCCACAATGTGTATTTCTTTTATTTCTAGTATGGCTCATTCTTTCCTTCAGTTATTTATTATATATCCACATTTCTTATGAGAAATTACTAGTCATATGATTTGCACATTTTTTACTATTTCATCTTTTGTATTGATCTATAATAACTTTTTGTATAGTAAGGTTCTTAGTTCTTTTCAAATATATGTTACAAGGAGTTTCCCATTTTGTCATTTGTCTTTGTGGTATTATTCCTTTATAATCAGATCAATGAGAAAATGTAGAAAAATGAAAGAGAAATGTAAAAATAGAAAGAATGGAAGGAAGGAAAGAAGGGAGGGAGAAAGAGTAGATGGAAAGAAGAAAAGAATAAAGGTAAAAAAAAAACAAGAAACCCTTTTTATTAGGGAATGAAGTTGAAAACTAAAAAACTCAAAAATTACCTTCATTTTAAGCCTATGTTCTTGATCCCATAAGAAATCGTCTTATTTCTAGATAGGATGATGATGATGATGATGATGATTATTCTACTCCTCAGATTCTTTTTAGGCAAAGCAATGTGCTTCTTGATTTATAAAGTATGGTAGGAAGAAAAATACCCTTCCCTCAAAGATGCCTTAAACCTCAGAACCTGTGAATATGTTAGGCCACATTACAAAGGGGAAATAAGATTGCAGATGAGATTAAGGTTGCTAATTAGCTGACAGAAAGATGGGGATGTTATCCTATATTACCTGGGTGGGCTCAATATAATGACAAGCGTTCTTAAAAGATAGAAAAAGGAGGTAGACGGGCGCCTGGGTGGCTCAGTGGGTTAAAGCCTCTGCTTTCAGCTCAGGTCATGATCTCAGCGTCCTGGGATCGAGGCCCGCATCGGGCTCTCTGCTCAGCAGGGAGCCTGCTTCCTCCTCTCTCTCTGCCTGCCTCTCAGCCTACTTGTGATCTCTCTGTCAAATAAATAAATAAAATCTTTAAAAAAAAAAAGAAAAGAAAAAGGAGGTAGAAGAGAGTCAGTGAGAGATATGGCTATAGAACAATGTTCAGAGAGATGTGGGTCACTGACTTTGAGGAGGGAAAAGAGGAGCTGAGGCTCTAGTAGCCAGAAAAGCAAGGAAACAGGTTCTCCCTAAGAACCTTCAGAAGGAGCGCTGCCCTGCAGACATCTTGATGCTAGCCCACTGAGATCCAGGTCAGACCTCAAACCCACACAACTGTAAGATGACAAATTTGTGTTTTTTTAAGCCACTACGTGTGTGGAAGTTCATTACAGCAGCACTAGCAAATTCATTCACCAGTTGTCTTTGTGTAAGTCAAGAAACACACACATGGGGCACCTGGGTGGCTCAGTGGGTTAAAGGCTCTGCCTTAGGCTCAGGTCATGATCTCAGGGTCCTGGGATCGAGCCCTGCGTCAGTCTCTCTGCTTGGCAGGGAGCCTGCTTCCCCCTCTCCCTCTGCCTGCCTCTCTGCCTACTTGTGATCTCTCTCTCTCTGTGTCATATAAATAAATAAAATTAAAAAAAAAAAGAAACACACACAAAACCCTGCTTGCCCAGTCTGAATTGTACATTTCCCCCCCAAAATGGCACATTCATTATAGAGGGAGGGGGAAAAGCTGGAATATGAGAGAACTCAGAAATTTCTTTAATTATGAATATTTATGGTGACTTAGCACATTTGTACACATTTGTACACCTTTAATGTGTGGATCTCATTGATGTTTAGAATTATACAAGACATGTTCTCTGTAATGTGACATAAATGAGTTGACTGCCTTCTTAGGAACTGGGTGCTAACCATTTCCACTTGATGGGCCTCAAAAGCTGCAAACACATTCTGCCTTCAATGAAAATCCAGTGAAGCGTTGCTGTAACCAAGCAACCTGAATGCAGGAACAAGCAGCAGGCATAGACTGAAAGCAATCTGTCCCTTCAAAAGGGGAACTGTGTGGTGTGTGTAGCAAATGCTTATAAACAGCACAACACATAAAGACCTGGGGACACGAACCTTGACTAAGCGAAGTTTGATCTCATTAAGATGTTCTGATAAAACAAAGGCAAGACAGAATGCAGCTTGGAGAAGGGAGATGCCGTGGGCATCTTTACAGAGACCCCTGCACGGGGCTTCCGAAAGACCCTTCAAACATCCTGGTTTCTGTTCCGTAGGTGAAAACATTGAGGCAAATGCAGGGGGAGCAAAAACCCTTTTTGAGGTACAGTATATGAATGAAATAATTTCTAATAAGACACAGAGGTAAGAATAAAGATCAAAATAAGCTATGAAGTAAATGAAATCCACCAACTTTTGTTCTTCTTTATCTGTGGCCCTAACGTGGACCCTCAGCTGCAGCTTTTTGAAGTTTTCACCTTCAACTGCTGTTCACCATAATCTAGAGCAATTAGTGATTTCCAATACCCTCTTATGTCTGTCACTGTTGAGATCATAGAGAACTCTTTGATGGGCCCAGCATGGTTGCTGAAACCAGTGCATGTTTGATCACGTGACTCCCATGACCCTTTGCAGCCCTTGTCTTACTTGACTGGGCAGGCTTTATCCTGTTGACGCTTCTGTCTTCTACTTCTCTTCCTGCCAGGCCTCTCTGGTATACTCACCCGCACACAGGCCATCTCCAGCTGACATCTCCAACTCAACGCATCTAAAGCTAAATTCAAAATCCTTCCCCCACCCCAACTTTCTCCTCTAAAATCCGATATCTCAGTACTTGGTGCCATTATGTGCCCCGTTTGCCAAGCCAGAAACAGCAGAACCATGCAGTTTTTTGTTTTTTGTTTTGTTTTGTTTTGTTTTGAAGCAGTGCCTTTTATTGATTGATTTATTTATAAATTAATGAGATTTGAGTGCTCCTCTTGACCAAGGACCAGCTGGGGCGGGGTGGAGGGGGACAACCTTTGGGTTATTGTTTTTTGTTTTTTTTTTTTAAATTTCTCCCAGTCCTATCAATTGCCTTGCAGAAAATGGGTTTAGCAATTTGTTAGATTCCCTAGGTCCAGGTTTTCAACTTAATGGAAGAGCTATACTGTAAGGACATCCCCTTTATTAATCATTTCTTTGCATGGCATTTCTGTTTTGTCAAGTTTCACAAGAAGCCTTGAGCATACCAACATCTTCCATACTTTGTGGAAATCCTGAAAAGCTTGTTGCCCTTTATTTTGGCTAATGATATTTCCTTTCTCTGCAAATGCAAATTGCTCCTAGAAGCCCTTCGTAATGAAATATTTAAAAGATAAGGGATACAGAAGAAGCCTGTGTGCAGGAATTAAGCCTTAAGAGAACTTAGGAGCACATGAAATAAAAGCAACAACAAGATCATCGTAATTGTTCTGCTTGACAGACCTGCCCATTTGTGTGGATGCCCTGGAAATTTGGACAAAGGAAATTCAGGTGCCCGTCCTTTTTTCCCTGGGGAGTGGGGAGGCTGCCTTAATAGCCCATAAGGGTTAGTTTCTTCTTCATAACACACTTCTTTTTCCATGCAATCCACAGGCCTTTTGAAGCAAGTTTCCATCCACGTACATGTCTCTTAGTCAATCTTAGGGTCCTAACCATGGGCGATGATAACTGTGTGATATATTGGCAATTTCCAGCACAGAAGGAAACATATCTTATGAAGAGAATGACTATTCCTCAGTCCCAGCAACCATTTGGTGTGGGCACCCCTCACCAGCATTAGTGTTGGCCAGAAATTACCAAGTAGCTAAGCTTGGATCTCGAAAAAGTGGGACATCTAATGTTTTCGAAAGCTTTTCTTCTGGCACCCAAAGGTCAGTACTTTGGAACAATGTCCTCCGACAGCTTCCATGAGCATTACCTGGAGGGCTTGTTAACGAAGTGTTAGGTCCGACACCTGGGTAGCTCAGTCGTTAAGCTAAGTGTCCGCCTTTGGCTCAGGTCATGATCCCAGGGTCCAGGGATCAAGCCCCACATCCGGCTCCCTGCTCAGCGGGGAGCCTGCTTCTCCCTCTCCCACTCCGCCTGCTTGTGTTTCCTCTCTCCCTATGTCTCTCTCTATCAAATAAATAAATAAAATCCTTTTTAAAAAAGTGTTAGGTCCCTCCCCTGAGCTTCTGCTTCAATAGATCTTTAGTGGAACCTGAGAATTTGCATTTCTAACAAGTTCCCAGGTGATGATGATGATGCTGGTCCAGAGACCACACTTTAGACTACAGTTCTGTGGGGAGTTGTAATCTGTTTTTGTACCATTTACTTTCCAAAAGACTGCATTCATTATGACAAATCTAGTTAAAGGAGTAAGACCAATCTTGAGTAATTGCAAAATCCACAGCATACTCTGTTTTTCAGCAAACTCTGTCTTCCATCAAAGAAGGTGAAGTAGATATTACAGACTTCAAAGTAGGTTAGACACGTCCTTAAAGGGGTTTCTGAAGTGTACAAAGCTATTACTGAAAACTGGTTTTCCTGGGGAAACCAGTTGGTTTTCACACTCATTTGTGGTCAAAATAAGAACTTCAGTTGTTTTTGTACTTTTTGTGCAGAACTCAACAGGATAATCTGACAGAGAGGGGTGCAGTGAACAAAACTGGCATCCATTATGAAATTAACTTTAAAAAAGAAAGAAAAAAAGAAAGAAAGAAAGAAAGAAAGAAAGAAAGAAAGAAAGAAAGAAAGAAAGAAAGAAGAAAGAAAGAAAGATGGAAGGAAGGAAGAAAGGAAGGAAGGAAGGAAGGAAGGAAGGAAGGAAGGTAGGAAGGAAGGAACAAACACCAAAGAGGCTCTGGGAGATGAAATGGAGCCTCGGTCACTAGATCATTTCTGCCAAGGAAGGGAAGGAGGTTTTCTGGAATGGGCATTTCTGAACACACAGAACAATGCCACCTGATGGATTGCCCTCTATTTTGAATTGATATTTGTATCACATTAGCTTAGAACCTTTTATTTGATTTTTGTCCTCTAACAAAGAAGCATGATGCTTGAAGAACTGTTAAAAGGGCAGTGGCTCTGGGCCCATGCTCCATCAGTCCCTTAACTGCTTCCAAATTTTGAATGGCATGCCTCCTTATTTCCATAGGCTTATCCTCTTCTTTCATATATTGCTTTTTTGTTTCCCAGTTTTGGTAGAGAAAAATTCTTGCTAGAAATGTGCTGCATAAATGTGGCTCAAGTGAGTACATTTTATAGAATAATGTTGAACTAAAGTGGATTTCATTAATAAGTAACAGCACATTAGGTGCTTTGTAGACCAAAATTACTCGTGCTGGATTTTAATATAAATAATACCAAAATATTAAGACATGCATTTTATAGTTTATTAGTAAATTTCACTTATGAAAAATGTTCTCTCTCAAAAGCTGGTGTGTCATTTCCTGCTTAAAGTTGTTTAGTAACTCTAATTTTCAGGATAAAATTTTAATTCTTCAATCTGAGGTATTAGGATACCTCAGAGAAATAGAACCAATAGTGGATATAGATTTAGATATAGATATAAATATAGATGTAGATATAAGTTTATTATAAGGAATTGGCTCATGCAATTATGGGGGCTGCCAGATCCCAAGACCTGCAGTCAGCAAGCTAGAGACCCAGGAGAGCAGATGGCAGAGTTCCAGTGGGAGTCAGAAGACCTAAGAACTGGGAGAGCCAATGATGTCCTTTCTATCCAAATGCCTGCAAGCTTGAGACCCAGGTAGAGCCAGTGTTTCAGCTTGAGTCCAAAGGCAGGAAAAACCCATTGCCCCAACACCATAGTTCCCTCTTCCTTGTGGGAGGGTCAACCTTAAACTTATTACCCACATTAGGAGGGCTATCTGCTTTACTCAGTCTAACAATTCAAATGTTAATTTCATTCTGAAATCTCTTTCAGACACACCCAGAGTCAAGTGTGACACAGGTCTGGGCATTCCATGGCCCAGTTACATTGACACATGCAATTGACCATCAAACCCAGTCAGGAAGAGCCTTCATTATCCGACTAGAACAGGCCAGTTTACCCATAGTTCCCCCTGTAATTCCTCCCTTCAGTCACTCGAAAGCTAGTTTTATTTCCTTAAAAGCATCTGGGCTGTTTGTATCCATGTGTTTTCACAGATGTTTTTCCCTTTGTTTCAGGACGATTACCCTTTTCTTAGCTTAAATTCCCCCAGAAGCAGACTCGAAAACAAGAATTCGAGTGGAAGTCATTTATTTGGGAGATGACCCCAGGAATCACCAGCAGAAGAGTGGGAAAGAAGGACTGGAAAGGGAAGGAAGACAGTAGGGCTAAATTATAAATTAAATTAACAATTGGCTCAAGGCCAGGGTTGGGATGGGGAGGGGAGAACTGTGGGAGAAGCTTCCGAATTAGCCCACAGAGACGCAAGGAAACTAGAGTACTTATATGCAACTCCTTGCAGTCACTTGTGAAATGGCTGCCCCCTTTGGGGTGTTAATTCCCTGATATTTAGACAGCACCTCCAGCAACCCAGAGAAACCTCACGCAGAGACCCAGGGGCTGGTGGCTGGAAGTTGGGCTGGCAAGCACGAGCACAGAAGTGTCGAGGAACAAGTGGGTGTAGGCGGGGCACCCGCATCTGCCCAGAATGCACTGCAGCCTTTCCTTCCCCTTAGCTAATTCTAACTCGCCCTTTAGGATTCAACTGAAGCCTCAGCTCTTCTGGAAATCCTTCATAGACCTTCTCTCTGACTTAGCTGCTTCTCATCTGTTTCCCAGTAAAACCTCTGCCTACTTACATCAGAGAGTGTTACTTCCTCTTCTGACTGCTGCTTCTACTTCTTTGTGAGCTTTTCAAGTGACTAGTTTCTATCCCTCTACCTTCAAGGTCCTCTTGTCTATCTTCAAGGTCTTCCATAGTTCTGACATGTGGTGTTGGTCAATAAATGTTTTTTTAATAGGGAAAGTAGTAATAATAATAACACCATAACACTAATAGCCAGTATTTACTGAATGCTCATTCCATGTAAGCACTTTACATGTAGTACGTCTTAGTTAGTATTTTTATTATCCCTATTTCTCAGGTAAGAAACCTGAGGTGTAGGTTTACATAATTTGCCCAGGACTGCAGAGCTCTACATGGTTTGGCCTGGAAGCAATTCAAGCAGTCTGAATCCAGATCCTGAATATACTCTTAACCACCATACGGATAAATGAGTGAAATGGATGCATAAATGAATAATAACATCAAGTCTGATCTTTCCACACCTGGGGACATTCTAAGGATGATGCTATCAGTATAGCCTATAAAGTTCAAATATCAGCTCTAATGTCAATTTTCTAAAAACCCTTCCCAGTAGCAGCTTCCCCTGACACTTGTCCTTCCCCTGACACTTTTTGTAAGGGCACTGACTGCTCTCTATTAGATGTTCAGATGTATCTGCATGTCTTACTTTCCTTACTAATGATAAGTTTCTAGACAACTGCATAACCTGGTATTTTCTATGTCCCCAGACCTAAAGCCACACATACAAAAGGTTACCAATGAGTGTTTGCCATGTGGACAAATGGATATACATAGTTAACAAGTGAAAGGATCTTTGACTCTTCCTTTATCTTTCTGGGGAACTGTGGAGACTCTTTTTCACCCCACTTTGAGATTCCAGAATGCCTGTTGTCATAGAGATGGTTCTAGATATTTTCGATGGCTCTGAAAGACAAAATTTTGTTTAAATGTATTATGTTCAGGGAAGAATCTGTGAAGAGTTTACTTTGTAACATTTTGAAAATCATTTGGTTAAAAAATTATATTTCTAAGAGAAAGATATTCTTTCTCCCAAAATTCTATTCATAGAAAAAGATGAAAGAAGTAAATTATATAGAAAATCACTAGTATTTCTAACATTTGGATGGAAGAAAATTTACTTCTTTAAAAATTAACCATGGCCATCAAGAATTACTTTCCTAAAACCTCAGATTAAATGCATTTTCCATTCCCAGTGACTGGTATATCCATAATCTTCATTTATAATTAGCACTTTGAAGAGTGTCACATTGAATAAGTTTGTCCAAAAAAATTACTAAATTTAAAGCACATATCCAAGAGGAAATTACAAATTCTTACTGAGTCCTCATTGTTTGCAAATCATCACATAGATCCATGCTGTCCTGTTATATAAGAGATAGATAGGAAATATAAACACGGAATTCTCCAATTTGACTAAAAAAATCAGAGAAAATTAAAAAATAAAACCTCAAAAATTTTATTTGGCAGAAATTTATTTATGAATTTTAGTGTATAAAATTAATTGCATTACATACCAGCAAATACAAAGGAACATAAGACATAGTCTTTAACTTTACAGAATTTATGATCTAGAGATGGGCATCTGCCAGACAGATATGTTAACAAGTAAACTCATGATTTGGTGGTAATAATAACTAATATATAGTGCTTAATATTTCAGTAGCTGTCCTAATGCTTTATGTAATATTATCTCAATTAATCCTTGCAACAAGTCTATTATCCCACTTTATAGCTGATGAACCTGAAACTCAGAACTGTTGGGTAACTTTTCCATGGTCACATGCCTAATGAATGGGTGGTATGCAGACCAAAGGTCCTTAAAGTTGATACTCAGAAGGCATTAAAAATAAGGTACACCGAAGAGAAGACTATTCACTCAAACTTGGATGGAGCAGATGTTATGGTACCTAAACTTGGCCTTGAAGGATGAGTGTGAACAGAGATGGAGAAAGGCATCGCTTCCAGGACTGAGGCAGGTAGAGGAAACTAACGGAGATCTTAGAGAATAGAATCAAGTGGTGCATGAGTGAAGGTGGTAGCATGAATGGAACAGAGGAGGGGAAACTGAGAAGACTGGTCAGAACCAGATACTGCTGGCCTTGAGTGTAACCCCAAAGAGTCTAGACCTTTCTCATCAAGCAGACAGGAGTCACTGAACAGTCATGAATCGGATTGGAGCTGTATTTGAAGATTGATTTGGCAGTTATGTGTAAAAGGAGTTGGAATCAGGAGTGGGAAAAAGAGAAGAGCAAGTTTAGAAACTACCAAATAGGGAAGTCTGAATTTGAGCTGTAGTGACGTGAATAGAGGAAAAAACATGGAAAGAAGACAGGATTCAGCACTGCCTGGATGTGAGCAACAGTGACGGAGAAGAGATGATGACACTCAAAAGTTTCGAAAGCAACTGTGTCACCCAGAGTGCGGAGGACACATGGGTCCTTGCCCAATTACAGGGGGTTTCACTGAGATGAAGGGAGTTGAGTGGGAAAGATAAGACTGCGGTGGGCTGGGGGAAGGGCACTTGAACTTGCACAATTACAGATTTGGATATGCAGGTGTAGCAAACTAGCATTTTCCACGGTTCAGTGCAGGGATTGGATCCAGGTGTCAGCCTACACCCAAATGGCGAGCTCCACGTTTCTAGATACTTGAGGCAAGGGTGCATCCCTTTCACGGATGCAAAAAGTGCGGCATCTGAAGTGTCTGATTTTTATTTTTTGTCCTTTTGAAATGACCAAAGTGACTGTGTGTAACTTTAAAAGCAAAACAAATTGTTGCATATATAGTTTTGTTAGACATATCCAATAATTTTTAAAAGGAAACAAAAACCCTAGGTGTTAAAATTTTGCTCTAATGTCTATTTACATTACATTAGACTAAATTAGCCTAATAATATAAGACAATGGAAATGCATGATGTACCACTCTTCTGCTGAGTGTTTTCTTGCCTTTGCATTTTTATTAGATTGGAGAATTCTGGGCTTTCTAGCATCCATATGAGTTTTCCTTTGTCTTTTCCCTTTTTTTAATAGATGATAATAATGAAGAAGAAGGTGTTGACATGAAAGAAGATTCAGGTATTCAATTTATGATTTTATTCAAAGGGAATAGGCAAAGATCATTGTGTTGTTTATGTATACCTCCCATTTTTTCAAAGAAAAACATAATAAGGTTAATAAAATAGGTGAAGGGGATTAAGAGTACACTTATCCTGATGAGCACTGAGTACTATAAGGAATTGTTGAATCACTAGATTGTACACCTGAAATGAATATAACACTGCATGTTAGCTATGCTGGCATGAAAAGCCAAAAAAAAAAAAGTAGAAATGTACACTCAAGATCATAAAATAAAAAAGTAGTTGTGCTTACTCTTGTGGCTTATACAATTAGCATATTTAAGCAGTAAACTTTCAGCTTTCTGAAAGCTGAGGTAAAAATGGAACCTGATGTTTTAACGAATAGAGCTGTGTAGCAAATCACCCCAGAGCTTAGTGATTAAAGCATCTGCTTATTCTGCTCATATATTCAGTGGGTCAGGAATTCAGACGAAGCACACAGCAGGGTTGACTTCATCCTGCTGCTCTATAAGGTCTGAGGCCTCATCAGGAAGCCTCAGTGGCTGGGGGGGGCTGGAATCCTGGGAAGATTTATTCACTCACATGTCTGGCCGGTGACTGATACGGCTCTCAGGCTCCTGGCTGAGACCCCAGCTGGGGCAGTTTTCAGAAACGTCTATATATGGCCTCTTTCTATAAGCTGGGCTCCCACTCAGCATGGCGGCCAGGCTCCAAAGTGTTTTCTCTAGAGAGAGCAAAGTGAGCCAGCAGGAGCTGTACCCTGTTTAAGCCTCAGCCTCAGGAGTCCCACAAAATGACTTCCACAAAACTCTTTTTTGAACAGTCGTTAAGAAGCCTGCCCAGGCTCATGGGGAGAGAAGGCTCAGCCTCCTGGAGGGGAGCAGTGAGGGTTTTGTTGAGCACACAGGACCTGAAAACTTGCCGTGGCCATATTTGGTTCATATATTTGGTACATATGATATATTTTTCTCACTATCATAAATTTAGATGTGTGCCTACTCCTCAAGAAAGACCACTGTTTGATGAGGGATATCTCGTGGTTACAAACATTGGATCTGGCCTGAGGTGGCCACTCAGTATGCACTTTTTAATGAATTCATGAATCAATAGGCCTGAATTCAATCCTAGCTCCTCCATTTATGGACTTGGGGTAAAAGTTGTCTCTGTAGGCCTCAGTTTATAACTCTGGGGCCAATAACTCTTACCATACAGTCTTATTTGGGAAGTAAAGGAGATATACCTGAAATGTTTCTTGGACCTTAGTAAACACTCAGTAAATGATTACTTCTTTCTTTCTCCTCTAGATATTGGAAGAGTATAGAACTTAATTCCATAGTATAAGAACTCTATGTTCCCCATTTTGGCAACCACACTGTTCTAGGCATGAAATGGAGCCAGGTTTCAAAAATTAAAATCGTTATCTCAGAGGTCCTAATTTTGTGTAACCCTGCTATTTGATGCCAGAACTCCATCCGTTAATCACTGACAACCTCAGTCCGAGCAGCTCCATTAATGGGGAGCAATTTAAATTCTGAGGTAAACAATCTGAAGTTAGTCAAGGTTTGATTAAAATGGTCCTTTCTCCTGGTTAAGTTAAGTCTCTCTCCCTCCCCTGATCTCCCACTGTCTTCATGGAAAGATACCAGCAGGTCTTTTCTTCATAACAGCTCACAAGAGCAATGATCATAAGTCCTGTCTAGCTTCTAGCTTCTTCTCCAGTCCAAACATGCCTGAGTCCTATGGTTCCCTTGGTCTCCCCAGGGCAGTGGATTCAGAGGGCAGGAGAAGTCGAGAGAGGATCTATAAGTCATGAGCAGGAATGAAGGCGGTATTACTGCTGTAGTAACAGTTGTCAGTTCCCTGCCTGTATATCTTTGGTACCCGCCATTGCTTTACTATATCAACAGCAGTCTAAGGAAAGTTCTTTGACCCTCATCTGAGCCTTGTTTGCTGGTCAGGAAAGCAAACTCATAGAACCAGGGGGTTAATTTGTCTGGAGTAGCCCTCGGCCAACAATGGGCAAGAGTTGTGGGACCCGTGCAGGACAACTCTGAGGTGGGTTATGTTTCCGTGCTGTCCAGTAGAAATAGGATGGGAGCCTCCTGTTTATCTTCAGATTTTTGAATAATGACATTGGAAAAAATAAAGAGAAATAAGTGAAACGAATTTAATACTGTTTCATGTAATATAGCATATCCAAAATAGTATCATTTCAACAACTAATCAATATAAAAATTATAGGAGCCTGATACTTTACATTTTCTTTTTTCCATACTAAGTTTTTAAAGTGTATGTGTGTTTTATATTCATGTCTCAATTCAGACTAGACGTGTTTCATGTATCCTTTGGGAAAGTGTGGTATTGGACAATGAGATTTGATACCAACACCCAGAGGTCCCAGTGGAACTTGCTCACACCCAGTATCAGCTGCCTTCCCTTTCCTGGTTCCCTTCCCTATTTCACCTCTGGCACTTTCTGGGGTAATTTCTTAAATGAAGTTTGTCCTCTAACGCTTGTCTCATCATCTTCTGAGAAAATCCAACCTGAAACAAGGACTCTGCTTGCCTTTTGTAAAACATAAAGCCCAAGGTGAAATTTCAGTTAGAGTATCCATTCCCATACTCATGAGGGATGTCTTATTGCTTAAAAGAACCACATGTTGAAAAAAAGACTAAGTGTTCACCCATCTTGGCTTACATTCCATGAATTTGATGTCAGTTTCTGCACTTCCCCTTTATCCTGCTCACGTGAAGTATCCTTGTAATATCCTTCAGCCATAGGGAGTACTGCCCTTTCAGCCGGCCAGTTTAAGGACTTTATCTTGCTAAGGCTCATTTGCCTTAGTGCCCTAAGTACACATTTCTAGGCAGAGGGAGTTGACTTCTTAATGAGATGCAGCTAGCTCTCCCAACCACTGAGTGATTTTAAGAAAATCATTATTAATGCTAATGCAGAGCCCACAAGGTTGGAGTCAGCATATGAGGTTTGGCGGACTTTAATTGGATCATCAGTTCTGATTTTAGTCTCATCAGGTTTCCTGGGGGTTTTGTGTTCGGCAGCTGGATGCAGCTGTGAAAGTCACACTCAATGACCCAAAGACACTAAGTCACAGGCCGGAATGGGTTTGGGAGGCTGCTCTCCATTTCCTAATATCAGAGTGCTGAAATCACAGGGGATTTCTGTGCAGAATGGTTCCACGATGGGCCACTGGCCTTGCCAGACATTGGTGAGGAGACTGGCTTCAGTTCAGATCTCATCCTCAAGCATGTTGGTCTCTAAGACAGGTCTCTAACCAGACCATTAAGTGCTGCCTTTCCTCTACCCTGTATCGCCTCTTCTTTTCATACAAGTAGAAATGCTAAAGGGATTTTTACAAATGAAGCTGACATTAGTGAAGGGCTACTTGGGAGAAATAACTAGCCAACAAAAGCTAGTGAATGATAGTGAAAAACAATCTGAAGACCCAAAACCAATAAGGTGCTGGTAAACTGACTCTCTGGGTGAAGGGAACCTCAACTGGGGGGAGTTTGTACATTTCATTATTGTAAATACACCCACTGTGGTGGTGGTCAAGCTACCAAACAGGAGGTCAATGAATGTGGGAGTTGAGGAGAGATAGGTATAGTCAGCCTGGCTCACATCTGCTGAACCAGATTTTAATTAGCATGGACCTTGTGCCAGTCGCTCAACATACATGAACTCATTTAAGATATGCAACAACTCTAGGAGGCAAAGATTGTTACTACACAAGGCTTAAGAGGAATTCGTTCCTGGCTTCAATAGGAGAGCTGTAAGTGTGTCTTACACCAAAGCTCATACCCTTGTACTCCTGAATCTCCATACTCTAAAAGTAACTTAGACACAGGAGGATCTCAGGTGGTGTGAGACAAGGTCATCCTCAAGGTGAAGCTCTGCCCCCATGGGGAGTGACAGAGACAGACTGGCCCCAAATGCTTAGTATTCCCTTCAAGTCCTTTATTGGTTTCTTTAATCCTAGCCTAGAAAAGGTTTCCCCATGTCCTTCCATTCCCAAGACCATGCATTGTTGAAACGGGCCCCAACCAGGGACAGAAAATCAATGGCCACCTATGGCAGTTCAGCTACATGAGAGTGAGGAGCATGGTTGAGTCCTGCAGGTGACAAAGCTACGCTCAGGGCAAAGCTCTAGGTCTCCACCCTCTGCTGGAAAGAGAGGTAACATAGATCGTGTGATATGCTGCCTAGGAGAAGTATGGGGTGCTTTGAAGGAATGTTCCTTCACCTTCTCCAGACCAAGAAGGAGAGTTGTTTCTGCTGCCCCACAAGTAGAAATCTGGGCATAGAGGCCATGTGTATCAGGGACTTTCATTTGAGTGCTTCCATGACTGTTACAAAATGATACTAATGTCATAGATGACTATTCATAATTAACATGTATCCATGCCCACTGACTACCCAAAGAGGACCCTGTCACTTAAAAAAAAAAAAAATGAAGCACTAGTCCTTTTTGGGTACTTATGTCAAAATGTGGACAAATAGTGACAAATAGATAGATGTCTTTTGAAGATGTCTTACCCTTTCCCCAAGAATTCCTATTCAGGCTGGGAAATCGGGTTCATTACCAAAAACTCACTTTTAGGAAATGGTAGTTTGGGGTTGAGTCCCCAGCATGGGAATCTCTCCCCTTAGTCCCTGTTGCAGATGATGCATTTCAGAGACATCTTCCAGAGATCCTTAGAGTCTCCTTCCAGGGAGATCACAAGTGTTGCTTTACCCATTTTATGCATCCTTTTGAGCACAGCATCTGTGCTCAGTGAGCTGTTCCAAGCATCTCATTTCTGGTTTTGCTGAACCCATTCTGAAGGGTCAACATCCATCTCACACCTGGTGACAGAAGTTTGGGGAGTTGCTAATGTAATCATTGGCAGAATTTTTCACCCTGGCCATGGTAATGATCTTAGATGTGACTTACTTGCAACCACAGAAAGCCTAACTTAGGGCCCAAAAACCTTTATAGTCCATAATGCCAAAGTTTTTAATAGCACATCTATCAAATGCAATTTTTTGTTCTGTTCCTTTTTTAATAAATGGGAAAAGAAAAATGAGTCGCCATAGCTCTGTAGTGTAATTTTAGAATCCTGGCATAAGGCGACAGCTGCTAAGAGAGTAAGAATTAGGCATGGGCCCCATTATATCTTGGCCTTAAAGAAAGGCCTGGGTAAGGGGGAAAAGAAAACTGAATTGGAAATGAAATTCTCAAGACATTACTAGGTACCAGGGACACAAGAGAGATTAGGAAAGACAAATGTCCTTTTCTCAAGGAACTCACATTCTTAGGAGGGGGAGTGGAGAAGGGAGACATAAAATAAAGAAAGAAGAGGACAAGATAATTTCAGATACATCAAGCGACGTATTTGAGAGAGATTTCCCTTGAAGTCACCTTTTTTATTAGGAATTCATGAAGGGCCTTTCTTGGCAGCTGAATTTGATTGGAGATTAATAGGTGAGAAGGAGGTAGACACATGAGTGTGTGTTTTTTGAGGGGGAGGGGAGAAGAACAGCAGATGTGACCATTCTAAGGCAGAAACTAGCATAGTAATGACTGAAAAACACACAAAGGCAGCCAAAGCACAAGTGGGAGATGATGCTAGAGCAGTGGGTGGAGCCCAGTGTCCATGTTGTCCTGGCCCATGGACTTGGATTTGGATCTTACTCTCAGACCAATGGTATTTAAACAGGTGGGCAACAGGATCGGGTTTATATTGAGAAGAAAACTCTGGTTGCTACACTGAGAATAGTTTCAGGGAGATTAGAAAGCCAGGACGTTACCACAGGAACTCAGGTAAGAGAGGCTGCTGGTTTGGATGAGGGTTCTGACTGCAAAGGATGAGCACAGTGGATGAATATGGGATATTTTGGAGCAGAGCTGATAGGACTTACAATGACCTTCCTGGAAAAGTGACTGAAAGGAAATATTAAGAACCACATCTCAGTTTGGGGGTTTAAATTTCTGGGTAGAGAGTGAGATGTGAAATACTATGGGGAGAACAGGTTTGCAGACATCAAGAGCATTGTTCCAGCTGTGCTGTTTGAAATGCCTAATGGGATTATTTAAATAAAATTGAAATGCTTGGTGAGAGCCCAGTGAAGGAAATCATGAGGGCTGGAAAGAGGGAGGTACCATTAAATCCCACCCCTGAAAGGACGATGGGGGAGGCGGTAGTTTTAGGATGCTGGAGACAGAGAGGATGTGGAGAAGGCCAAGGGGTGGGGCTGTGACGTGAGATAGAGGCATCCAATAAGCCCTTGAAGGCTACTAGTAGCCTAGAAAGAAAGCCAGAAATTTCACGTAGAGACCAGTCTTTCAGCGCACAGATGGATGGTTGGGAGGTGGGGTAGAGGGTGGAGGGTGGATCTGGAGATGCAAAGAGAAGACAGCCAGTCCAAATACAAAATGAGCTGCCACATAAGTTGAAGATATAAGCTTTGAGCTTAGTAGAGAGACCAGGACTGGAAATACAAATTAATGCCTAACAAAGTGTCTATATCTGAAGGGGATGAATTTAGAGATTCTTTTCCTAACACAGTCTTCAGAATTTTTTTTTTTTTTTTTTTTTAGTCTTCAGAATTTAAATCATCAGCCTCCTTGGGTAGACTTGGCCCCAGGGGGATTTGGGAAGGATCGAGAAAAGTGGGAAACATGTTAATTTAATTGGGGGCATATAGAAGTTGTTTAGAATTTGGATGACTAAAGAAATCTGTTAAAGAGAAGGAGGATAATTTCAAGCTCCACCCCAGCCTCCCAAGATGAGATGACATTGCAGCTGATCTCGCTCTACTTTGAGGATTTAATAAAATGAAATTGCATTTTGGCAACTCTCAGTTAATCCGTGAAGTTTTAAAGCAAACTCCCCTGGAGAAAAAAATAATAATTTGGGGTTGCCTTATGGAGAATTTCTTTTAATTTAAAGAAAGCATTTAAGATTTCACATTTGTGTGAATCATTAATGATGGTCACAAAAAGATGTTAAGCTGAGGCTTTAATGTCATTCTATGTGCCCTGGAGAATCACAGGCTCTTGCCAAAATTTAGCTCAGCCAAAATGACAAATGAATCTGTGAGCAAGCTTCACTACTCATGTGGGTTTACTGAGGGGGGGAAAAAAAAGAAGACCTTAAACTTCAATATAATTTTAAATATTCAATATCTAAATAAGAATGTTTTAAATCTTCATGCTTCCAGAGGGGTTAGAGCCAAAAGGCCTCTCTCCACCCCACAAGAAGAGCAAAGCAAAGAAGCCAGAATGTTCCAAAGACTCTAGTGAAGGTGAGTCCTGTTCCTCCTGTCTTTAAAAAATTACTCCATGAAAAGAAACTTCTGGTTAACTTTTAAATGATGTGCATGCTCTCATGTTCAGATATTTCCCAGGGATCAAAAATCACAGAAGAATTCTTTGTCCTTTCCTAATATGTTGATTCTCCTCTGAATGTGAAGACAAAATATCAGATTTAGGTTTAACTGGTGAAGGTAAAAACCAAGTTTGAAAAAACACATTTTCTCATCGTGATGTATTTTGTTTCTGCAAAGTGCTGACAATGTGGGTGCTCTGTCATTGAGTAAGGGCGAAGGTAGAGACCTGGGGGTGATGGGCAGTGCGGAGCTAATTGCTTTATGGAGATCATTTGCTTTTTTCATGAGCACATTCTGAGTCCGGGTTCAAACCTCAGCAGTGGGTGCTGGAAATGCTTCCAGTCTATTGTTCTCTTCCACTTTCTAGAAGCCAGCATATCTTTGCATTAAATGGACAGGCTCGATTGGACTCAGTTTGCTGAAGAAAAGAAGCCAGTCTCCCTTTGACTTACAACGCTAGTGCCACCTACAAGAAACTCACATTTTTCTTTTAAAATGTAGATTAGGTATTTTTTTTTAAGGGAGCCTCTCATCTCCGGAGTATGCATGAACTTCTTAAAGGGGAACATATTTATGCTTTCTCGTTTCTCACTTTGAATCCTCACTTCATCCGCTGAGAAATGGAGAGCATTATAATACTGATGGTGTCAGCTTGGGTCTTTGGGAAAGAAGATGCCAAGATGAGGAACAGAAGTGCAGGAAATGTATAGGAGGGGGAAGCCTTGGAGAGTACAGTGGGGAAGAGCAGGAGGAGGTGAAGGAGAGGAAGGAAGATTAGCTGGGAAGAGCCTCTATCTGCAGTGCACTGTTAGAAAGTCTGGGGAGACCCAGAGCACCCGGCAGGGATGGCCAGCGGCAAGATCCCCTTCCTCCTGCGCATTCACCGGCTGCAAGTAGCTGGGGGAGAAAGTGGCCTCCGTGTGAATATAATGTTGCAGTGGACCCCAAAGTGTGGCCACTGGATACTGTCGGCTCACTTCATTTGCAGCAGCTTGTACCCTCTTGAAGGGAAATCCTGAACATCTCTCCTCCATGAGAGCACAGCGCCTACATGAGTAGGGTTCCAACTGATTCACCCACACCTGGGTGGTTCAGAAGCAACTGAAAAGGCAAAAGTGTCAGAAAGTTTGAAACCAAAACCATGAGCTTTGTTACTAATGAGGTTAGATGAAAGCATGTGATCTCCCTGCCCCCAGATGGGCTTCATTATGCTGGATTTCACTCCTGAATATGAAAGACGTAACCTCTGTCCCCTCAGGAGCAAGTACCGTTGTCCTTGGTATATCTTGGGTGTCTGGACAGAGGCTCCCTGGGTGAGCTAATTATAAGAGAAAGAGCAGCCCAGTACGAACCCTGTCTGTGGACAGGTGGATCTGAAAGCGACTCCAGATGGATCCATTTCTTCGTCCCAGGCTTGGATAAGTGAGGGGATGAGGAGAAAGGCTCAGCAGTAAATGTTCTCTGCCCTTTCACTGAGGAGCAAGAAATAAACATTTCCAGCTAATAGTCAACAATAAAAATAGTGTGTATAAAGTGCCTAGCACAGATCTGGCATTCATAATGGCTATTATAATCACAATCAGCACCATGAGAGGGTGCACACTGCCCTAATTCCCTTTTTTTTTTTTTTTTTTTTTTTTTTTTTTTTTTTTTTTTTTTTTTTTTTTAATTTTATTTTTATTATTTGCCCAAGGGGTACAGGTCTGTGAATCATCAGGCTTACATCTTTCACAGCCCTCACCAAAGCACAAACCCTCCCCAATGTCCATAACCCATCCACCCTATCCCTACCCTCCCACCCCCCAGTAACCCTCAGTTTGTTTTATGAGATTAGTTCCCTTAAATGTGCTTGAAAGCTTCAAACCATTCACAGTGAACACTTAGAACCATGGAGAAGGCCTGCAGCTCTAACTGGCCCAAGGCAGTAAGAAATTTGGGCTGTCACCTCCTACTATAATGAGGTCATTTCCTGGACAATCTCTTGAGGCCATGATTGGGAAATGGGTTATGGGCAAAACAACAATTGCCTTTTTCTTGGAGAGGCTCTATCTCACCTAGTGGTTCCCAGCAAATGTCCAACCCACATCCGAGGTGGTTTTCCAGAGCCTGGGTCTGTAGTCATTTCGAGGGTCACATGGCGAGCCATAAACTACTCCTCCCACTTACTCCTTCAGATGAGCAGAAACTTCTTTTGCCTCCTAAGTAATTTCCTTTGTTTAGGAATGTCATACCATAATCCCAGGATAAGTAGATAACATGGCTTTACCCCACCCAAAGATATGGTCTCAGAATATGCTCTGAGGCACCAAAGTGCCATCACTGTGGATTTGTGACCAGGGACATTCTGTGGCATCATGGTGAAATCTAACATTAGCCACTCTATAGACACACAGGAATTGTGTGTTTGTTCCGAAGATGGCTTTCAGGACAAAAAAGTAAACATTGCTGGGAAAATGGTAAGAAAGGGACATGCTGGAGGTAGATGATTCTATGATGGGCAGCCATTATTTATCAGTGTTTCTATTTTGATGAAATAAACTAGGTCCTCAGTTCATGTTAATTCATTTTACATATGTTTCACTTCCTCTCGTGATTCAAAGAATTATAATCTTTGCTTGGTAAAGAGTTACAATTCTTTCCCACTAGACAAGGAAATGGAAACACTGGGTGGAGGGCTAATGAAGATCATGATCGTTCTCTTCCCATTTTAGAGTTATCAGTCCTTTTCCAACTTGGTCATCTCTCTAATATATATATATATATATATATGTATATATATATATGTATATATATATATATACATATATATATATATTTAGTAAAAGAAGCTTCTGGTATTTTTATTTATAGGTCACTCAGCTTAATTCCTCATCACTTGGCCTCATCTTACTTCTCCCCTACCTTTGTGTTCCCAGCCCGGATTCCAACCCTCAAGGGTTTTCCAGATTACCTCAGTTTACTTTATAATATCCATTCTCAGACAAGATCATAAAGAATAGAGTTGGAACACAAACTCACCTAAATTTTCTGGCATATATAACCATAATAACTATATTTCGATCCAAAAGAATTTTGTGAACATATGGGCAAGTTATCTCATTCTACAGATCTGTTTTAAAGTAGACTACGAATGGTTTTTTAACTTGCCCAAAGTCCATGAAGCTTGCTAATGTCAGAATCTCTCCTTTTTTTTCTAGAAACAACATAACTTCACTAATCCTTTTCCCTTTCTCTCTTCTGGAAACTAGACCTAGTTTTGTTGAAGGAGGCAATGTTACCATCATTGCAGCCTTGACTGAAAGCCTTATTACTTTAGTAGATGTTGTACTAAAGTACTGAACATCAAAAGAAATAAACAATGTCTAAATGTATTTATTAGCATTTTTTGTATGGTGGATTTTGGGATATAGAGTTTCATTTTAATTATTTTGATTGAACTTTCATGAACCTGAGTATTGACCCACTGCAACACCATGCCAATAATGAAATGATTAGTAACTTCAGATTGGCTGGCATCTGAAATAAATGATAAGCCAACCATGAGCTGGCGAATTAGAAGATCAATTGTTTGAAAAATACCTGGTGAGTGGCAGTTCCAACAATTCCAACTCTCAGGAATTTGGACCATTTTTTTTCTTACAAAAATAATAATTGAAAAAATATTATAGAAAACGTAGCCCCATTAAGAAAACATGCTCTTCTCACACTCTTTCCTCCATCTTTCACTGGGAAATGCTTTTAGAAGTTCCTTTAATGAAAATCTCTCTGGCTTTGTTTGTGTGGAAACATTCTTTTTCTATTTTTTGAGGCAGTTTTCCTGGGTAAAAATTTGAGGTTGATGGTTATTTTCTTGCAACATTTCAAGATTTTCCCCCCCTCTTACCAGTTCTGTAGTTGTTAAGAAATAATATCTCAGTCTAATTGTTTCTTTTTAGATTGTCTTTTCTTTCTGGTTGCGCTGACAATCTGGTCTTCATCTTTTTTATCCCTCGATTTCAGTATGATGCCCGTCTGTGTGGGGTTCTCTTTATACTTCTTAGGATTTGCTCTGCTTCTTAGATATGGGAATAGACATATTTTTTAGTAAAGTTCTGAATTTTTTTCTCCTGTTGCCTTACCAAATATTATGCCTCCAGTATCTTCTATTCATTCTTTTTCTCTCCTTCATGACTCCTAACCTACATTGTGTCTTCTTTTTTTTTATTCCTGTATCCCTATCTCTCTCTCTTTGATGCTTGTTGGTTACTTTTTGCAAGCCTATCACTCTATTCATTAATCTCATTCAACTTCACTTAATCTAATTTCCATTGTTACCATTTTCATTTTTATAAGTTTTATTTGGTTCTGTTTCAAATATAGCTGGTCATTCTTAATAACCACCTAAAATATTTAAAAAATAATCTGTATCTGAAATTTCATTATCTGTAGTCTGTCTGTATAAGTCAAGTCCTTCAATATGTTGTTTTTGCAGATTCATAGTTATGGTTATTTCCTTGTATATTTTGTCTTTTTTATTGCCACGTTCTTTAGATTTTTATTTATGGGGATTTTCTGAAGTTGGATTAAGAGTTTATATGTTTTGTTTCTGAGATACCTGAAGATACTGCTGATTTAGGGAAACTTTATGTATTTGGCTTAGAGTTTTTTGTTTTGTTTTGTTTGCTACTTGTCCTTAAGCCCATGTTAGTATACATATAAGATTAGGAAATCTCAACAGACTTTTTCTTCTTTTCTTCCTCTCCAACCAATGCTAAAATTGAGAGGGCAAAATTTCCTACTATATTCAGGACCGAAGCACGGGTCCTATGGCTCACACATGTGGCTCATTCAAACCCAAGCTTTAGCTAGTGGTTATCAAAGAGTATTCCTGTCTGCATCACCAACATCACTTGGGAATTTGTGAGAATTACAAATTCTAGGACCTTATCTCAGAGCTACTGAATCAGAGATGCTAAGGTAGGGCCCACTAATCTCTGTTTTTAAAGCCCTTGGGATATTAACACATGCATAGTCGAGTTTGAGAACCACTATTCTAGAGTCTAGACATCTGGGTGTTGGAAAATGCCTCAAAGCAAACAATAATTTCAGTGCTTATGTACAAATCTTGATTCAATCGCCATTATTCCTGGCTTCTAAGGAGTTTCCTTACAAAAACACCAGCTCAGCCATGTATTCAAGAATTAGATATAGGGCACCTGGGTGGCTCAGTGGGTTAAAGCCTCTGCCTTCAGCTCAGGTCATGATCTCAGGGTCCTGGGATTGAGCCCTGCATCGGGCTCTCTGCTCAGCGGGGAGCCTGTTTCCTCCTCTCTCTCTGCCTGCTTCTCTGCCTACTTGTGATCTCTGTCTGTCAAATAAATAAAATCTTAAAAAAAAGAATTAGGTAATACATTAGAGATAGATAGGATAAATGATTGGTAGACAGTAAATACCTACAAATATACATATAAAAATAGATGCCTACCTATAAATGTGTGTACATGCATGTCTACATATATAATACACAGTCTGGGAAGATATATGTCGAATTAATCTCAGGAATTATCTTAGAGGAGTGGAGAAGAGACAGGGGCAGATTGGGAAGAGTTCATTACTCAACTTTCTAAATTTGTGTGTAATTGGAAAACATACATATACATGGCAAGAATTGTTTTATATTGACAAAACAAAAACATATTTTCATTTAAAAACTAGAGATGTTATGCTTCTAAAATTCAGTAACAAATTTAGAATAGTAATTTTCTCCATACATTCATCTCCAAAGCCTTCAGTGGCTTTCAGTAATGAATGCTATTTTTCCACCATATTTTTTACAGAAAGCACTAGCACTTTGGCTCTTGCTCTACAATTGCCTCTACATAGAATATTCAACAAGCCTACATGGGATGCACATTCTTCAGGAACCCAAGCCCTTGCAATGCTAAATCAAGCAGCCCTATACTGCACTTTTAAAATATTAATGATTTCTTTTGTCAGATGAGATTACATGTGGAAACATTTTGGAAACTCGAAAGCACTTTACAAGTTTGAAGGATCTAATATTGCTATTAGAGGTATTATTATTATTGCCTCGACTAAAATAAATTTTTCTGAACACATGAACCACTGGTGGAATGCACGTTATATTTCCTAAGCGGCAGAATTTTCTCCCTGCGCTATTATTTTTCCTGCATATTAATGTATCATGTGACATGCTGTTTTGTGAGTGGCTGGACAGAAGGGACATTCTATCTTTCAGAATGCCATGCAGCAGTTCATGCGTTATATTCATAAGCATGATCTTTAATTTAATTTTTTGACAAGTGCAGTGAAGAGTAAAATCAGGCAGTCATAATTTTGACTTAGCCATCACTCAAATGAGCTTAGTGATTGACCAGCTTTAAAAAAAAGAGAGAGAGAGAAAAGAAAAGAAAAAGGAAGCAAGAATGAGGAAAAGCAGCTTTCTCATGAAGAAAAGCTTTGTTTTATCCTCTAGACCTTAAATACCAAGAATTTAAGCAAAAGGTAAAATTTCCACAGTGAAAATCAGAACATAATAAAAGTCCGTGTCGCCATCTTGCTTTAATTATTCTCTTTATGTTCTGCATGATTCAGGGCCATTCTGAGCGATCCCCCTACTGCAAATTAGTAGAAGAGCCCAACCGTCACACTCTCCCCTTTTCCCCATTAAACAGAGCTGCGGTTCTAACCACGGAGTCCTGTTTCAGTTAGCATTAGGATTTTAAATGGGGCTCAGAATACATTGAGGCATTTTCTGTAGTGAGAAGGACGAGCCTACCTGGGCAGACTAAGCATAGGTGTTGTGTGATTCAGAATGATCCTTGTCTATGCCTGTGGTCACTGGCATATTATTGGCAATATTCCCTTTCACTCTCTGGGGCGTCCTGGCTTGGGTGGTAACATATATGGATGTTCTTACTGGTGGAGAAACCACAGTGCAATATGAGTGTGGACAGAACTCTTGACCATGTAAGTTCTGCTTCCTATATTGGCAGTTTTTCTAACCTAAAAGTCAGTTTCTTCATTATTAAATGAAGGAAAGAACCACCCCCGCCCCCCACCGTAGGAGTGTGGGAGATTTAAACAAGATTATGTGTGGAAACTGCCCGGCACAATCTCAGGATAGAAGACCCGGTGAACCCAAGTGTATGGAATCAAAACAGGAAGAGCTCCATCCCATCGAAAACTCACCCACCTTGTTTATCAGGACTTGAAATTCCTTTCAGTATGAACAAAAGAGTGTTGCAAATAGAAAAAAGACTTAAAAGGCATTGACTGAATCTCCCCTCTCTCGCTAGGTGTTTTTGCTCCCTTAGGTTCACCAGCCCTCCACTCCCCTGACCAACCACATTAATTCCTGTCCCAAATGGACTTTCACCCAATCTACCTTCTCCTTCCTGATCTCAATTCTTAATTTTTTTAAGATTTTATTTTTAAGTCATCTCTATAACCAATGTGGGACTTAAACTCACGACCCTGAGATTAAGAGTCCTATTTTCTACCAACTGAGCCAGCCAGGTGTGTGATTCTTTTTATCTTCAAATCAAGCTTCCTGAGATACTGGTCTACCTTAAAAATTTACACAACCTCCCCCCTCAATCATTCCCCAGGCTCTACTTCCTGCCTCTAATAGTTCATGGAGGGCACCAGATTACACGAGGGGCATGAAGGAGGAGGTGGTCTCTGGTTATGGGGTGTCAGTTCAGACCTGCCAATGAGACAGTCACTGTCCAGCCCCCATTGGCTCTTGAAGTTTGGTGACTCCCTGCTCTTTCTGTAAGATGCTGGGAACAAGGATCTCTCTTCTGACGCTTGGTCTTATTCCAACTGCCGGTGGTCTGGTTCTCCCAGATGAATATTTCTCAAACTGTGGCCAGTGGAGCCCCAAAGCCTGTTCAGGGGATCCTTAAGGCCAAAGTGAATTTCACATGGAGCTTTACTCTCAGAAGTCTCCATTCACATGGGGTACAGTGGGAATGGTATCCCCTGGAGTTGTACAAAGTAGTGGTGTCACAGAGATACCCCACAGCATCCTTCCTCCAACCACATCAGCATAGATTCCCCACCACCCATATACAGGTTTTCTACATATTAATTCCACATATTTTTGTTAAATACCCAATACTTGACAGTATAGGCACTATTCTAGGCATTGAAAATGCACACACACATAGACACACACACACACACACACACACACACCCTTCAATTGAGGGTCTTATATTCTAGGGTATGTGGGAGGTAGCAGTTGATGGATTTAAAAATATTAAATAAAATACAATATTTAGTAAGCCAAATGGTGAAATATGCAGTATATTTACCTATTGCTGCCTGAAATTTTATCCCAAACTTGCCATCTTAAAACAACAACAGCATTTATTATATTGGACTGTCTTTGGGTTAGGAATTGAGAGTGGCTTACCTTGATGATTCTGGATCAGAATTTCCCATGATAGTGCTTGACATTCTAGGTCATCAAAGTCTAGGTCATAAAAGAATATGGCTTCTGCTTGGTTGTCTCTTGGATCACTTGCTCTGGGGTAAGGTAGCTATGTCCCGAGGACACTCCGCCAACACTATGGGAAGGTCTACATGGCAAGAACCTAAGCCATCCTGCCAAAAGCAAACACTAATCCGCAAGTCATTTGAGTGAGGGTGGAATCAGATCCCCCAGTCCCAGGAAGGCCCTCAGAGGACTGCAGATTGTGGCTGACATTTTGACAGCAACTGCATGAGAGACTCCAAGCCAAGAACCATGCAGAAAAGCTATGGAAGAGGAGATAGGGAATTCCCCTGTCTGTATAAGTTGGTGGCAGGGAAGAGTCTTAGGAGAGAGATGGGTTAAGGTTACAAATATGCTGGACCTCAGTGATTTTCAAAGTGATACTTGAGAAGAAGCCCGAAGAACATAAAAGAGTAAGCTGAGCAGCTAAGTGGGAAAAGAGCGTTCCAGTAGAGGAAATAGCAAGCACCAAAGCCCTCTTGAGAGAGAGGTCTGACTTACTACTCTGAGACCAGCAATAAGGTCAATGTGAGTCACTGGAGAGGTCGTTGAGGGTCATTGAGGGTTGATCTCTTAGAGAGGTGGGTCTCACACTTGAGTGTACATCACCTCAGGGCATATCAAACCATATTAAACCCAGTCTCTGATTCAGGCAATCCAGGGTACCCAAGAATTTGCAGTCTTAATAATTCCACAAGTGGTGCTGATGTCCTGGGCTGAGGACTCCAATTTGACAGTCAGTGCCAAGGGCATGGTGGGCCACTGGAAGAATTTAGGCTTTGTCTCTGAGTGAAGTGAACATATTAAGAGAATGGAACATATTAAACAGAGGAAGGATATAATCTTACTTACATTTTAAAACAATCTTCTGGTTGTTGTATTGAGAATGTTGGGGGGTGGTGTGGATAAGGTCAGAAACAGGGAGACACTCTGTTGGGCAAGAGATACTGGTGGCTTGTCCCAAATGGCAGTGGGGGGACAGAGGGAGAATTCATTTGGATTCTGGACATTACTTAAAGGTAAAGCCAACTGAATTCACTGACATGAGATGTGGCATTTGACATAGAGAAGTCAAATATGAGTCTTTTTATGTTCTCCACAACTATAGAACCTAGAATAGAATTTGTACCCTGCTTCCACTTAATTCAAACTTTCCAAGAAAAAGGATTCTTATTCCTACCCTCCATCACATCTGTCTAGGTAGTTCTTGCTTCCAGCACCCTAGGAAGGCCATATTAGCCCATCCCGAGGCAAACTTTCCAATCAAGCAAAAGGAAAATATTCAGGCATGGAGAAAATTCTCATCAATAACAACTAAAAGACAACACAAGTGTGTTAACAAAGAAGACAACTCATGGGAAAGATTATTTTAGGTTCTTTAGATACTGAGGATTCCAATATGTTCTCTCCTGACAAGAGGTGTTTATTATGGCTATTATTTTGTTTACTTTAATCAGTAATTTTCCAGTTCATGGATGATGGTGGAATTTTTGTCATATATGATGAAGGCAAGAAAGAAAGTAAAGAAGAAAAGAAAGGAGGATGGGAGGCAAGGAAGCAAGGAAAGGGGAAATACGGTTGTAAGCTCAGGGAAAGACCCCTGAACAAGGAACCACTATACCTGAATTCTTTTGTCTCTTAGGCATAGAATCAAACCCTTCACCTAATATCCCTGAGGTCCCCTCCAAGTATCAAATTCTATAATTCTACATAACCATCAAATGCATGAAAATTGATTCTTTATGAGCTCGCTTTTTCATGCCCAGTAAATATTTTCATCCTTAATTTAAAAACTTTGAATCACGGGTTTTAATTGCCAAATAGGCCTCTGAGAACATCTCATTTCACAGATGGGGAAATTTATTTTAAAATTCCTCCAGAACAAATAATCCTAAAATTTATATGGAACCAGAAAAGACCCCGAATAGCCAAAGGAATGTTGAAAAAAAAAAGCAAAGTTGGCGGCATCACAATTCCAGATTTCAAGCTCTATTACAAAGCTGTCATCATCAAGACAGTATGGTACTGGCACAAAAACAGACACATAGACCAGTGGAACAGAATAGAGAACCCAAAAATGGACCCTCAACTCTATGGTCAACTAATCTTCGACAAAGCAGGAAAGAATGTCCAGTGGGAAAAAGACAGTCTCTTCAACAAATGGTGTTGGGAAAACTGGTCAGCCACATGCAGAA
>LNAC01000424.1:338367-469586 GCA_002007465.1 Ailurus styani
AGGGAGGGAAAAATAATGAAACAAGATGGGATGGGGAAGGAGACAAACCATAAGAGACTCCTAATCTCACAAAACAAACTGAGGGTTACTGGGGGGTGGGAGGGTAGGGATAGGGTGGATGGGTTATGGACATTGGGGAGGGTTTGTGCTTTGGTGAATGCTGTGAAAGATGTAAGCCTGATGATTCACAGACCTGTACCCCTTGGGCAAAGAATAAAAATAAAATTAAAAAAAAAAAAGTCCTCTAGAATTGTCTCGAGGACTCACATGAAAGGGGATCCTAAGTGAGCTACTGAACACCAAAGGGAAAGACCAGTTTATCAGCCCATCAGCAGTGTGTCTTTCTTTTTTTTTTTTTTTTTAAGATTTTATTTATTCATTTGACACAGAGAGAGAGAGATTACAAGTAGGCAGAGGCAGGCAGAGAGAGAGGAGAGAGGAGGAAGCAGGCTCCCTGCTGAGCAGAGAGCCCGATGTGGGCCTCGATCCCAGGACCCTGGGATCATGACCTGAGCCGAAGGCAGAGGCTTTAACCCACTGAGCCACCCAGGCGCCCAGCAGTGTGTCTTTCAATAATATTTTTTTAAGTTTCTTCCTGTAGGTCTTTTAAGTGTGTTTGAGTAATTCAGACTACATGTGCTTCGCTATTTGCCTATTTTGATTTCCAAAACTGAGGATAAAGAATGCATTTGTTTTGTTGAAAACTCAGTCCCTGGGTTTATAGAGTTAAAACATTAGAGTAATTTTTTTTTCCAGTGTTGGCCCCATGCTGAGAGGACCTTTGATAGCTTATAATATTAGATACTAATTTTTCAGCAGAGAAAGGTTTGGTTTGGTTTGGTCTTTAAGGAGAACTATTGCTATTTGAACAGTGTTGGGTTTTCACATTAGGGTTTTGCCATTATATTTCAAAATTTCAATTTTCTACTATAACAAAGTTGTGCTTTCCTACAATACCAGAGAGGGCCTTAAAACAGTCCACCTATTCTGGAATTACCTGGGCGTGCAGCACGCGCTCCTAATACCTTGCTCAAGCATTCCTCTCTCTTGCCACTCTGGAGCCATCAGAGGCAGTCTTCTGAAATGACTCCATCTCCAGGGATTGCCCTGCTTGAAGAATGATACACAGAAAACCAGGCTACTCTATTCTCCTTGGACAAAAATGCTAGCAGATCACTCAAGTCATTTCTCAATTCTCTATCCTGAGAATTCCCCACTGATCTCTAATATTCTGTGCTGCTGGCAGAAAGGAAGTAGATAAGGGGTTTGGGAGGAAAGGGGTGGAGGGATGGGGAGGTAGGTTCTAGAATACCGGGTGAAAGTGAGGCGATTTTGCTGAGTGCTTGGTGAACGGTTGCAAACTGCTACTCTCAGGGGATCTTATTCCTTCGGTGGAAGCTGCCACTTATGGTGAATGCTAAAAATGTGGATTCTTGCTCTCAGTCCCAGACTTCCACCAAATCAGAAAGCTGCATTTTAACTCGATGCACTACATCTTTGGAGCACCTTTTTTTTTTTTTTTTATACTTTTAGACAATCTCAAACTTGGAGCAAATTTGCAAGTACACTGAAAAGAACCATTTTCTTCTTTCTTAGAATCTTCTGGGGGAACTTTTAAAAATCCCATTCCTGTGTCCCACCCCCAGACCAATGAAGTCCAACCTCTGGCAGAGGAACCCAGGCAACAGATTTTTTTTTTTCTTCAGGCAACAGTATTTTTTTAAGCATCTTGGGTGAACCTCATGTGCAGTCAAGGTTGGGAATCCCAAGTTTAAGCACCCTGTTTCCTGAGAATCTGATCTTGGATCACAGATCCTCTCAATGTCAAAAATAATTGACCCGCCTATATTGATTAGGCACTGAGACAGTGACATTAGCACTTCCAGACATTGAAGGGGCCATTTACCTCACATTTATGTATACTTTTTATGTGCCAGACATTGAAGCTTAGAGTGGACGTGGAGTGGGGCCAAAATAGGAAGAACTTTGAAAATCAAGCAGAAGAGTCTGGATTTTATTTACTGATATCCAGGAGCCATGATGGGCTTTGTCACCATCAGTGACATGGAGTTCCTTGGGTGAACGTAATATGAAACACACGGTGATGCTCTATACATTTTTAAAGCTAGATCCCAAAACTTAGACCTGGCAGAAGACCTACCAAGACATTTTCTGTCTAGCAAGTAATGGAAATAATGCATTTAAAAATGATCTTCTGATATTTGAACATTGAAAAAAATAAAATAAAATAACGATCTTCTGTGTGATCAGAAGATACATGTTACCACTATTTCTGGTCACAGCTATTGTACTACCCAATATAGAGACTAAACATATGCTTTATATCAGTAAAGCAGGGCGCCAAAAATAAATGAGAAAATCTCAGCTTTGATCAATCATCCAGAATATTAAAATAAGATCATTTAAAGAGAAGTTTTCTTTTAAAGCACATATGGAGATGGGGCCAGGTTAAAATAGAGTATGTGCGTGTATGTGTATGTATTTCTGTGTGTGTGTGTGTGTATTTTTAATTTTATTTTAATATGAGGATGAGGGAAAACAACAAGATCTGTTTGGTCTTTAGGATTTCTGAAAGTCTTAATTTAGCCCTATTGTCAAATTTGACTTGTTCATTGTATAATACCAAATTAACAAGTGAGCAACAATGTAGGTATGTCCTAGAGTTATCTCCTATTGTAATTATTAAAAAACACCCGAAACGAAGGTAATTTCTACAGCGGTGGCAAGATTTGCTGCAATTGTGGACAGACATTTTGCTACTTCTCTCCACCCATTGTTCTGCTAAATAGTGGTCTCCCCAGATCACCCATCCTAACCCCTCTCTGTCCCCGTGCGTAGATGCAGAGATAGAAAGCACAGTGGTTGGAGGAATTTTAATAAGGCCTGTGTGTCCACTTGCCAAAGGGCTAGATTGGCCAGACCTCCTGCCCTTGAGCTTTGGGTTGGTTAGCCAATGCTTCTAATTCTATTTTTCATTATTATGCTCCCTAAAGGAGCTGTCTTAGGGCATTCTGTCCTAAGTCTCCCCTGAAATTTTAATACCACAAATATGCTGTCTATCTGTTTATATACTGTGGGCCTTTGGAGGATTTTTTTTTCCCCTGCCAAAAACAAATGTTTGCCCCACACTGAGAAAGCATAGGCCGCACCAGTGACAGTGCTTACAGGAGACTGGAGAGTGGGAGAAATATAAATGTGTAAAGCATTTATTCTCTTGGACCATCGCTGCCAGACAGAAATAGCTGTGTTCCTCCACCCAAGGCCACAGCACGTGTGGGTGGCCTCTCCACTCCCTCCCTCCCTCTCAGGGCTGCAGACGGTAATGGCTCCCCTCCATTGTTGGCCTTGCGGAGCCTCACTGTCCTTTATTCCTTGCCTGGATTCTGCGCACATCTTTTAAAATATCCCTTTATGAACCGCCTCCCACCCCTTTTGAATGTGCCCCTGCTTCCTGGTGGTACGGTGGTGGGTCTTTTCCAGTTGGAATCCTTATTACCTCATGTGACTGAACATCCAAGACACAGGGCCACTTTAACCACACATTCTATCTTTGCTCTTTTCTCTTCCCTTTGGAAGTCTTGCTCTTCTCTTACTCGTTACTTAGCAACAATGCTTACTCTTTGAAATGCACTCTTGTGGTAGTTGTTTGGTCTTCTTCATCTTATTTTTCACCTTGCTGTTGCATTTTCATTGGTTTTGCATGAGATTGGTGTTTGGCGATTAAGCCATGGAGTCTTCAGTGCTTGCACCCTTGAAGTTTCTCATCCTGAGTTTCACAAACACCAAAGCACCCTGACGGGCAGGCTCCTGAATATGTTCTCCCCATATTTTGGTGCTCTCAACTGGCAAGAAGAAAAAATGTCTGTTCCGGGTGCTATGGCTGTATAACGAATTACCCTCAAATTTACTGGCTTAACATAATGACATTTATTCTGTCCGCAAATCTGCTCAGTGGAGATGGCTTGTTTTTAACTCCTTTCAGCATCATCTAGCTTAGCTCAGAAGTTGGGAGATGGAATCAGATGTTTGGTCACTTGCTTGTCTGAGCCCTGGGCTAGGGAGGTTTAAACAATAGAAAGTTGGAACAATTGTGGTCCTTGGGCATCCCTCTAGCTTGGTGCAGTCTGTCCATGGGATCTACCAGCGTGAGGAACTTCAGGGCATTCTTAGACATCGACTCAGAGCTCCCAAGGGTCAAGAGCCAATTGGAATTCACATCACCTTCTTTGGCCTAGTCAGCTATCCAATGTCATTTTGACCACATTCCCATCACTTTCACATCAGTTGAGACAGTTAACAAGTCCTCCAGGCTCAAGGTAGCCTCTGGATGGAGGCTTCCAAATGAGATTGTCAATGTCACGTTGTAAAGGTATATATAGAGAGAATGGGATAATCTCCTCCAATATCTGTTATACATACATACATACATAAAGTTTCATTTTCAAAACTTTGTGGAATAAGATCCTGAAGAAAATACTGGAGACAACTAATGGAAAGCAGGCATAGATAGGAAGATGTGAGTATGGATGGAAGTCTTTTTTTTCTTTTTTTAAAAATTTTATTTATTTATTTATTTGACAGAGAGAGAGATCACAAGTAAGCAGAGAGGAAGGCAGAGAGAGGACGAAGCAGGCTCTCTGCTGAGCAGGGAGCCCGATGCAGGGCTAGATCCCAGGACCTTGAGATCATGACCTGAGCCGAAGGCACAGGCTTTACCCCACTGAACCACCCAGGCACCCCAATGAGTATGGAAGTCTTAATATCTATCTTATATAATCATGGGGCTTGGGATTCAAGAGTGGGGATTTGAAGAGTGGGTACAATTGTGGGAATAAAAATTCTGGATTCCTGCCTGGGCTGATCGACTTTAACAAATCTCTGATTTGTTATTTCATTAAATGAAGGCTTTAATCTCTATGATCTTGATGGTCCTGTGAAAGGTTGAAGTTCAGTTATGCCATCATATACTCACCATTCTACTTTCTGCTTAAAATTACTCTCCTACAAAATTTGCTGACTCTAAATTCTGTTGCTTTTGCTGAGCAGGAACACTCTGCTGTCTATGCAGCTCTACTAAATCAAGGGTGAGCTTCAAGTCCTCAATGGCACCATGCGTTATGTCAGGAGTTATTCTTCCTTTGTGTATGAAATTTGCATTTTGAATGTGTGCCATCAGAGAGGTAATAGGAAATTGGGGATTGTACTGCAGCCAAGTCAAAGGTCATATATATTTTTTTCCTTCTTTTTTTTTTAATCTGGAACTCTTCTCTAAGAGACTCTTCTCCTCTAAGAGAGTTTTGGTGGTAGATGAAGGTATAAAAACACTAAATCCGGAGGGGGAGGGATATAAAGGAAATGGAAACTAGACTAAAAGGCCATTCCAGAATTGTCTATGAAGTTCTCTCCAGAAAGTATCTTCATATATGTGCTGATACACTCAGTAGGCACTTTCTGATGATAATCACAACAGAGTTCTGCATGTCTGAGACTCTGAAATGGTGACTATTACATGTGTGGCTCCACAAGCCAGTCTGTGGGTATCAGTGTGAATTCACAGGGAAGCATCGACACTGCTGTAAAATCCCACCTTGAACCTGGGAGGCAAAGAGAGAAGCTATAGCTAGGGGGTACCCAATGCCAAGAATGGGAAAGAAGCAGGTCAAGTGAAAGTGACTGGAGCAAGGATATTTAAAATGAAAATCAATGCAGTGGGTGAAGAGATAAAACATCAGAGGGAGAAATAAAGGCAAGAAAGAAGGAAAGAGAGAAAGGGAAGGAAGGAAGGAAGGAAGGAAGGAAGGAAGGAAGGAAGGAAGGAAGGAAGGAAAGAAGGAAGGGAGGGAGGAAGGGGAGAAAAAAAGCAAGCAGAAGGGAAGGGAAGGAAGACATGTTGTGACAGTCTGTGGTGGCTGGGACATGACTTGGGGAAAGAGATCCCTCAGGCAGTACACAGAGAACTTATAGAAAGTCAGCGGTACCATTCGTCTTAAAGAGAGTGCATTGGGAAGCAATGTGGAAGTCAGTGTTATTAAGTTTGTGTGTTCACTTTTTAAAATGACATTTCCACATTTCTAAATTGTTGGACTGTGGGTCAAAGGAATGCCCAAAGTACCGCTGACGTGTGGCTTCATTCAGTGGCAGCCCCAGGCAAAGACGAAATGTGAGCTTCTGTTTACACTCGGAAATCGTTTGGCTGGTGTGTTGACCTTGTCTAGCAGCCCGTTGTTTATATATTGGCAGCCACAGGGCATTGCTTCCTTCTTGGTGTTCAGCCACTGCCTATTTCCTTATCTGCCCCTCATTACATTAGGGAAAGTTGGGCCTCATCACCTGCGTGGGTTTCTGGCCACTCCGCTGGATTCGAGTTTTAATCGCTTGCGTCTTTCAGGGCTGTTTTCGCAGGTCAAGGTTTCTTCAGGATGCAGTTTAGAAAGTGGATCTTGGAAATAATACAAAAGCCAGTTTGTGGGTGTAAGACCCAATTTTGAGATTCGGACATTGATCTTCAGAGGCTGAATCTCAGGTTTTTACTTTTCTTTAAAGATTTTTTTTTAATTTTTAATTTTTTATTTTTTTGAGAGAGAGCAGAGCCAGCGAGAAAACACAAGTGTGGGGGGAGGGGCAGAGGAAGAGGGAGAAGTAGGCTCCCCACTGGGCAGGGAACCTGATGCAGGACTGGATCCCAGGACTCTAGTATCATGACCTGAGCTGAAGGCAGATGCTTAACCAACTGAGCCACCCAGGGGCCCCCTCGAGGTTTTACTTTTCAACTTATTCACGGATACCCTCAGGGTTAGATTTCCAACGACTGAGTTGGACGGGAACAGGTTTGAAGCCAGCTGTCCCACCAACCACAAGAGTTCGTTGTCTGTGAGGCATGATTAAAACACCATATCCCTCAACCACCTGCAGATGCCCTTAGAGGAGACGATTGGTGGGTAAACAGGGTGTTTATTGGGACAAGCAATGAAAAGCAAACAAAGTCCTGAAACAAAAAGAGTGATGATTTCACATCACACCTCTGCCTCCAAATTTAATTAAATTATAATTAAAATATAATTCTGCATAAAATTTAATTACACGACAGCATTTTCATACAGGAAGCAGGGAATGTTTTGTGGGCCTCAAGTCAGTGGGGGAGGCACCATGCCACGTGGCATGGCAGACGGGGCACAGGCTCCCTGGGCACCAGATCCAGATTTGAACTTCAGCTCTACCACTTACTGGCCTCTGGAATCAGTAAGTCCTTCTAAGCCTCCGTTTTTGCCTCTGTAAGATCCGAGTAAGAATCCTCACTTCCTGGGACTTGGGCAAGGACTAGAAGTAAAACATATAAAAGAACAAGCCTAAAGGCTGACAGGTAACTAGAAAGTGAGCACTCAAAAATGATAGCTGCTATCACTGTTGTTATTAATTATTCTAGGTGGTAGATACTCAGTTCTCCTCTGCACAGGAAAAACTCTAGAAAACAAAAATGCCTTTTTAAATAGCCTGAGTCTAGAACAGAAAACTGACTAGTTAAATCATATCCCAGGCAGGGCACTTTTGCTAGCTTCTCAGAAAAACATGGTAAATTTATGTTTATCCTCTGCCATGTGTAGTCTTTCCCTGGAGAGATTTGTAACTTTTACTTCCCTCTGTGTAGAAACTCCTAGCAGTCTTGCTGTTGCTATCCCTTCAGTAAGTCTACCATTATTCCTTCAACAGGTGCCCACCAAAAGAATCATAAGCCCTTATGAGTTAACAGTGAAGTTTCAGCCAAGAAAAGAAATAAAAAGCCAGTTTCCTGAAAATTATAACCTATATAAGTTTGGGATGTACTTGTTTGTTTGTGTCTTTCTTTTTCAGTTTATAGAATACTCTTTGCTCTTTCTATTGAAAAACTGTCAATTTTTACTGGCTATTGGCCACTTTTTCACCTTCGAGGTAACAGATTTCTATGATAAAACTTTAACTCTGGCCAAAGCAGTGTGTTATAAAAAATATGTATATATAAGGAGCACACGTGCAGTCATGAAGTCTCATATATGTTTACCTCTAAAAATGAAAGGGTTTACAGTATTTTTAGAGAAATAGCATTTTGTTGTTGTTTAGTACTGGGCACCCAGTAAACATTGCTGGGTAACCCAATGAAGGAACAAAAAATCAGCAAATGAACAAAGGGGACTTACCACAACTGCAAATCGTTTCTCTTGAATGAAGTGGGATGAAGTGTACTACTTGCTTTCCTGGAAAAAGAAAAAGTTANCAAATCAGCAAATGAACAAAGGGGACTTACCACAACTGCAAATTGTTTCTCTTGAATGAAGTGGGATGAAGTGTACTACTTGCTTTCCTGGAAAAAGAAAAAGTTAAATTAAGGTAAATCATTGTTGAAAGGGTTCTTCAGGGAATAAAAGAGCAGTGAACATCGTAATAGGACATTGCTCCCCAAAGCAGAATGTGGTAGTTCCAGTTACAGGAAGCCTGCTAATCCCTTTCTTTTCTGGGATTGCCTGCCTGTGTGTGATTTCAGTTTTGAAATCTTCCTCTTCCTGGGCAGAAAATAGGCCCCCGGAATATCAGACCTGTGGTTATTTGACAACTGCTGAATCTACCCCAGAGCCGTTGCTGTTATCTTGATTAACAAAGACCTTTGGGAGGTGAAGGTCATTTCAGACCAGAACTAACCAGCAGGGAATGTGTTAGGGTGTTTTCTGAATGCTGAAAAGGAGGTAGGATTCAGAGTATGGACGTGGTCTTAGAGTCCTTCGGCAAGGTCTAAATTTTCACTTGGTCAGTGGGAATTTGGCTGCATTGCTTAACTGGAAACCTCAATTGCCTTATGGAAAAAAGGAGGCAAGGATGGTATCTACCTCACACCAGTCTGGGTGAGATTAAATGACATCAAACTTAGCACAATGCCCAAGTGCAACTTCCGCTATGATCTCTTTCTACTCAAACCTCTTCTGACACAAATCGTGTGGGTTTATTCCTGGCACCCATTAATTCTCCAGCTCCCCAGCTTCACCAACTAAGTATCCTACAACTGACTTCAACTCCGACGTCAGCTACCTGGATTTAGCCTCAGACCCCATAGGCTAAGGGCTCAGTTCCACAAGACTTCCCCCTGCAGACATCAGTTGCAAGTCTGGGCCACCCATACTGGGCCACTGACTGCCTCGCTATAGAGTAACAGGTCCCCAAACCTCCTCATCAGGTTTGATGATTTGCTGGAACAGCTCACAGAACTCAGGGAGAACAGCTGACTTGCCATTATTGGTTTATGATAAAGGATCTTAACAAAGTACACAAATGAACAGCCAGATGAAGAGGTACATAGAGGGAGGTCCAAAAGGGTCCTGAGCACAGGAGCTGGGGTGCACCACCTCCTAGCTTGTGGATGTGTTCACCAACCTGGAAACTGTCCATACCCCATTGTCTGGAGTTTTTACAGAGGTTCTGTAACATAGGCATGGTTGATTCAATAGTTGGCCATTGGTGACTGACTCGATCTCTAGTCCCTCTCCCCTCCCCAGAGGTCATGAGCTGAAATATCAACACTCTGATCACATGGTTGAGTCCTCTGGCAACTAGCCCCATCCTAAAAGTTATCTGGGAACCCACCAAGAGCCGCCCTATTAGCAAAAATCAAGTAAGTTTGAAAGGGGCTTATTACAAATAATAAAAGATGCTCCTATCACCTCTATCACTCAGGAAATTATAGGGGTTATAGGAGCTCTGTGCCAGGAACTGGAGACAAAGACCAAGTATGTGTTTCTCATTATATCATGGTATCACATTAAGTCATATTAAGTATTCAACAAATGGAAAATAAATGTTGGTCAAACCAACTGTTACACATTTTGATGCCAAGTGTCAACTGGGATGAAATTTTCTTTTGTAAGTTTTAGTTCTCTCCTTTGAACACATGAGAGGGCTTGATCAGATTAGGAGGAGTGGCACTTCACAACCATGGGTCCTTGAACTCAAGGTGTAGTGGTGTGGGGATGGGGGGAAGGCAGGCTAGGATGCTGTCAGTGATGTCCCAAGGTGCACAGGGCAGGGAAAATAGGTACTGGCTAGAAGAGGAACTGGGCAGTGGGAGAACAAGGAGGTAAGTATGGAGGGGAGGGGAGGAGAAAGAGACAAGGGAGTGTGCCAGAGATGAACAGCTTCAATTGCTACTAGGAGATTCTCTATAGGCAATATTGGGATTTCTTGGAAGGAAACACATTGTTCTGGACTTAGAAACTAAAAATCAGTTTCCACAAGAGAGGAAGGATTTGAGGGACTGGGGTAGGTCATGAAGAGGTACAATCTGTGAAGGTAAAAATCGACTGCAAAAGAGAAAGGACAAAAATACATTAAAACTGACTCAAGCCCTGGTGTGTCCTTCATCCCCACAGGTGCCTGAAGGTGGGATAAACCTATGTAAGATCATATTTGTGGCACCCACTCAGCTCAGTGTTCCCATACACTCACCACACCCTTCAGCACACATCATCTCTTGGGGCAGGCTGGCTCTAGGCACTTTTTTGCAGACTGTTGCCCAGAGACCTCAGTTCCTTACTGTGTCAGCCCCTCCACAGGCTGATCTGTATCCTCGTGACATGGCAGCTGGCTTCCTCCAGAGCAAGTGACCCAAGAGAGTAAGAGCACATTCACAATGGAAGTAGCAGTCCTTTTATAACCTAATCTCAAAAGTGCCAGGCCACTGCTGCCGCCATATTCTGTTAATTTGGCAAGTCCCTAAATCCATCATACAGTCAAAGGGAGCTTTCTATTAAGCTCCACTTCTGGAAAAGAGGAGGATCTAACAATCTGTGGGCATGTTGTTAAAACCACCATAATCCCAAATGGTCTTCTTGTTTCCTATTCTAAGACCTTCTGTGTCTTCCTTGGATTCTTTGGATTCTGCCCTTGGATTCTTTAGGACTCCCTCAAATATTGAATCCTTTTATTGACTTAAGCTCATGTGTAAGTCGAAAGTCCATTCCAGTACCATCTGTGGTCTTGGAATCAGTGAGAACATGTCAGAGATATGGGCTTTGCTACCTTGCAGAAAGTGATGTCTTTGGTGGATAGGAAGTAGTAGAGGGTTATCTTCATAATGGGTCAAGCCGATTCCTACACCATGTGGGTAATTGCCCCTCCACAAGGCATTCAGATGTATGGTTTTTTAGGCTGAGTCATCTCCCACTATTTATTTCATTAGATTGCTCTAAAACAGGAGTCAGCACACTTCTGTGAAGGACCAGATGGGAAATATTTTTGGCTCCACAGGCCACATATGGTCTGTGTCACATATTTTTCTTTGTTTTTATTACAACCCTTTAAAAATGTAAAAGCTATTCTTACCATGCGGACTGTACAAAAAAAAAAACAGACCTATGGGCCAGAGTTTGCTGACCCCTGCTCTAAAATCCATCTCCTAGAAAGACACTCATTGTGTCCTCGGGAAATATTTAGATGTGCTTCTCCACACCACCCAGCCATGAGAGCAGAGCTCCTTCCCACGTCTCTAATTTATCTTACTTGAGGTAAAACGCTGAGAGTCCTCTTTTCAGGTTGGATACATTTTACATAGGATTTCTCTCATTCCTTCAGGGAGACAGAAACAGGTTCAAAAATTGAGTCACTAAAATGACTAATGGGATCCTGTCAGAGGAGAATTATGGACCTCCAGGGCTATGGTCTCTCAGAGAACTCATTTTGTGTTTCTATCCATCACGTGAATAACAATAACCTTCTCCAACAAGCAGAGTGAAAAATGTATGGACTGCCAGTAAGTATTCCTCACAGCTCACTAAATATTGGCACCACAAGGGCTTTATCCAGCAATGGTGACATGTAGGGAATTTGTGACAGATCTGGCTTTTAATGGGGAAAAATAATCCAGTCTCAGACTTTGACTTTTGTGTCTCCACTGTTTTCTCTCCTATCAGCTTACCTCATGAATGAAATTGGACACACCAAAAAAAAAAAAAAGTTTGTATTTTAATTTTACCAGAGCATTAGTAAAAATGTATTACTTAGCCCATGAGTCAACAAAAGTTGATGTGTTAACATATATATATGATTAATGAATTCATACTAGAAAAGGCAGGTAAAAAAAGCCAAAGGGAAAAATTAAAAGCTGTTCATCATATTTAATGTTTCAGATAGCTCCAGATAAGTAGCACAGCTTTCTTATTTTACTACTCTGCCCAAACTTGTAGCACTAAACACTGCTAACCTAAGGCGCTATGTGAAAACCATACATGAGAACTTGATGAACACTTGCAAGATTGGGGAGTTTGCTCTGTGAATGAAGTTCTTTCAAGCAGCAATGAATCAGCTAGAGATCTCTGCTTCCTGATTAAGTAGCTACAGTCTTAGGTCCTTGTTTCACCCTTTTAGAGCTTACCTTGTAGAACTCATTATTAGTTGTAAGTAAAACAGACCAAAATCATAATTTAATTAGCCTTAATCAGACAGCTTTGGAAGGCCATCTTTCATTGTGCATACATAATGTTTTTCCCTGTAATTATTTGTTATTGTAAATTCTTCTAATCACACATTTAATAACCAGTATTAGAGGAAATTACTCACTTGCCATTCATTTGAATGGTTCAAGAAGGATATGCATATATTTGAGTATTTGTCCAGACCATTGTCAGGTGATCGAAAGAACTTTTGATGTACTTGGACATGTTCTGGTTGATGTTCAGAATCACAAGGCAGCATTCATTACAGTACTGTTATTTTGGGGGTCTTCTGAAGGAAATATTCACATAACTTTGTATGGTGACAAATGATAACTAAACATAGCGTGGTAAGCATTCGTAATGTGAATAAATGTTAAATCACTATGTCTTCCACCTGAAACTAATATAACGATGTATGTCAACTGGACTTAAATGAATAAATAAATACCTGAAGGCCATTTTGACACTTCCAGAAGCTACAAGTCTTCTGAGGTAAAAGAGGGGGAAATTGGTTCCACCAAGTCCAGGACCATCTGACATTTGTCAGGAGAGCTGGGAAAGGTGGAGTAATTTATTCTCATAAGTAAACTGCCAAGAAGATAGAAAGTCCTAAAAACCTTTCTCAAGCCACTGCTGTAAGAATGTTCTCCTGTGATCTTCCTTATGGGTAGCATTCCATCATCCCTCCACCATCGAACTGTTTCTGTCTATTGCTCCTTGCTACATCCACTCCTCCTTCATGCAGTTCCATTAGTTTAAGTGGGAAGGGGCTCTACATAGCAAACGACTGTCCCTGATTGTAATAACTTTGTATGCTGACAGATGGTATACTACACTCACCATGGTGAGCATTTCGTGATGTATGTGATGGTCAAATCACTCTGTTGTACACATGAAACCAGTATCATTATTGTCTGTCAACTATATTACAGTGAAGAAAAAAAAAGACTATCTCTAGAACCCATGAGGGGGAAAAGGCCAATGTCCACTAGGCGAAATGATTCTCATTTTGAAGGCACGCAATCACTTGTAGAGATTTCTCTTTTCATTGATCACATAAATATATATAGCTCACCAAACATATTTATGTGGAAAGGAGACAACTGGAATGCCTTTAGAGTCATCCAAAACAGTGCATCAGATAAGGCAGACTTCTGCAAATTGACCAATTTGGCAGAGAGAACAAAGTGCATGCCTGAATACTGTCTGGTTAGGGATTCATGTGTTGCTTTATGTCTATAGCGTTGTACATACTAGCAATACTTAATTGTCTGTGGCCTCCTCTGCCATCAGGAGAGGAGAAACAGATGTTCCCGTTTGTCTTTTGATGTGGCTTCTGATATTTACATTTACTTGTCTAAAATAACATCAGCCGCCCTAGACAATTTTTCCCTAGTCCTTGAGTCTGTGGACTAATTGCTTCCGGTGGCTATTCAGTATGTGATTATAATCTCAAGGAGATGATCCATTGTCAACAGGCATTACCCCAGTACAAGGGAAAAATAGGTACCACTGGGAACAGAACATAACAACCACAAAAAAACAAAACAAAACAAAACAGAACTTTATTTGTTCAAAGTAAAATGAGACACAAATAACTCTTTTCAGAATATGCCTAATAGAAATTTGGGGGTACTTAAATTCAAGACCAGGAAGTCTTGTCACTCAGTATGGTAATTCTGGAACTGGCACTATATTTAAGAATACTAGATAATTAGAGTCTTATCAGTAGACTTAGGAGAGGTGATGGTTTAATTATTATATACAAGTAATTTATACTAGATTGAAAATGGCAGCCTTAAATCATAGCTCGATGGGAAAGAAATGATGATAGTACTGGACACATGTAGGAGAAGGAGGTGGAAATCACAGAATGGATGCAGAATTGGAATAAAGGAGACTAGAATCTTTTTGCTTGACTGGCAGGAGGGCTTACAGTAGGATAGTTTCCTACTTGTGACATAAAGGGAGCAGATATTGGAAGCGACTATCGCAGACCAGACAAATAGAACCCAGACAAAATCACAAAAGAAAACAAACAGAAAGCTAACCAGGAATTTCAGCAAGTAGCATAACCATATAAATTTTTTTTCTTCCTTTTTTTTTTTAATGACCATTACAGGTTTCCCTCTCTGTCTGAATGTAGAAGTTCCTTGTGAAACCTTTTGTAAGCCAAAGTGGCTCAAAGCAAAGAAGCAATTACCGTTTCATAAAAGTGAAAATCCTCTGCAGATTTCTTTTGGTTATTGAAAATAGGTGTTAATGTAGGTCTTTTGTAAAAGCAAAGTGCTTTACTTCTTTAAAAAAAAATACTATACAAACTTTCTAGATACCATTTTAGAAGGTCTATTTTCTACTGGTCTATTTTTCCTTCCCATCTATTTGATTTCCCTTCCTTTCTACTGAAACATCTCGACTGCGTAGGTACATCCTGGGCCCCCTAAACCAACATGGCTTCCTTCTTTCCCAGGTTCAGTCATTGCTTCCCAGCTCCCATTTTCCCAGGCCATTTGCCTGAATGAGATTCCAGGTGGCATAATAGCATGGTGATCAATAGATCTCACACTGGAAGCAGATGACCAAGGTTCAAATCCTGTTTCTACTTCCTATGAGCTATGGGACCTTCAGAAGAATTAAACTATCCAAAATCATTTTTTTTTACCTATGAAATAGACTACTTATTGTACCTTTACCACGAAGTTTTTATGAGCGTTAAATGGGATAAATCAGAGCTTTTATAGTAGAGGCTGGCACTACTTCTCATCTTTCACACCTCCATGCAACCATTCAACAAAGCCAGTTGATTCTACCCCTTGACCGTCTCCTCAATCCATCCTATTCTCTCTGTTTTCACCTTCCACCCCTTTATCTGAAACTTCCATCATCTCTTAGCTGGAGTATTTTACGCCGTTCCATGTGGGTCACTTATCTCCCCTTTCTTCCCTCACCCCAATCAATCCAGGCCCCACAAAAGAGCTAGGTGAGAGAGAAACCATGGATCCCTACCTCCTTCATGGAAGCATCTCCCTCCTTAGTAAGGGGTACAAAGTCCTTTGTCCTGTAACTACTTGTTCTTCTTCTGGCTTCTCTCCTTGCTCTACTCCCTTTGATTCCAATGGTTCTGCAGAACTAAATCACTGTGATTCTCCAAATATACATGCTCACTCTCTCCTCTAGATCTTGTTCCCTAACCTTTGGAACATTCCCAAATGCCTGGATGTCTTCCCTTTAGGCCCATCTCATGGCACTCACTCTCTATACCAGCCCCATTGGCTACCCGCAAGTCTTCAAGGATGCCATGTTCTTTCCTGCAACATGCTCTTGCACATGCTCTTCACTCTATCTGGAAAATTCATCTATCTCTCCTTTTTTGATTCATTAATTTCTACCAATTAATTTCACACAATAAATGCCTTAAACTTAACCTCTCAAATACCCTTTGCACAGAGCAGTCCCCTCTGATGACCTTGTTAGATAGAAGTCCTCTTGGAAAACTGTACTTCCCTCCATTAGCGCTTACCACAATTGGGGATAATATGTTTGTGTAATTATTTGGTTTGAAAATATCTTGATCAGATCCCCCGTATTAAGATAAGGATTCAAGGGCCAATGTTTGATTTGGGGAATGATCCAGGAAGCACCAGGAGGAAATAGGGAAGTGAGATGCGGAAAGGAAGGAAACAGGTTCACAAACAGGCAGGTTATGCTGTGGAGAGTTGGGACTGGGTCCTGTAGGGGAATTCTGTGGGATGGGCCCCAAAGTTCTCCCACTGGAAGGGGAATGAAGACAAGTATTAATTACCTTATCCTGTCCATCACCAGTTGGGGTGCTGCTTCCCAATTGACTGCACAAGACAAGCGTTCTGTTGAGACTAGAAAAATCCCTAAGCCAAAGTGCCACAGGTGTTCACAAGGAGAGGCCATTGGTGAACAAAGAGGGATGGGGGTGGGGATTTGACAGCTTTAGCCTCAATATCCAGCCGCCCCACTGGACTCTGAGCTCTGCAGCCCCCTTTGTCACTAGCCAGCTCCCCCTAATAGGAATACAACATCAGTCACAAGTGCATGTATAACTTTAAATTTTTGAGAAGCAATGTTTTAAAAAATAAAAAAAACTAAGAGAAACAGTCACTAGTCATTTTAACTATACATTTTATTTAACCCATATAGCCAGCATTGCCTTTCAATGTAATCAGTATAAAAATTGTTAATGAGCTATTGTACCTTGTTTTGTGCTGTCCTTAAAAGAGGATGTGGATTTGACATTCACAGCACATCCCAAGTGGGACGTCCCACATTTCCATGAGTGTGATTTCTGCACTTACAAATTATTTTCATGTAAAATAAATTTCATGTTGAAATTTATTCTGGTACAATAATGTCAAATAGCTATTAAGTGAACACTGGGTTAAACTAAACCTTTACTGGAATTCTGCAGTTTTTAAAGAAAGATAAAATGCATATATTATGCTGCTGTTTTTATAATTGTTAATAAGCTTGTTTCATCATCTATAGGATTTATAATTTGAATGAGGGCACCTTTTTATAAAAAGTTCACATTGAATCATGGAAAACCCACACATTGCCTTCTTCCTAAACTTCAAAATCCCAAGCAGCATGGTAAAATTTCTATTTTCACCAGTTAAAATAGCATGTTTCAGCACTGAAGGAACAACTATGTTAAAGAGGGGGAAATGGTAGAAGCACAAAGACAGAGGATTTTACTTCCCACAACCATGTGGGACTACCTACAATCAAGCCTGCATATACTGAATTGTGCCCTCCCTGAGAGACACCTGCTCTCATTACATGCACATTTTCCAGCACTGGCTTCCCAAAGAGCCACAAGAGCAAAGCAAGTAGAGAACTAAAGCTCTTGCTTAGATATTCCTCATTTAAGTCAGCTGAAATGACCGATACTTATTCAGATCTACATATGTGAGATAAAAATCCCTTATTTTCTCTGAATAATTGCTTCCAGCCTCAATTTCACCTTGAGCAAGTGATACAGAAAGATACAGCTGTTGAAACCACTCTGTCCAGCTTTCTTCTATCAGCTCCCAAAGGGAAAGGCTTTTGTCTTCCTCCTAGCCTAGTTTATTTCCTTTCCACCATCTTGAACTTCATGGGTACTCACCAAACATTAATTGATGGCAAAGATACCGAGCAGCTTTTCCATTTATTTTTGGAATGATTCTTCTATTCAAAGAACATCTTTATATCCTTTCTCTTCTTCAACAAAAAAGTGAAACAGTGTTTCATCTTGCCAGTTCTGTTTTAACATCTGCAGGGAGCACAATATGTGCCTGTTTTAAACAAATGTGTAGGCACACCAGTTTTCTTGATTTAGAAGCATAAGTGACAATGGAGAGAAATAGAGTTTTTAGAAGGAAATTTAACCTTAGGGCTTAAAGTTAATAGAAAGTGCAATTGTTGTTTTGTTTGAGAGAAAGAGCAAAGAAATCCCATTGTAATGCTATTATGCTGTTTATTTTGCTCATAATTTTCCCAGTTATGGTGCAGACACAAGCTTATATGCATACCTGAAAACCAGTGTAATTTACAGTCAATTCATCAGTGTAGGTCAACTAATAGAGTAACCATAAACATCAGCATAGTTGATTTGTAGCCTCAGTTGCACCGTGAAGTCATGGGAAGACTTTGGGAAAGCAGCTTAATTCCCATTTGTTTGTTTCCTAATCTATTAAAAAAAAAAAAGGCCGCATTAATGTATTTCTTATTATTGTCATTCCTTAATGGTTATTGATTATATGCAGGATGCTTTGTATCTCTTCGAGGCATTGCAACTTCCCCTGGGAAGACTGTGCTAATGAATAGTGTTTGTAAAGTACTTGGAAATCCTTGGATTAAAAGCTAACCATATCAGGGTAAAAGTATTTGTATTAACACACCATATGGGAGAACCATATGTTATCTATTAAGAGGGTGTGTGTGATATTGAAAATAGCTCTGTAGTGCATTGCTGTGTGCTATTTTTATACTGAGTTATGTCATGGCAAGTTTTGGTATGCCACGGTCATACCACCATTGTGGAAATGCTACAAAGTTCAATCATTCCGGAGGTATTCATTGGGCTTCTTATTGAACGCTTGACCCTCTATTAACCATCATACAAAATATATGGAGGGAACAGTTGTACCCTACAGTCTGATGTGTTCCTTTCATTGAACTTGTGTTACACCTGGGTCTCCCTTAACAGACCTATCTGCTTTAAAAATAACAGGTTCAATTATTTCCTCTTCCCTCTATATGGACAAATATGCTGTTTTGGTACATTTTTGGTACATTCTTAGGAAAAAAAAAATAGGACCGGGGCACCTGGGTGGCTCAGTTGGTTAAGCATCCAACTCTTGATTTTGGCTCAGGTCATGATCTCATGTGTCGTGGGGGGATCAAGCCCCACATCGGGCTTCACACTCAGTGGGGAGTCTGCTTCTCTCCTCCCCCTCTGCCTCTCTACACATGATCTCTCTCTCTCTCTCTCTCTCCCTTTCTTCCTCTAAAATAAATAAATAAATCTTAAAAAGAAAGAAAGAGAAATAGGAACAAGTTGATTGTCTTCTCTGTCCTAGAACTGAAGACCAACCATGATTCTTGCACAGCCTCTGTGAATGGGGTATGGTGATAATAGTATTTATTTCAAGTAGAATTGGTACTGGCAGCCAGGAAAGCAAGCATTTTCCCAAATGGGCTATGTGTGCCCCACCACATTCCCAGGAGGTTCTTAGTTATTAGCCTGAATAACTGAATTGTAACAAGGGATTCCTTCCTTCCTTCCTTCCTTCCTTCCTTCCTTCCTTCCTTCCTTCCTTCTTTCCTTCCTTCCCTTCTTCTTTCCTTCTGTCTTTCTCTCTTTCCTTCCTTCCTTCCTTCCTCCCTCCCTTTCCTTTTTCTTTCTTCCTTTCCTTTCTTCCTTTCTAAAGCCATTAAGTAGGGCTGAGCAAGTAGGCACTCACACTGAAGTGGATTCAGGGTAATGTGGCAAATACCCAGCACAGAGCTTAGGCAAGGTCAGGAGGGCATCTCAATCTTAGGCTGAAGGAGACCGCACAGACGTTACAACGAAATGCAGTGTGTGATCCTAGAAAAATATGAAAGATATTATTAGAAAATTGGCAAAACTTGAATGTGGTCTGTGGCTTAGAGAGCAGAAATGTCATCAGGGCTAATCTCCTGATCTTGATGGTTGCATTGTGGTCATGGAGGAGAATGTCCTTGTTTGTATAAAATATATACTAAAGTATTCAGGGCTCAGGGAGGCCATTATGTCTGCAACTCACTCTCAATAGGTGCAGAAAACAAAGGAAAAGAAAATTCTTTGTACCATTCTTGTAACTTTCTATTGTTTAGAATTATTCCAAAATAAAAATATATTTACCATTGGAGAAAAATATGATTAGAATTGTAGTATTGTGCTTACCTGGCTTAAATGTCAGGCAAGCTCAATTCTTAATGTTCTTAGTGTTCTATGTGAATCTGCATGACAATATAGTTTAACTCTTTAGCTCTTATTATATTAAGTATCATTCTTTCCACATATTTGCTCTCCCATAATTTATCTTACCCAGACAAATATTAGTTATGTTTCCAAGGAGGGAATATTGGGCTGTGGTGTCAGCTGACTCTCAAAACCCTGTGGCCACCACTTGCTAGATGAAGGATCTTAGGCAAAATACTTACTATCTCTGTGTCTCAGTCTCCTTATCCGTGAAATGTGGATAATAATAATACCGGGGGCAATGGGTGGCTCAGTCAGTTAAGCATCTGCCTTCAGCTCAGGTCATGATCCCAGGGTCCTGGGATCGAGCCCTGCATTGGGCTCCCTGCTCAGTGGGGAGTCTCTTTCTCCCTCTGCCCCTCCCCCTATGCATGCTCTCTCTCTCAAATAAATAAATCAAATCTTTAAATCATAATGATAATACCAAGCTTACTGGATTGCTATGAGAATTAAATTTTATGGTCTATGCAATGTACTTAGACACTGAGTAGAATATAGCCAGTATCCAATAAATATTAGCTAGTATTAACTAGCTTTATGCCGCTACTCACATTGCTCTATTAAATAAGACATAAGTATAATTGATGAAAGTGCCTACTTTCTGAGATCATTCCTCCCTTATATAAGCTAACATTATTTTTCATGTGTGTAAATTCTAGAGAATTTGGGAACGTGTAAGATGGAAATGTTAGCCGGGTGGCAAAATATAAAATTGAAGACTGAATTCTTTATAAATAAAAGAGGATTAACTTTAAAAAAAAAAGTTGAGCCTTCCTGACTTGAGAAAAATAAATATACCATTTGTATTAATCAGCTGTTGTCACAATAATACTGTGTAACAAATGACCCTCAAATATAGTCCCTTACAACAAAATTATTTCTTCTCATACTCACGGGTTCGCAAGTTGACTATCATTCAGTTGACGTAGGGTGGGTTCTACTGGGCAGTTCTGTTTCAAGCTATGACTTGCCTGATCTCGGCTCCATATCATACCTTGGGTTCAAGTCTGCTCCACGTATCTCTCATCGTCCTTAAACCAGTAGCTATAGGGCCTTATTCCTGTCATGGCAAATGTCAGGGGCACAGGCACCAAGTCTAATTATGCAGCACAGTTAAGCCTTTTGCTCATGTTGTGTCCACTAATATTTTACTTGCTAAATCAGATAACCTGGTCAAATCCAACATCAGTGGGTTGGGATGTATTCTCTGCCCACAGTGGGAGAACACTAACTGTACAGTCCATTACAGGAGACTGAAGAATCGGGACCAATAATCTAATCTGCAAACCACTGTATTTCAACACTATATATGCTCCATCTGTGCCTGGAAATGTTGGCACCTCTATAAGAAAGAGTATTAATACGTGAACAGGCAACACATGTCAGGTTGTTTCCCCAGTTGCAGGGATGGATTTGCTTGGATTTACTTCCCTTTTCCCTTCCCATGCACAGTTCACAAAAAGAACCACCATATCAGGATAGCAATCTGTGGCCATGACATTGAGAGTTTGCCCTTGTACATCTCTCCCATACAGAAATAAACATGGATTACATTCTTGTCATCATCCAACAAATAATGCATTCCTACTACCTCCATGAATTCAGTTCACAGCAGAAGTCTCTTATTTTTATTTCTATAAATTCCTGAAATATCCTTGCCTATAGTATATACTCAATAAATATGGGTTGAAAGAGTGAAGAGCAGGATATGAATACTGGGGAAACAAAAATTATACGACAACTAGATGCTCAGAGATTACTGTGCTTTTTGACTTGAGGAAATAACGTGTTATGTGACTCCCACTGTGAACGCTATGGCAATTTATTATGTGAAATAAATATGTGATCTTAAAGGCGTACTAACTATGAGAATTTAGCTTCTGCGTGACATTTTTTAAGCTAACAAAATTGCCTGTCACTTCCCTATATTTCTTCACATTTATTGTAAGCCTTTTAAATCCCTTCTAAAAACCACAAGTTTATATTCACCACTCTACTTAACTTTTTATTGTTTATGGGCTTCCTGTGAAGATAGCTAAACAGACAAGGCTGATGAAAAGGAAAGCTTGTCCTTATCAAATAAATACTTACCGGTAACTGTGTAATGGTATTTTTTTCCCTACCAGTGGAAGACCACTGTTTCAGTAAGAACCCACTCATTTGAGGCATTTTAAATGGATGGAAAGTTATAAGCCAGCCAAAGTGTCCTTCTGAAAGAGTGAAATGAATGTTAATCTAATTGCTGGAGAACACTTGCTTAGAAAGCGAGACTTCTACACTGGCTCCCCCTGATGGCTCTGAGGGTGCACTGTCTGGAGATTGAGGAAAGCAATGTACCTAAACCTTGTCATTTGAGGAAAGTTACTCAAAGGGCAAATCCAGCGTTCTTCTAGATAGCACTTACTCAATCGTAAACATGCCAGCCGTTTCTTGAGTTTTCTTCTTAAGGGCAGAAATACTGCAACTGGATCCTGCAGTCAAGGCTCAAAGTAGGAACCAAGAGCATGCACTCAGGTGTCTGTTAGGGAGTAGGATAGCACAACACGTAAGCAGAGGGGTGAAAACCCAGTCGTGGTACCTGAGGAAAACAGACTGGTTTTTATGGTTATAAAGCTGGACTTGTGGGTCTGACTGGAAAGGCCTTCTCGTGCATTTTGAACTGCGAGAATCAACTCCTCACCTTCCTGTCACTGGACTGTTCCTCTTTCCCTTCTTATCTTCCTCTCACCACAAGAAGGCTTTTTACTCTATAGGAGATGTGGTAGCCAGGCTAATTTTAAAGGCAGCCTGTCACTGCGGACTTCAAACCTATTGTGAAATTTCTGTTAAAAAGACTGTCTGCTGGGGGAGACAGAAAAGCTGGCAGGTTTCTCCTGCTTGATTCTGAGTCCATTTGGTGGGAGGAAGGGGGAAAATACTGACCCGTGTTTTTAACACGTGCTGCAGCACCCACTTAGCCTCGTTAAGGGAGCAAGAGCAGCAAGGATTGCTGCTTCCTTCCTAGAGCAAAAGTCAATGCCGTCGTCTGCTTGGAGAACTAGAACGGAGCAAATGCCATACCATTAAGCGGTGCTGTAAATATGCCATTTAGAACATCGGATGTAGGTACCTGCAGAGCTGCCTCGGGTTCTCCTGTTCAAAGTTAGCTTGTATCCCCCAGACAGATAGCACAGGTGTTGGGCAGAGGGAATGGTATACATACTCATGTGTTCATTGGTAGCATATTTTCCCTACTTCAGGATGCCTTTATGTATGTATGTATGTATGTATGTATGTATGTATGTATGTATGTCATTCTGTTATGAACTTTTTCTTTCATTCAAGTCAATTCCAAATGTTTTCCCATCTGCAACTCTCTTCCGTCAGTTCTTTTTCAGAGCAACTTGGTGAAATGTTTCCCCATTGCTTCTGAGGCTCTTGTTTGAGCTCTACTATTTGAGTCCTCCTCGAGGGAGGATTCCCCATCCTCTTGCCTCTGGATTAAGAGCTGGCAGTAGTAACGGATGGTGGGTCAAGGCATTCAAGCAAAACAAGGTTAAGTGATCTGAGCCTGGTGATGGGTTGGGACTCTCAAAAGGGCTCAGCTGGGTGATTCTTCAGCTCTTGGTGGCATTGGCTGAGGTTGTGGTTTGCCTGCATGCAGCGGGCAGCTGGGCTGGGTTGGAAGGTGCAGAAGGACTCACCCATGTGTCTGACCCTTCAGTGCTTTGCCACATGGTACTTCACTCTTTCCATGTGCCTCTCTCGTGGGAGGCTAGCCTGAACATCTCTACAATGTGGTGACTGGCTTCCCAAAAGGAGAAAGTAGAAGCTGCTAGTCCTCCGAGGCCTTGGCTTGGGGGTCCCAGAACATCATTCCCACATTGCTTTGATCTAGTCACAGAACCAGTCCGGATTGGAGAAGAGGAGAGAAAGATTCCACTTCTTTTTTTTTTCTTTAATTTATTTTTATTTTTTTAATTTTTTAATTTTTATTCTTTGCCCAAGGGGTACAGGTCTGTGAATCATCAGGCTTACATCTTTCACAGCATTCACCAAAGCACAAACCCTCCCCAATGTCCATAACCCATCCACCCTATCCCTACCCTCCCACCCCCCAGTAACCCTCAGTTTGTTTTATGAGATTAGAAGTCTCTTATGGTTTGTCTCCTTCCCCATCCCATCTTGTTTCATTATTTTTCCCTCCCTACCCCCCACAACCCCCCACCCTGCCCCTCAAGTTCCTCATATCAGAGAGATCATATGATAATTGTCTTTCTCTGATTGACTTATTTCGCTCAGCATAATACCCTCCAGTTCCATCCATGTCGTTGCAAATGGCAAGATTTCGTTTCTTTTGATAGCTGCATAGTATTCCATTGTATATATATACCACATCTTCTTTATCCATTCATCTGTTGATGGACATCTAGGTTCTTTCCATAGTTTGGCTATTGTGGACATTGCTGCTATAAACATTCGGGTGCACGTGCCCCTGAGGATCACTACCTTTGTGTCTTTAGGATAAATACCCAGTAGTGCGATTGCTGGGTCGTAGGGTAGCTCCATTTTCAACTTTTTGAGGAATCTCCATACTGTTTTCCAGAGTGGTTGCACCAGCTTGCATTCCCACCAACAGTGTACGAGGGTTCCCCTTTCTCCGCAACCTCACCAACATCTGTAAGATTCCACTTCTTGAGAGACCAAAGATCTATGGCCATCTTTAATCCATAGTAATATACGCCAGTCACTTCTGCTTCTCTGTTTTCTGTACTTGACATACTTTATGTTTTGTTCTGGTGTCTTTATATAAATTTTTCTTTTTTAAAAATTTTCCAAACAAGAAGAGATTTGGAAACACTCCCAGCAATGAGGTAGAAAATCCTTCCTTTATTTGCTTTTGAAAAGTTTATTTTTCTACCCATAAATCCGCCAGTATATATTACACATTTTAAGCCAAAAGAAAATGTTAACCAGTTTCTAGTATATAGCCATCACTGAACCTGCCCATTGATTTGTTTTTCAAGGAGTTTTATGTACTGTGATGTACCCTTGACCGACATAGTCTGTTCAGGACAAATACTTCATAGCATAGAAGTGTTAGACTGTCATGGGTACATTAGGTAAAAATAGATATTTTTTGCAACATGTATCAAACAGGAAAAGAAGTCATAGAAACTTAAGCAAATTTCTTTACCTGGTGCATATCACTTGAGTCAAGGGAGAAAAGCAGACTTGAATTAAGATCAGTACTGCATTTTGGGGAAATGCTGTGCAAGGAGAGAAATGTTGTAGGAGTACTGAGTGAATTTTGTTTACTGTAGTACATTTCATCAAGCAAATCAGGTGAGAAGGGACAAGTATAAATGCACCTATTTATGTAGGTAATTTTTCTGTTTCATGCCTCTGATTCATCTCTCTGCCTTGCTTTGGGAGTCATGCTACATTGGTTACAATTAATTTCAGTGCTGCGTATTAGCCATAAAGAGATATTTCATAAATTGACTTGATGTATTTTTTCCCCCTCTGTGGTTTTCTTGAAAGATGAGAACGGTCCAGAGGAAAAGCAAAGTACAGAAGAAACGGAAGGGCAGAGCCAAGAAGCAGGTGGGCTCAGATTTTTTTTAAGGAGTCTCCTAGGCCTCATCCACAGAGGTGAACAATAACTTTACTCAGATGTGGTTTTATAGACATGCTGATACATTTTCACCAGGTTGACTGCCACGTTCATATAGGTCTCCCTCGGGAAGCCACCAATTGTGACTATAGGAGACAATACTACCAGTCAGAAGCGTGCAGTCTCATTCCTCATTCACCATTTCCATTCTTCTTCTGTGTAACAACACATTGCTTAGAAATACTCTAAGAGCAATGGGCAGAGGTTGGACGTGCCACCTCAGGACTTGGCTACCTCAAAAGTAGCAGATTTAGTTTGGAGGAAAAGATAAAACACAAAATGTTTAAAGGAAATAAATAAGTTTTTTTAAGAAATAAGGAAACAACAAAAAAATACTCCCCCATGAGGAGTAGAATGTTCTTTACTGCTGTGCATTACACTTTGAAGAGCCATGTTTCTGGTTGTTTCTTTACGTGTGGTAGGAAACAGTGTCATGGAACCTGGTTACCACACAACCAGACCTAAAGTGAGATCCAGCGCCTTCCTAACATCTCCTCTGCTCCCTAAGAAAAGGTGTGTCCATGGGATGTTTATAGATTCTCTACTGTAGATTCTGAATGGAACATCTTTAAGTGAAGTAGCACTTAAGACAGAAGAGGTGGTCACCACCTTTAGCTTCTCGTCTCTTCTTACGCATCTTTGTCCTCAAGCACGCTTTCCTTTAAAAGACTGATAGGCACAGGTATGCCATTATCGACACCACCACCCAAATCAAAATACCATTCTTTCCTTTAGTCTCCAAGTCCTCCTGAGCCCCACAGATGGGCATTTTTGAAACAGTGGGCACTGTCTGATGTCTGCCAGGCACGTCCCAGGCCATATGCTCAACTCTTGGAAATCAACCAGGTAGCATGATAAGTTTTTCACTGAAAACTTCCTACATTAACCTTGGAACTTTTGCTATAGAACTGGAATCTTTTATTATTAACCTGGAAGATGGAATTGAAGAAGGCCAATCAGAGAAAGCACTGAAGCAAAGCCGCAAGGACCTTGTGTAGCTGCCGCTGGGTCAGCTCACTCCCTTGGCCGAAACGTAGTCCTTGCAATGAAATGAATTTCCGATCCAGCAGACTGTTGTCATCCTCCACCCCCACCCCAGCTCCTGACCCACACCTCATTATGCACTGTGGAAAATGAGTCTTGTGTGAGAAGCTGTCACTGTTTTCACTGTTTGCCGCTGACAAGAATTAGTCAACTAACTGCTGACAGCTGAGGCCATTCTCTGACTGGTGAGATTTCACAGGTTTTATTCACTCACTGTTCTGTCCCCAACTATCTTTATCAGCATAGATTTTTCCCATCTTTATTCATACACACACACACACACACACACACACACACACACACTTACGGGCATGTGCACATATTTGCCTGTGTTTTGTTTATTCATCCTTTTTTAGCTTGTCCATTGAGAACAGATGGTTTCTTTTAGGATTTGGGATCACCTGTCAGCAGAGAGTGGTGGGGCTTTGGTCTTCTTCTCCACCCCTTGGATCAATAGCATTATCATCACAGTATGATTACATCTCAAGGTAAAGAATAGTCCCAATAGCACCCCTGAGGGGCTCCCCTGGCTCTTCCAAGTGAGCGCACTGGCTGGCCCAACTCATGGCAGGATTCGTCTCTGATCTTGGCTGTTGTCAGTATACGTGGTTATGTCTGCTCTGTCTCATTTCCTAGCCTCCCTAATCCAAGTGCAGAAAAAATCAAAGATGAGGTCCTGGTCAATAAAGCCCTTTTGACCTGTTGCTGTTCTTCCAAGATATAAATACCTCCTTTACATTCTATATGATTTCCAGCTTCAATTTTGACTATGTAACTGCAGGCCTCTTCCATGTCATGAAAAACACACAATCTCAAACCAGCACAGTTTTGACTGCTGTCACAATCAAATCAGATCAAAGTTGTAGATAATATTCCTCAAATAGTCATCTTATTATTATTATTATTATGTTCAATTAGCCAGCATCATTAGTTTCAAATAGTCATTTAACGAACACATATCAAGGGTCTATGTGTCTCAGGCACTGTTCTGGGCACTGGTATACAACAGCAAACCATAAAGACAATATCCCTGCCTCCCTGAAGTTATATTCTGGTGGGGTTGGCAGTGGGAGGGGGGTGAAATTCAGAAATAAACAATAAACAAAAACACAGGAGATGGTGATAAAAGCCTTGTGGAGAAATGAGGTAGGTAGAAGGAACACTGGGAAAGCAACTTTCCATCGGCTGGATTTAGGAAGGACTCCCTGAGGAAGTGATATTAAAATAAAATCTCAATGAAGATCTCCTCATTGGTGGAAGAGCGTTCTAGATGGAGGGACCAGATGACGCAAATGCTTCAAGACCAATTTTAGCATGTTGGAGAAAGAAGGTCAGAGTGGCTGGAACATGGTGTGTTAGGGGGAACATGGTGTAAGATTTGGTTAAAAAAACCCATAGGAACAGATCATGTCTGACTGTGTAAGATTTGATTTTATTAGAACTACAAAGAGAAGCCAGTGGAAGTTTTGAAGTTTTAACAAGCTCACTTTGCCTGTGAGTGAAAGTGGGTCACAAGAACCAGAGACCAGTTAGAAGCTACAGCAGGAAGACCTGATGGCAGTTTCTGGAAATGGAAACAAAATGGACTGATGTGTCATATTCCAGACATAAAGATAACAGGATGTGCTGATGGATTTGGATGTGGGGTATGGGGGAAAGAGGAATTTGGGATAATTCCCAGATTTTTAGCATCAGGAATTTTGTGGATGATGGCACCACTTGCTAATATTTGGAAGACTGGCCATGAGGCAGTTTTGTTGAGAAAGTTAATAGTTCAGGTTTTTTCCATAGTAAACATGAGAGGACACTTAGCCATATGGGATGTCAAGAAGCTAGCTAGTTAGATAGATTAGATGATGATTATAGAGAGATGTGGACTGAGATACAGGTTTGAGATTCACGTGGCATATAAATGAGATTTAAAATCATGGTTCTGAAAAAAATACCATTAAAAAAATAAAACAAAACCATGGTTCTGGGTGAGATCCCCACCCAGAATGGTCTTGGGACACCAAGACATCCAGATAGGTGGCATCAGAATAGAGAAAGAAAATGTTTCACAAAGAACATAGTTAAGACTCTGAGAAATACTACTGAGAAATCAAGTAAGGCGAGAAAAGAGAAACGACCACTGGATTTGACAAAGGGAAATCATTGGCATCTTTTCTCAGAAAATTCTCAGAGGGGTATTGGAGCCAGTGGAGTGGGTTATAGAGAGACTATGAAGTGAGAAATTACAAAACGGTAACACAGACAGCTCTTTTAGGGAGTTGTACTGTGAAAGGAAGGGCAAATGGGAAGATGTAACACCAAGGGAAGGTTAATAGTCTTTTGTTTGTTTGTTTGTTTGTTTTTCTTTTTATAGGAGATTATCACCTACCAAAAGAAAGTGACTTATCCTCTCCAATTATTCCCCTACTAAAAATTTATTCTCTTCCAATAGAGATATGACCTGCAAGTTATAGTCATATGCATAAGAATGAAAGAGATGCTAGAAAATATGCAATTTGTCTTCAAATGTAAATTGTCATGGGTGTGTGAGTTCTCTTGAGTTCCATAACCTTGTTACTACATGAAGAATGTATATTCCTTTTCAATTCCTTCTTCAATTGTCAAATAGTAACCATTCCAAATGACTTTGATAATCCATATATAAATTTACTATTTTAATGTTAGTACATTAATTATCTATTATCCTGGAAGCTAGATATGAGTGAAGTCACCGTGGTGCTTATGATACCGAGGGGAAAGATCAACTCTGATGAGGTTCATTGCCATCGTGAGGGGGACAGGGACCTCCTCGTTCCTTAGCCCCCACTCTGTGCTTGGGTGATGTGAAATCTCCAAATGGCTTTTGGTGCTTTCCTGCAAATGATCCCCTTCTCTTGGGCCTCCGCACTGACAGCCATCAGCCGTGCTCCCTGCAGTTTGACAGCCTGGCATAACAGAGAAGTGCTGTGCTAAGAAAAACCAAACTTTAAAAACACACACATAAAAGCACTTTGCAGAAACTTGCAAGGATATACTTTCACAATCTTTCACTAAAAGAAATGTACCATTCTTCTAGAAGATGGGGATAAAGCAAAATGCCAACGTGTAATAAGACCAACGAAGAGTATTCTTCACCCAAAAAATAGTTTGTTGTCATTAGGCTCTGGTTTAATGGAAGATTCCTGTCCATTAATTATAAAAGAGAGTCACAAGCCCGGGAACTTTCAAAGACCCCTCAGTGTATTAGAGCATTAAACAGGTTCAGACTTCCTTAGTGGAGTAGAGAGGGATGTGCCACAGGCAGGGAAACTCCATCTTGACAGTATTAACTCTGAGGCCGTGTTTCTCTTTCTCTGTATAGATGGCGTCAACCCTGCAACTGGGCCCAGCCCTGCTTCAGAAGAGGCTGTTGAAGTCTGTAAAGATGAAGGTATGAGACCACTCACTACATCTAAAACTCGCAAACTCATAGAAGGCCATTTGGATTTTGTTTCTATGGGAAAATGAAGCAGTGAGCAAATCTAATTCTCTTCAAGCACCTCTATTTCTAACACAATCAAATATCATGGCCACTCTGTTTTATTCTGTCCTTTCAGAATTGATATATACATTTACATTTGTTCCTCTGAAAAGTAACTGTTTATTAAGTAAGAAAAGTAATCAGAGAAATTATGTTCAAGGAAGATTGATTATTTGAAACACCAGAATTAGGCAGTTCTGCTGTTTATAGCTATTCATTAGGAATAAGTTCAAAGGAGTAGCATTTGGAAACCACCTACCAGGGGGCTCCATTATCCAGACATGATAAGAGAGAAAAATTGTTGAAAGGAATCCATAGAAATAAATCTTTGGTGGGAGCATGATCCCTCATTCTTGATGCTATAAGAAAACATTGCAGAACCAGGTATCCCCAGAAGAAGAAAAAAAGTAAAGGAAAATCATATTTAGACTCTAGGAAAAAATTTGAGGGAGAAATAGTGGGGACATTCATGTGCAGATGATAGAGTTAAAAAAATTATCTGAAGGAAAATGTAATAGCCCTTTCTTTTCTTTCGCCCTAACTGTCCCCAAATAAAAAGGTAATATTATTTTATATCTGTCACTGGTAGCTATTAAAAGCCCCTCTATAGATTACATTGTTGTATTTATACCAATAGACAACTGGTAAACCCATGCAATCTACTTGGAAATTTTAGATGAATATGCTGAATGCATTTGTTTCAGTTTGGAGTGATATGAAAACAGATCTATGCTTGACATTGATACTTGCTATTCCTTGAATCAGTATTTAGAAAATCAAAGTCATTTTACAATTTTAATGCTCAGCTGTTTGCATAATTCATTTCATTTCATGTTGTCTGGTAAATGGGTTTTCCTAAGTGAGGTGTCCTGCATAATGAGAGTGGTTGCTAACATTGTGAACTCTGGGGCTAGATGGTTGAAGCTTAAATCCTGTCTCTGCCTCTCAAAATCGATGTAACCTTTGACGAGTAACTCAAGGAATTAACAAGTAATGGCAAGTAATTAACCTCTTTATGCTTTAGTTTTCTCCTCTGTGGAGAAACAATAATAGTATCTACCTCGAAAAATACCATAATACAAGTCAATTACACAAACTTTTTACCTGGCATTTGTGCAGAGTGGGCTCCCCAAAGACAGCCTCTGTGATGGAGATTAAGAAACTAACATTTATTAGGGAGAACTCTTGGAATCAACACCTGTGAAAGAGAAAGGGTCAAAGCAGAACTGGGGAGAGAGGGAAGTTGAGCTGAAAGGCATTATCAACAGAAGCCACAGCTAGTCTGAAGATAGTATGACCCTTCTGAGATGTCTCAGCTGGGGTGAAAGAGTCAGGTCAGTAAGCCCTTCCATTGATAAGTCTCCTGATACTGGGTGCCTTGGGAAGGGGGCATGGCCTTTTGTAAGGCAGAGGTTTTCCATTGAGGTAATCCTGGATTACCTGAGATGAATGAGGGCTGCCTGCACCTGGGAGAATAAAGTCTTCATTCCTGAAGGGGAAACTGGGTTGCCCAATGAGCATATACCACACTGTAATTTTTGGTGGTCCTTTCTTTGATCATTGCCACTTCTTAAATGAATCCCTTAATGCTTCCCTTCATATTACTCAGATATGTGTTCTTACATCCCTACTTCTAAAACCATTTGTTATATCTAAAAATGTAATACCATAGATATCCACATAGGTTCTGATAAGAAACCCCAGGTCATCTTAGAGAAATAAACCTGACTCAGTCACAGCGGAAAGACAGGAGGTGGTGTTCATCCTAGGCAAATAATTTTGGATATTCCAGTCATTTAGCTTGTGATAAAAAATTTTTAAGGTCATGAAGTTGAATGGCAGAGTTTAGGAAACAAGAGATGCTATAATTTAAGTACTTCAAGCTGAGATTTTTCCTGTTGAGCTGTTTGGTTTGGAGATATTACACCTTTGTAGAAACACACTGTTTGTGATATTTCTTGATGCTTTTAGGATCTCACACCATTAATTGTTCATGCCAGGATCAATTTCTCAGAATACTTTTAGGATTTTTTTTTTTACATGAAACTTTTAATGGTGGTGACTCCAACAAGTTCTGTCACATATCACAAATGCAATTCCTATTAAGATTAAATGTGAAGTTTTAAGGATTTGCTGAAATAAATCATTAATATCCATTAACCTTTTGATCTTGGGGAAGTGTGTTTTCAAATCCACATTAACATGTAATCCAGTTTCAATTAAAAATAGAACATAGATAGGATTTTTGCCTTTTCCTTCTGAAATAGTATATACACGAGAACAGAGTTTTTGATTGATTATCGGTCAGTACAAAGCTCAGACCAAGTGTCTAATGCATGTGGAACTGGCATCTTGACTGACATATACATAGCTTCATAGTTTAGAACAAAAAAGAAATGAATTTGCCATTGAAATCCTCCAAGACTGAGATCAAGTTGAGATTAGAAGGCAGTCACATGTGTTGAAGGTTCATTTCAAGCATTCACCATTATTAACTTTCATGAAGAAATATAGCTCCTCCTTGGTGACACCTGGGCTATTTATGAGCTCTGCAGTTCTAAGATCACTTATAAAAATGCTTATTACAATCTCCAGTTGAAATGGCAGAACGTTTTTGCTGACCAAAGGACCTAAAGGAGCCCTTGCTTTCTTGCTTTTGCTTCCAGACTTTGATCTTGACCCAGCATCTTCTTGGGTTTTAGAATCCCTGATATTATGGACTGACCTTCACTCTCTCTCTCTCTCTCTCTCTCTCTCTCCCTCCAAAATAATTCCCTCAAATTTTGAGACTCACCAGTTATTCCTCACTTTCCTTGTTGATTGGGTGGGTTTACATTTGTAACTTTGGTTCTCCCAGGAAATGAGTGTCTTCTAAACTGTGAGAGCTGGAAACAAGCCAACAAAAAGTGAGTTGGCTAATGTCACGTGGTTTGGGATATGAGGTTTTTAAAGAATTAAAATAGGTATGTGAAAGTTGAAGAATTTCAAGAGGAAATGTCTTCTGGGGTGTCTTCTGTGCCAGCGAGTTTGTTCAAATGTTCTAGACATATTTCCCACTGGGTACCGAGAATGGACGCTTATTGCCCATTTACCCCACATAACTGCGAACAATGTACGCTGCTAACAGAAGGAGGTACAACTGATTGGCTGTTGGATCGAGAGCTAGATTGTGCACTGCAGACTGAAGGCACCTGTTCCCAGTGACTCATTACAGACCTCGGGTGGGCAGGAGTTGAGTTGGGAGGCTGAAATAGGAGGAGGAATGTTGATGAATAATTCATCCACAGGGTGGGTGGATGCCAAGGATGCTGCAGCCAGGACTGAATTGAAATGAACTCCAAGGTAAAGCTGGCCTGAGAAAATATCTATAGGTTCATAGGAGTTCTGAAGTTATTTAAAAAAAAACACATGCACTTATCTCTTCAGGGAGTTCTTTCTCTACTGGTAAAAATATTTATTTAATGGTGGTTTATACTTTAAATCCTTAAAAACAAACCTAAGAGTACAAATATTAAGGCTTGTAAGCCAACAAATGAAGAGGCATTCAGATGAAGGAGAGGATAAACACAGGAGTAAAATTTATGCCAGGAATATCAAGGGCTCTGATTGAAACTGCTACAGTTTTTATTTTTATTATTATTATTATCACTATTATTTAAGATATAGTTATTCTCCTTAATTCAAGGAGAACTCTCTGTTCTAGTTATCTCAACGCTCTTAATATCTCATCCCTACTCACAGCCAAGGCCAAGGTACTTTCCTGGAGGGGAAAAAAAAAAAAGTGCTGTTTCAACACATCCCAATTCTCCTGTCTTATTATTTAATCAGTACCTAATTTGAATTTGAAGGTCAACTAGACCAAATCATATGCTCATTAATATTAAAAGAAAAATCAATTAATACTCAGGTGCATGCACACCCGAGTTTGTATTCCTCTGGAGCTCTCTAAGTCACATCATTGCTGTTTGGGTGTTTATGAAGTGCGATGTCACCTGGCAAAGGATTTCTTAACCCTTAATCTGGTGGCAGACACTCTCGAGGTCACAATTTCTGTAGAATAAGAGCAAAGCTAGCACAGGAGTCAGCCCTGCAAGGAGAATAAAAGAGAAAGGATGAAGTTATGTAGAGGAGGCAGATTCGGGTGTGTGCAAGAGATGAGCCTGCGTGCTCCCAGCCAGCGGTCCCTGTAAGTCTGGCCAAACAACATTGGCTCCCAATGCTTCTGGCCATATTTCTCTTCCTGTCTAAATCCTTGCAGGGAAAGAAAACATTGTACCACCCATGAAACTCCTCTCGGCCTTCTGCAGCCTGATTTTTTTCAGTCTGTTTTCTGTTCTTAGTGTCTATCGTCCCCCTACTAAGGATGCTCACAACTCACCACGGTGGGACAGAGCTGTCCCCCGTCTTGGATCTGCATGGGTAGAGTGTCTGGATACACTGTAACACCCAAGTTATCACTCTTGGATTTGAAGAGTCTGAAGTGTGGAATCAAAGTCACCGCCCTCTGGCAGCTTAGTGAAGGGGAAAGAACTAAGATGTATGGAGTGTCTCTGGCACTCAATGTTTTACATTTATATACAATGTATTCTTCATTTCACAAAAGGGTAACCTAAGACTTACAAGCAAGAGAAAAAGTTGTATGTGTGTGTAGGGGGAGGTCGTGAGGAAAACAACTTTATTATTATTTACTCTCATCTGATATTTAAGTGATATTCACATTTCGATATTACCCTCCAAAGATAGTATTTTATTCTATTTTTAATATAACAATTATTTATTTTTTCTGCCTATAAGAATAATACATATTTATTGTAAAATATTTTAAAATGCTGGAAAATATAAAAGGGAAAAGCCTATGACCACTTTCCCTTTAAGGATTAAATTATGAAAAAATATTTCTCATTCTGACTTTTTAGTTAACAGTGCACCATGAATATTTTCCCATGTCTTTAAATATTCCTCAAGGCACGATTTTTATTGGAGGCATAATATTTCATCATATGGTTGTCTGACAATTTACATAGCCAGTGTTCTAATGTTAGATTATTTTGTTATTTACAGTTTTCTCTCTATTATAAATAATAAGGAAAAGCAGTGCATAGATTTTAAATAAATCTCTGTGTATTTCTATGATCAGTTCCTTAGGATAAATTCCTCATTTTTTTTTGATGTACTAGGGAAAAGGTTAAAGTATTTTTATTGCTTACATTTATTTTCTTATTTTAACAGTAATGGGTGTTTATTATATGAAAAAAAAACAAGCAAAAGAAGAAATGAAAAATAATCATACATAATCTCAATCCCAGAAATAAACATATATAATATGCTGGTATATAAACTTCCAATCTGTTTCTCGGCTATGATAGATAGATAGATAGATAGATAGATAGATAGATAGATAGATAGATAGATAGATAGATAGATAGATTTTTAGAGTATTATTTATTTCTTTCAGAGAGAGACAGCTAGCACAAGCAGGAGGAGAAGGGGAGGGAGGGGGGAGAGAGATCCCAGCCTGACTCCGAGCTGAGCCCAGTGCAGGGCTTTATCTAATGACCCTGAGATCATAACCTGAGTGGAAACCAAGAGCTAAGTGCTCAACTGACTGAGCCACCCAAGTGCCAGAAACTGTCTTTTAAATATAACATAGACTGTGAAATTATTTCCATGCCTTTTGATAGTCTAACATAACTTAATTGTACATTCCAATGAATGAATGTAAGTTACTTACCCTTCTTCATTTGAGTCATTTCTTTGTTTTCAGTTTTAAATTCTGTCCTGGCCAGGAATATTCTTTAACTTTGTAAATGTTCATGATCATTTTTGTTCAAAAAAAATGCAGTATATGGAATGCATGCAAATCTTTGTCTTTTCTACAATGAATAGAGTTTATTCCTCTTTTGATTCTTTAAATAATTGTATATTCATTGTAAAAAATTCAAATCACGAAAGACCGTATATGGAATAGAATTTTTAAAAAACATAAGCAATCACAGCACCCTGAGATTACTACCATTCACATTTGGAGAACCATCCACCCTTTCATGTGTCACTTTCAGGATATAGGCACCCACACAAAATTTTATGTAAGTTGATCACATAATGTGTGATTTTAATGCAGTTTCCCTTTTTTCTTGTAAGCTTACTTCCCACCTTACAATAATTCAGTGAATAAAATATACTGATTAAGTATATTTAAGTGCATTGTTTTGTCCCAACTTCTGGAGTCTAGATTCCAGCTCTACCATAACCTGTCTGACCTTGGGCAAGTTCTTTATTCTGTGCAGGTCAGTTCCCTCATTGGGAAACTAGGAATTATAATAACACCTCCATCACAGGATACTGAGCATTAAAATGAGTCAATCCATTTATACATGTCAAGGAGCATCTGATACACAGTGGGAGATCAAAATTTTTATCCATGGTTAAATATATACACTTCTTTTATAAATATTATATCACATTCTACATACTTTTCTGAATCTGGTTTTGTTATAGGCAGCAAAACTTTGTAGAAATCCCGCTGAGTAATTTTGTGTAGATCTAATTCATCCATCTTAAAGCTCCTGTGATATTCCATAGCTTGGAAGTATTATAATTTATTCAGCCATTCTTCTGTGATGAGTGAGCACTTTCTTCCCACTTTATTACCATACAAACAATGCTACATAGATGTCTTTGCCCATATATCCTTATAAGCAGTGCTTTTATTTGTATGGGAAAGATTCCAAGAGTGTGAGTTCTTCTTTTGAGGAGTATGTGTTTTTAATAGATACTGCCAAAATGCTTTCACAAAAGGCTGTACAATTGGTATTTCCATCGGCAATTGTGATTTTTGTTCTTTTCTAATATTTGCCAGTTCAATGGGTGGAAAGTAATATCTCACTACTTTTAAAAGGTCAGGATTAGGGCGCCTGAGTGGCTCAGTGGGTTAAGCCTCTGCCTTCAGCTCAGGTCATGATCTCAGAGTCCTGGGATCGAGTCCCGCATCGGGCTCCCTGCTCAGCAGAGAGCCTGTTTCCCCCTCTCTCTCTGCCTGCCTCTCTGCCTACTTGTGATCTCTCTATCTCTGTCAAATAAATAAAAATAAAAAATCTTTAAAAAAAAAAAAAAAGGTCAGGATTATTATCCGAATTTTGTGGTTAACTGTGGCTCCAAAAGTTTGAGTAACTGGTCTAGTTAACCCAAAGGTAGAACCAGAATTTGGAAACCAAGTCTGCCTAAACCCAAAGCCCATGCTTTTTTCATCACAACATGCTGCTTCCAACATCACGCATTTGGAGCAAGAGATATTTCTTGACCGAGGGAGGTGGGATGCAGGCAGGTCCAGAGTAGTCAGACAGCAGCATGGGCAAGCTGAGACACAAACGAGGAGAGTAGGGCAGGGAGCTTGAGGCCAACAGCGAGGGCAGTTTGGAGCCAACTTCCCCGGTCCACACTGCAGCTGGTCCTACAATGAAATATATCCATAGAAACCTCCCATCTACCCCACCAGATATAAAGTCCAAACTCCTTTGCATAATTCATGATCTTTCCATATAGTCTGGCTCTACACCTGCACATAACCTGCTGTGTAACCCAACTCACGTGTGTGATATTTCCCAAACCCCACTGCTGTACAACGTTCTATCTTGGTTCTTTCATGTCTCTTTTCTTCAAGATTCAAAGATACATTTCCAATATCTTACCCTTGCATGAGTCATTTACTCCATCATTCCCTCCCCCCCCACACTTTCCTTCCTTTCCTTCTTTCCATTAATGGTTATCTGAGCATAATATTTTTATAACAAGAATTATACTAGATGATGCAGGGGAAGGACATGCACTTTTTCTCCTTTCTTGATTTCTCCCCTCCTTGTTGTATTTCAGTCCACACAATAGTGAACTGTCTCCTCTAGTTTCTTATCAATTTGTTTGTAAAACTTCAAAACTTACTGTTGCTTTGTATCAATATGAGTTATATACAGGACTTCTCTAATTCACTAGAATGTCAATATCTGAAAACCAGGTAACCAAGTCTCATTCATTTGCATGTTCTGTACCAAGCCCAACACAGTGACCTGTGCACAGTTGGTCCTCAATATTGGGTATACACAACCTCGGGTAGAAAATGAGCCACTTATAACTATCCTAATATCATGGCCATTGTGCCAAAATATTCATTATTATTACTAATGGTCCTAATAGAGGGAATTCCCTTTCAGAATTCTCCTATTTCAGAAATAAATTTTCCCCAAAATGTCATGCTAGAAAAACGCAAAGGCAAATTCAAAGCAGAGACTTCCCTATTTGTTCACTTTCATTTAGTTATTGCTCCCTATCAGAAAACAAAATAAATTCCTTCTAAATGGTAAATGTGTATAGATTATTTGCTATGGCTGAAGCTCATTATTTATGCTTAATTTATGATGAAGCTTTTCCAATAAGCTTTTCAAATGTTTTGATTAAATATGTTTTAAATTGGATTAAATGGGTGAAAGTAGATAAAATCATTTATCTTCTTTTTAGTATTAAAAGTGTATCTATCTACCACAGTTTAAAATATTCTGAAGTGGCTATTGGAAGTCAAGTAGCAGTTGCCTGTGACTGTAATTATATATTTGTAATAGTAAGTTTAATTATATGATCTCTTAGGACATAGTTCTAAAAATCTGGTGAGTGAGACTTAGAAACAAAGTCATCGGATTAGGATATTGGGATTATTTGACTGGGGTTGTAACCCCTTTGCCCAACACACAATGTTGGTACTAAATTTAAGTCCAAATAAGTCTAAATTAGTATGAGCATCCCTGAGTCTATTTTCAGATTCACAGACCTAATTTTGAGTTCTTCGGTGCAAGTCATGCAGCCTTATTGAGCCTCAATTTATTTTGGATTCACAACATCACTGCTTTGTGACTTTAGGTAACTTTTAAGTTGTGCCTCAGTTCCTCCTCTGTAAACTGAGGATAATAATGGTATTATATCATGAGGTCCAAATATCAACATTGGAAGAAGTTAATTCCAGCCCTCCTGAATGACTTGGAGCATTCAAAACTTCAGCAGAGGAAGTAATTGCTGATGTGGTGGAAATGGCAGGAGAGCTAGAATCAGAAGTGGAGTCTGAAGATGTAGCTGAATTGCTGCACTCTCATGAGGAGACTTGAATGGATGAGGAGTTATTCCTCATGGAAGAACAAAGAAAGTGGTTTCTTGAGATGAAATCCGCTCCTGGTGAGGACGATGTGAAGACTTTTGAAATGACGACAAGGCATTTAGAATATCACATAAACTTAGTTGATAAAGCAGTGGCAGGGTTAAGAACATTGATTCCAATTTTGAGAGAAGTTCAACTGTGAGTAAAGTGTGACATGTGACAGAGAAATAGTCTGTGGAAGAGTCAACCCACAAAGCAAATTTCACTGTTGTGTTAGTTTTAAAATTGCCACAGCCACCCCAGCCTTCAGCAACTACCAGCCTGGTCAGTCAGCAGCCATCAACATGGAGGCAAGACCTTCCACCAACAAAAAGATTGTGACTTGATGCAAATTCTGGTGGTGGTTAGCTTTTTTATTTTTTTTAACAATAAAGTGTTTTTTAACTAAAGGAAATACATTGTGTGGTTTTTTTACACATAATGCTATTGCACACTTAATAAGCTAGAGTGTAGTGCAAACGTAACTTTTATATGCAGTGAGAAATCAAAAACTTCATTGGACTTGCTTTATTGCAATATTCACTTTATTGCAGTGGTCTGGAACTAAACCCACAATATCTCCAAGGTAGCTGGAGCACATAGATACAAAGAACAGAATGGTGGTTGCCAGAGGTAGGGGATGATGACTGGGAAAAATGAATGAATTGGTTTTGTTTTTAATTTTTCCAGCTTAAATAAATGGAATAAATTTATATTGACTAAAGGTAAAAAAAAGTACTTGGTCACATTAAGGTACATCTTAAAGTACCTCAGAGAAAGTAACAAAATAAACTGAAGAAGAGGAAGAGGAGGAGGAAGGAGGAAGAGAAGAAGGAGGAGGAGGAGAGGAAGAAGAAGAAGAAGGGGAGGAAAAACTAGAAGAAGAAGGAGGAGAAGAAGAAGAAGGGGAGGAGGAGGAGGAGGAGGGAGAAAGCAAACAAAGCTCAGCTCCCTTCTTTTACTCAACGATAACATATTTTCAGTGACAGAAACTAATTTTTAGCTCTAGCATTATAGGAGAAAAGCAATATTTTCCAGTGGCCATGAGGTGGTCTGGTGTCTGACTTCATGAGAATTTGGTGCCTATTTATACCCTAGTATATAATACAATAGACACAATAAAAATTCAGAGTTTAGCAATAAACACGGACTACTTCTGGGTTCATTTTATGTCCTTACCCTTTTCGCATGGAAGCTTCAGAAAGAAAAAGGACATGGTTAAGAAAAAAAAAGTTTCGGAGTGATTTTTTAAAGCAAATATACATTAATATTTCAATTAAAACCTGAACGTTGTACTTTAAAGGAATTCGAAAGGATTTCCAGAATTAATTTTGAAGATAGGTATTTTGGCCACTGCATGAATGTGACTTCACCGAAAAACAGATCCTGACAATGGTTCGTGTGCAATGGCACATGATCGCATTCCAAGTGGGCAAAGACACTAGAGAAAGGTTATATTAAAGAATTGACTCCATATTTACAAGCAACATCATGGGGCTCTTGCTCAAACATTCTCATGTTTAAAATTTTATAGTATTCATCAGGATGTTAATCAGTGTTCTTATAAAAAGAGTTCTACAGTCAAAATGTTTTGAAGCTACAAGGTTCGACAAAGTTGAATAGTTTCTACAGATTTCTCAGATGTCTCAACATGCTCACATGCGCTGAGGAGGTCAGGTGAGGTGGAAGCATATGGCATTTCCCATGGTAATTGACCAAGTCTCATTTAAAAAAATGTTTTGCTTCTTACTCTTTTTACAGGTAGACTATTTTTAAATCCAACAAAACACAGTTTGGGAAACAACTCCACATTCTATCCAAATGAGTTAAGGAAGATAAAGTTTTGATTTCAATACATCATACTCACTGTTATAAGACAAAATAAGCAATGATAAAATTACTTTTTAAAAAATGAGGCCTGAGTTTCTTAAATTTGTGGTAGTACAGTGTTCCTGAGGAAACATTCTCCCAAGTTTCAGAAAAGGATGTAGCCTATCATAGTTTTTGACAATAGATATTTTCATGAGCAGAAATATGTTGTCCTGCGCCATTCCTAATGATACTTGTTGTCATCTATTCTTTCCACCACGGTTCCCAGGGGGTATATTTATTGCAAGAGACAGAGCGAGTCAGAGAGAAAGACAGAGAATGTCTCAGAACTGCTGCATTCCTTAACAAAAAGAAAGGAATAATTGGCTCACTAGTAGTGGAGACTGGAAGGTATTTTAATCAAGTACAAAGACAAGGTTTCCTAACAAGCATCGTTGGCATTTACTGAAAAGTTTGTCTTCCTATTTCATTTAGAAATTTTCCCTGACATTTTGCACCAGATGTGTTAAATTAAAGTAGAAAGACAGGCAGGAGGGACAGTAACACTCATATACACATGTGCATACACGAAACAACACACGTGCACACATACACCCATCGCACCCACACACTGTTTTGAGACCCAGATAAATCTGTACAAGACAAGTTTCTCCCAGCTTGATCTATGATTTAGGATGTTTCTGTGATACTAGCAGACTCATCGAAGTCTTTCAAAAGCCATTAAACACCTTCAGTTTACCAACTACTCATAAATGTTGTCTACGCCAACCACAGTGTGAGGCAGAATCAATTCTAAATATTCCCTCCATAACTCTACCCTAACTGGGTAACAAGATACACGCTTCTGTTGACCTTTTCCTCAGAGTAGGCAGTTAGGGACTTGAGACCAGTCTAAGCATCCAGCACTGGATTCCTCTGGATCCCTCTTTCAAGTTCAGGGGGAAAAGCAACCATATTTTCTGATCCCGCAGTTTCCTGCTTCCTGTTTTCTGCTTCCTGGGGCTTCCTTCCAACCACAAGTCCTGGTGTAGACTAGTCTAGAGAACTTGAATCTACAGCTACTTCTGTATCACCTAACATCGATATTTTCCAGGATCAGTGGGAAGAGCAGGAGTTGCTCAAGCAAACTTTTGCATGCGTGGGCCTTCCTCTTCTTGACAATGTTGTTTGTCCACAGTCTGAGCCGTCCTCACTTCCTCTCTAGCACTTCTCCCAAGGTTCAGATAAGAGAACATATCAGAGTCTGCTCCCACTTTATTCCATAAAACATCAATTCTTCCATCTTTAATGCTTTTCCCCTCCTCCTACCTAATGGGTCTCCTCTTTGAACCATACTTCCAACTCCACAATCTCTCTTTTTCATCAAGTGTAAAGAAACCAGGAATTTACTTGTGGCCCTTAAGGTGACCATATGCCCTGGTTTGTTTGTTTGCTTGCTTGCTTGCTTGTTTTTTAAGTACAGTTATAACTACAAAGATTTTTATCTTCTTATCAGACTGCGTAATATTATTTCTGGAAGGAAAATAATAAAAGAAAAAAGTCTTCCTGAGCATAAGCTATCACCCCATGGAAAACTAGATGTGACTGTTGCTTCCACAAGTTTTCTGCTAGTTTTTCAAGAGGAAAAAAATGGAGGGGAGATGTAAAAAATAATTATTATTTTCCTCCCCCTCCCCCTCAAAATATCTTTTCTATCATGTCACGTCATGTCATCTTTGCTAATTTTTCCTTTATTTTGAAAACCCTTTCAGATGAATAAATATATTGTATGCCTTAACAGCTTTGCACATAGATCCTAACTAGGTAGATTTGAATAATAATGGCAATCAGAAAAATATAATGCCCAAATGTCATCATCTCACTTAACTCTTTCAGTGACTCTTTTAGTTTTTTTTTTTTTATTTTTTTTTTTTTTAAGATTTTATTCATTTATTTGACACAGAGAGAGAGATTACAAGTAGGCAGAGAGACAGGGAGAGGAGGAAGCAGGCCCCCTGCTGAGCAGAGAGCCCGATGCGGGCCTCGATCCCAGGACGCTGAGATCATGACCTGAGCCGAAAGCAGAGGCTTTAACCCACTGAGCCACCCAGGCGCCCTCAGTGACTCTTTTAGATGGACTATGCATAGTTAGGTAACACTAGCTGGTATAATACAAATGTCATCCTGATCCAGGAGAAATGTGTTTTCTTGCTTCCAAAAAGTCCACAGTGGGAGGCAGGGTTCCAAGCTGTCATTCAGGGACTCAAGCTGATGGAGGTTTGTGAGTTCCAGCCTGTGGCCCCAGAAGTTGTCCCAAGTCTTGACATCCAGTTAGCAACTAGGGAGAGAAGAAGGGGTTGGCACAGCTGGGTTTTTTAAGGCCGGGCCTGAGAGTGGCGCCCAGCACTTCTGCCCACTTTTTCTTGACCAGGACTCAGTCACCTGCCCCGGCCTGGCTGCCGGACAGATCTTCCTGAGTCCTGCAGGCTTCTCCTTCCATGTGACAAAGAGGAGGGAAGTGGATTTTTTGAACAGGTACCCAGCATCTCCTAGAGATGAATGGTATTATTATTATTATCAGTCATTATAAGTATTATTTTTATTTATTTCCCTGATTTTACAAATGAGGCAGCCAAGACTCTGCATGAGTAAGTAGCCCAGAGCTACACAAGTATCGACGACAAAAGAATAAACTTCAGCTTGAGATTTTTTGAAAAAACAAAACAAAAAGTAAAAGTCTTTCATTTCTGTGGGGTTTTTTTCTCCTTATGCCATGAGTCTGCTCTGTATTAAGAAAGAAACACACACACACACACACACACACACACACACACACACACACACACACACTATTAAGGCTTTATGAGATATCAGCTAATCCCACGGGGGAAAAGTGAGTGGTAAATACTTGGGGGGTTTTCCACATTTCTGTTTTCAAGGACAATAGTATGTTTTAGGTTGTCTGCTCTATTTTTTTTTTTTAAGAGAGAGCACGTGAGTGAGCTAGTGGGGGGAGGGGAGGAGGAAGAAAGAGAGAGAGAATCCTCAAGCAGACTCCCCGCTGAGCATGGAGCCCCATGGGGCTGGATCCCAGGATCCTGAAATCACAACCCAAGCCAAAATCAAGTGTCAGATGCCCAACTGATTGAGCCACCCAGCCTCTGCTATATTCCAAAGACAGTAATGCCCAGGTTTAAATGATAATATATTTGGATTTTTGTGTGCCATTTGACAGCTGACTCACTCTATAATTTTTATTCATTCTTTGTATCCTTTCTTATCCTGTAATCATATATAAAGCGGTTCCCTCAAAACCAACACCTGTCGTGAACAGGGTCTTTACATATGCTAATGAATGAGCAGCTATCTCAACAGAGGCTCAGACGGAACTCTGATACATGAGTTTGCTTATTGGTTTTCCTATTGGCAGATATCTTCTTATATTTGGTCTTGGAATTCACCTAGTAGTGTTATCAGACAGCTGGATTTAATGAGTGTAAGGTCAAGTGTATATATTTGAACCCTCTATGAGTCAGCTAACCTATATAGGTAAAAAATTAATGGTCATATTCATATATCGTACTTGAATATGATCTCATTTCTTAAGTCAGGTGAAAGGTGATGGCTCCCGAGGCTTACTGCCATTACCAGACAGAGCAAAATAAACAGATTACAGCCCACTCTATCTTGAATTCCTGTAATACCTGTGTGTTTCCCTTAAAGTAAAATGCAGATGCCTTACTGTAACCTGTAAGGTGCACCATGATTAACTCTCCTTGTCCCTCCATTCATATCTCACAGAAACTTCTCTCCCCTCGCTATGGTTCATGCTTATCGTGACCTTTCCTGGTCATCTTTTTAGGTGGAACACTCAAAACCTTTATCCCAGCCCCTCTTATCACTTCATTATACCTACTGCTCTCTGTAACTATGTAAACCTCTTTTTCTTTTACATACTTGCCCTTTGTCTATCTTCCTCCACTGTAACTTAAACTTCATGGGGGGAAAGGACCGTGTCTGTGTTGTTGATCATTTTATCCCTGATTAGTACACAGTCTGGCCTAGAGAAATTACCAAGTACCATTTAAAAGTCATGGGTGTTGGGGGGCTCAGAGGCTCAGTTGGCTGGGCATCTGGCTCTTGATTTTGGCTCAGGTCATGGTCTCAGGGTCGTGGCATTGAGCCAAGCATCAGGCTCTGCACTCAGCATGGAGTCGCTTGTCCCTCTCCCTCTGTTCCTCCCCCCACCAAATGAATGGATAAAATCTTTTTTAAAATAAGTCTTTAAAATGTATGCATGTTTTTATGGCCATCAACAGATATTTATTGGGTTTTAACTTTGTAAGATGTTCTGCAATATAAAGAAGAAAATAAGGTTCTTGCCCTTTAAGGAAGTTACAAACTAGATAGAAAAAGGAGATATGTAGGTGTTAGTTACATAGCCACTATCAGCAAGAACAATAATAGTAGTAGCTAATATTCATCTAACCCTTGTTATATACCAGATGCTAGTGTGAGAACTTTACATGCTTTCACTCATTCCACTCTCATCCATGATATAAATGCAGTTATCGCACTGGGCAGACAAGGAAAGAGGAGCATGGTGCTGGAGGGCAAGTGGTCTGAGGCCACATGGTTAGCATGTAAGACAGGTGACCAACCAGACAAAGCATGACAAGCACCAAGGAAGGATTACACTGAAACATATTTTAGGAGCCGGGAGTTAAGGACCATCTCTAGCCTGTGATTATCTGTAAAATGAGGGTAGAGAATCTGACAGTTGACCCAGGACCTGAAAGATGCACAAAGGTAATAAATTAGAAAGAAGTTATTCTCATTGAGGAGAGTATCCATGAAAGGGTGGAAGTAGGACATAAGACAACCTATTTTAGGTATGATGAATAGATCCACTTGGCATCATGACGGATCCATCCTTCCACTCATTAATTAGTTGCTAAATTAGAGCCCTGAATGCCAGACTAAGAAGTTTGGGTCAAATCAATATAAACCAAAAATTTTCAACTATTAAATATTGTTGGGGTGTAAATAGTTTTTTAGTATGGTGGATGTTACAAATTTATCATTCTCTTTCTTCTTCTAATTCCTTCTCAGAACATCCTCTCTGATTATACCTAATTAGACTCTTCTTCTCCTCAGCTACTCCTATTAGCATTTGCAGGTGCTTCTCTATAAGCCCAATTAGATTTTCTAGTTTCTGATGGACCATCCTTTGGCAAGATGCAATTTCCCATCTTCATAACTCTGCCCTTCAAATAAACATGCCTTTAATTGTTTGTCTAACTCAAGCTAATACTAAGTTCTCTAGAGCAGCACTGTCCCATGGAGATAAATATGAGCCACAGATGAGAGCCACATATGTAATTTTAAATTTTTTAATAGCTCCATTAAGGAATGAAAAAGGAAGAGGTGAAAATTGTTTTAATAATACATTTTATTAGGGCTCCTGGCAGGCTCAGTTGGTTAAACATCTACCTTCAGCTCAGGTCATGATCCCAGGGTGCTGGGATCGAGCCCCACTATGGGCTCTCTGCTCAGTGGGGAGTGCTTATCCCTCTCCCTCTACCCCCTTCCCCCCATGCACATGCTCTTCTCTTTCAAATAAATAAAATCTTTTTAAAAAGTATAAAAAAGAATATATTTTATTTAATAACTATATCCAAAATATAATAATTTCCTCACAAAGTTGATGTAAAAATTATTGATGACGTATTTCACATTCTTTTTTTTGTACTGAGTCTGTATGACTCAGTGACATATTTTGCACTTACAGAACATGTCATTCAGACTTGCCACCTTGCTCACTGGCCACATGTGGCTGGTGGCTTATGTATTGGGCAGTGTCTAGAATTAGCTTGTGAGGAAATAGGTTGCAATGATGGTTTATCACTTTAGTCTTGATGCTTGATTCTTTAGGAGCTCTTACCTGCAGGATTTAATACAAGCAGCAGTAATATGACCTGGGCCTTTCTTGATACTTGGGCAGGATTTTTTTGTTTTTGTTTTTTGTTTGTTTGTTAGTTATTTTTTTATCTTTCTGGGTATATGTGAAGCTGCAAGGAGGTTCAGATTTTTAGCGGTAAGATTTAGTATATCTGCTGTTAAAAAGGAGGTGTCTGAAATGGCTCTCACAGACTCAGCCCCTCTCGGAGCTGTGTCCTTCCTCACCACATACGAGGTGCTTGCTCTCCCTGCGATGGAAAATCTGTGGGCGGGCCATCTGAGGATACTTATTTTAAAAATCCTCCTCTAAATGCAAGCTGACTTAGACACAGAAGAGACGTGCACGCAGATGGGGCTTTGGCTCACAAATTCAATATGTTTTAGTGGTGGTTCTTAAAGAGTAGTCCCTGGAGCCACAGGACCAGCATCACCTGAGATGTTCTTAGAAATGCAGTCTCTCAGGGCTCACTCCAGACCTACACCATCAGACTCTCTGGGAGAGAGATCCAGCAGCCTGTGCGTTAAAAATCCCTCTGGGGATCCCAGGGCATGCTAATACTTAAGAACCACTGTAGTTAAGGAAATGATAAGTTGAAGGCAAAGTATGGGGAAGCAGTGACTGTTTGATGTTTGAAAAGAGAAAAAACAAGAACAAAACGAAACAACAACAACATTATTTTCACTCTTTCCAGTAAGGTTCACCGCAGGATCTATTAACTGGGCCAGCCTTCCTAGCACAATTAAAATTCACTTTCCCAAGCAACTGTATGAATGAATTTCACCAACGTAATATGGAGCAAAGGAAACCAGACAGAGAAGAGCATATATTGTGTACCATTCCATTTATATAAAGTCTGAAAACAGGGACAATGGCTAAATGCTGTTGGAAGTCAGAGTGGTAATTTTTGGAGGGGAGGGGAGTGGTTGAAAGGGGGGATGAGCTGAGCTGCCAGGAAATTGGGTATGTTGTATTTCTTGAGCTGGTGCTGGTTATACAAGGGTGTTCCATTTGTGACAATACATCAAGCTGCATACTTCATGAATTTTGCACTTTTCTTTCTTTCTTTTTTTTTTTTAAAGATTTTATTTATTTATTTCACAGAGGGAGAGAGATCACAAGGAGGCAGAGAGGCAGGCAGAGAGAGAGGGGAAAGCAGGCTCCCTGCCGAGCAGGGAGCCCGATGCGGGCCTCCATCCCAGGACCCTGAGATCATGACCTGAGCCGAAGGCAGAGGCTTTAACCCACTGAGCCACCCAGGCGCCCTGCACTCTTCTTTACTGTATATTTATCTTTAATGAAAAGTTGAGAATTCCAGGGGTTTTTTTTTCCTTAAAAGTCATGAGCACACCTTTTGGGGAAGTGTTCAGTGATGGAAATGGCATGCACTGTAAATCGGCAGCCCCCCTCTCTGTTGCACCTCCTAAACAACAGAGATTTCCCCTTAAAGTGACCTGTTTTGTACTTGTCTGAGCTCGAGGATAAACAAAAGCTGCCCTAAGGCTCTCCTGCATCCCCCGTTTTATTAGGGTCCTTCCCCCACTGTTGGTTTCTGCTCAGTGTCATCCTCTTTTTATTCTCAACTGACATCGGATCCATTTGATTATGTTTTTAAGAGATCTATTTGTGTATTTGAGAGGGAGAGGAGTAGGGGGAGGGGCAGAGGGAAAGAATCTCAAGCAGACTCCCCACTGAGCATGGAGCCCCATACGGGGCTCGATCTCATGACGCTGAGATCATGACCTGAGCCAAAAACAAGAGTCAGATGCTTAACCCACTGAGCCACCCAGGTACCCCCAGACCTATCTGGTTATGAAGTCATTACAGCAAACTGGCCTCAAGCAGGATCCTCCCAAAATTGGCATTTTTAAAAGTCCCCAAAGGAAGAAGTTTCAAGTCCCAAAAGAATGACATGGCTTCTGGGGGAACGATGAGTGACAGAGTGGTTATTTTGGAGCAGGTATCCCCTTACATCTCACAACACAGACAGTCATCAGGCCATCAGCTGCAGCTACTTACTCGGTCACCCCGATCAGATGTGTTTTCCTCACCAGTGACATAGGGAACAGTAGCAGAGAGTGGGCATAGCAGAGGGGCCGGGGATGTGGCACTGGCCTGGGTAAGATGCAGTGTTCCAGACAGATGTACTGGTAACCTGACGTTGGCACTAATTTTGTTTGCAGGTGCTGCTTTACCAAGTAAGACTGCAAAACAAGATGTGACCACGGATGTGTGTTGGAGGGCTATTCAGTCCTTAAACTGTAGATCTTTTGGTCTATAACAATAAAGTTACCTCTTATTTTTTCCCACCAATATGAGAACATCAGAGACTGTTGGTTAGTAACCTGTTCTCACTATAGTTTTTGGAAACTTAGCAGTATAGTTCTGTACTATAAGCAGAACTAATAATTTGCCACTACCCTCTGGGACTGCTGCAGATGCTTTTAAGATGCCAACGTATTGCCATGGTATTTGGCAAACCATGACTTAACTCCCCTCTTTGCAAGAAACTCTGATGACCATCCTGTCATCTGGGACCCACCAGCAGGCTCCAGGCCCCCGCCCCAGTGGATATGTCCATTCTGATTAGCTGAGTCCAATGTCACTTATTGTTCTGAATATCACCCCAGATTCCCTTAACATAACTTTACCCATGCTATCCAACGTGTGACTCCTTGATACAGTTGAAGGATTAGTGAAAATTAACTCCAAAGAATTGATATGGGGAAAGACAACCTTATATTTAGGGAAGAATCCATTTCCACATCCCTGTTGAGACTTAGTTCTGAGGTGCAACAGGGATATCATCTTGAATAGCTCACACTCAGAAGTTAGGGGCCCCTGGCCAGTTCAGTCAGTGGAGTGTGTGACTCTTAATCTTTGGGTCGTAGTTTCAAGCTCCACATTGGATGTAGAGACTACTTAAAAATAAAATCTTAACTTTTTTTTTTTTAAGTAAGTCATCCAAACACAGAAATGCACATGTCAGTGTTATGGAGGGAATGCTTGTGTACTCCCCAAACACAAATGTCCTATGGGGAGCCCCAGTGTGATGGTATTTAGAGATGGGATCTTTGGGAGGTAATTGGGTTTAGAGTAGGTCCCCAGGGTGGAGCCCTTATGCTGGGATTAGTGGCCTTACTAAGAAGAGGAAGAAAGAGAGATCTCAGTCTCTGAGTTTCCATTTGCACACATGCTGGTCTGTGTGAGGACAGAGTAAGAAGGCAGCCTGTTGCAAAGCAGGAAGAGTGCCCCCATCTGAGACAAAATCAGCCAGTACCTTGATCTTTGACTTTTAGCTTTTAGGAACAAGCAAATTTCTGTAGTTTAGGCCACTCAGTCTCTGGTGTTTTGTTTTGGAAGCCCAAGCAGACTAATAGAGTCGGTCATTACATTAGAAAAATCTATTAAAAATCTATTAAAATGATTTCTAGAACTCATAGTTAAATCTAGTGTAAAATAGTAGTGGATTAAAGTAAATTATTTTATTATTATTTCTTCCTGGAAATAAAAAAGAACGCTTTTGAGTGATTCCTTAGTATACTTCCCAAGATCCTCATAAAATCACATTTTGCAGTATTTTGTTTTAACACATTTTTCTCAGTTTATGAGGCAAAACATCGCCTTCATCATACAAATGCCTCTATACACCCCATTTCCTGTAATACCAGATGTCACCTGATTTTTCCCCCACCAGGGTCATACCAGAAAATGAAATTTACTGAACTTGTTTTATGCTGCTTGACCAGGCTGTTCCCCTCTTCAACTTTCTCTAAGTTTCTTGGTTAAGTATTTTTCAATCTGTGTACAAGGTTCATGAGGGTTCTGTACATTTGAAATGCCTAAAAAGGTGAGTGTTTTTAAAAAATGGATCTAAAACAATGCCATACTTCTAAAAGTAGTGTTTGTAAAAGGCACTTTAGAGATGTTTGAAGTATCTGTACACATTAAAATTAGATAATGAACTTGCAAGAACTACAAAGGGAGTGAAGCCCAGCTCTCCTGAGTTCTGCAGAAGCGACGCACACTGGGGTTACTGCTGTTGCGAGGAAAGTCAGAGAGGAAGAAAACCACTTCAGCAGCCCCAAGGACTGGGTCCTCTGGAGACAACAGCAGCTCGAGCTGTTCCTCCAGATTCTCAGTAACTCCTCAAACAGCTGTCCACCCAAGGAGCATCAAAAGCTTACTACCTTCTTTCCCTTTTCTACTCTTCTAAAGCTACCAGGTGACTCATTATGCTTCTTTGTTCTACCCTATCGGGAGCTTATGTTTCCTCCCTTCTCTTTCAGTGGATCTCTGCCTTTAAACCACTCAAGGCTTTGAAACTTGGTTGATTTTACCATCAGACATTCCAAGACTAATGGATTCCTGAAGAACTAATGGATTCCTCTCAACATAATCTAATATTAATTCTCTTGTGGAAGGTGGAGCTATGCTATCGGGCCACCCTAAGGTCTGTTGGCCAACCCACAGATGACTGCACAGGGCCAATCCCTCACAGTCATCTGTGGCCCAGCTTTTAGGATTGTATAGTGCCAGACATGGCAACTTCTTCTCCCAACTTGCCCTAATCAGGTGGCAGGCACTTTCCTGGACCTTCCCTAATTAAAAGCAGCATGGCACAAGAGGGCTGTAAATCAGAATGAGGTAAACATTCACATTTTTGCTTCTGAGTAGTGGGAGGCAGGTTAGTGACTAGCTTGGCTGTCTTGGTTTGGAGCCTCCAAAAGCAAAATTCTCAGATGAGGATAGGGGGGCAAATGGTTTATTTGACAGGTGGTCCCAGGATGCACAGTAAGGAATGGAGGGGGAAGACAGTCAAAAGAGTATACATGAACAAGGGGAACTGGGGCTCTATTTCTCAGAGCACATTCAGAATTGTCTCCCAAAGAGGTGAGGAAACACGTTGCACCTCCTGAATCCTTTGGGGGAGTCTCTAGCTGGGCATTACCTGCTGGGTGCTTCTGGTTCATCCAAGGAAAAATGCCCTTAGTCAGAGTCTCAGAAAGGAGCCTATCTCCTGGAACTATTTGCTGCGATCTCAGGAATAGCCCAGTGGGATGTTGGTGAGGCATTGTCTACTACAAGGCTTAGCTATAGAGAAATCTAAACTCTCTAGACCTCAGAGGTGGGAGTGGGCTGGGAAGAGGTAAGAGAAAGAAGAGTGGAGTGAATCCAGTATTGGGATGCCCAATAGCACAACAACATAGAATTATTTAGAATGGCAGGAAATTGGATTTATTTGAATGTCCAATAATAGACGCATTGGTAAACTAGTTTTCAGGAGATCTACAAAGTGAATCACTCTGTGGCCATTCATACTATAAAACTGTATTCAATAGCCCAGTGGAACACTGAAGAAAAAATAACAGAAAAAAGTAAGCACCTTCATTTTCATTTAAATGGGTTTGTGGATCCTTCTCGATATGAGGAGCAAGTGCGTGCTAAGGAGAAATCATCCAGGTCTCTGAAGGTCCCATAAAATGGGTAACTCCCACAAAAGGTCCAAATGCTTATCTCAGTCTCTAAACACGTCCCGTTATGTCACTTGGGCAACAAGACTCGCAAAAAAGACTGCTCCAAAAGGGTGAGTTTTGACTCAGTCCATTAGGAATGTAGGAAATTCCTCTGGCTCTCAGCAGTGTTGGGTCCCTGACATCCCAGCCACACTCCCCAAGCATCTGGTTAGAAAGAAACTGAGCCCAGAAGTTGAAGTGTTTATGAATCTGGAGTTAGACTATGTCTACTGCCTCAACTTCTCCACAAAATAAAATAACTCAGAAGTAGTGGCCAGTCTTAGAGTCCAGAAAGCCCTCATCATTTCTCCTACAGGGAATGTTCTCTCAAAGACTTTCCATTATCAGATTGACTTGAAAAGTATATATAAAACACTCTCTGATTTATAGATGAACATTTTAATACAATTCCAAGTCAGTTTCTACCTAGAACCATAGCTACTTTTCATGCCTGTGGTTTGGTCAGATTAAAAAAAAAAAAAAAAAGGATGTCAAGAAATCCTGCTGTGCAAGGCTTAGAGAGAGAGAGAGAGAGAGAGAGAGAGAGGGAGGCAAGATCAGAAAGGAATCTGGAAGGATGGAGGTCAAGGATAGCAGGTCACAGACAACTGGAAACAAGAGCAGATTTGCCTTTGTTTACATTGCCAAGGGGGAAAAATTAACTTGATGGAAAAGGGTAATTAAGCATTTCTTTTTCCATCTTGGTCCAGCCTGGCTTCATATCCAGCTGTTCTATCAGACATTGTGATGACTCTTCGTCGAGTCACAGAGTTAACGATGGCCAGTGTGGCACCGATGTCACACGGCACTGCTTCCCCCACCATTAACCTTTATTTTATTAATAGACAGTAAAAATCTCAGAGTGAGAAGAGTCCAACTCAGGTAGGCAGATAATGAGGGAAGCCTGAATGTTTACAGAGAGGTGTTGTCAGAACAAAGAGATAATTTGAACAAATCAGCGGATTAACCTTAAAAGGTACTTAGAGAGATTATCTGGCTCAACACCCTCAGTTCCTAGGTGTAGAAACGGAGACACTGTAAGGTGAATGGGTTTTCCTAGAGTTCCGAAGCTTGGTGTTGTGAATCTAGGATCACAACTCCAAGCCAGTGTCCATCCTCGTCATGACTGATCCTCTTATGTGCTTGGATTTTCAATAACAACCTGCGGAAAAATAACCCCTCCAATGTAAGAATTAGCGGTCTACACAAGTAACTATTTGGAATCTGGTGTGTGTTTTCTAATAGAAACAAAGTTAGTGGTACATGGTGGTAGTTTTCCCAGCCCTGCCTCAGAGACGGTTAGTACCCCCCGTATTCCATAACTCTGGGAATAATTGGCCCCCTTTTAATGGGGGTTAATGATTGCATAATGAAGACACATGACTGACCACAGCTCAGTCTGGCCTCCCAGTACTCTGGGCAATGTCCCATCCTATGGACCTAGTTACTTTTCAGGTAAATATAGATCAGCCTTGCACATCCAGCGGCACTGGGACTGAGCACAGTTTAGATCATTGCCATCTGAATACTCTGGGAATGTATTGCAGGATACATTTTTCCTATGCAGAGGAAGAGTCCCTGCAAAGCTTCAATGAGACCATAATCGGCTTGGAGACGCTACTTTATGTTGGGTAAACACACTGTTCAGATGGAGGAAAAGCTACTTTATTCTAATTGCTTCACATAATAAACCACCGATTCAAATGAGCAGGCCAGGATAAATGTTTTGCTTGGAATAATCGAATCAGTTTACAAGAATCTGAGGAAATCCAGGTGTGATTGTGGTTCCTGTACAAGGTAGGAGACTCGTGTGTGAATGTTTACATGCTACAGAGCAAATATTTCAGGCATCGGTGTTTGTACGTAACATTTATTTTGTTCAGGCCCCTTGGAGCTTTTACACCAAAATGACCTCCTACCGCAATTCTACATAGTAGTCAGGGAGAGATTACCTTTCTTACTAGATGGATTTTGTACATCCTCTGTCTTGAAAATATTTTCAAAGACAGTTAATCATCCATTCAGTTTTATACTTTATAGACATTTCAAATTTGGATGCAAAGTGTTGTTTAACAGCTGGATTGTCATCTTCATTTGTTAAACACATCTGTATATGTGTTTGGCTATTTCCTCAAGTCAAATCTACCTTAAGAATTCAAGAAGGGCCATCATTGATGAATTCATGGAGTGGGCATCAAATTCTGTAGCTGATTCTCAGTTATAATCCTAAAACCCTTTTGTAAAATGGCTGTGTCACTGGCCTTCAGATATAAATTTCTCTAGTTAATTTTAGTCTTGTCAGGGTCATGGGTCCCTATAAAAATATGATAGAAACTATCTCCTTCCAGAAAAGTGAACATGACAATATATGTACACATTTTACATATCAATTTATTCCTCTAGAGTATATTTAGGAATTAAGAACCAAGTTCTTAATTAAGGTTAAGAACTTTTGTTTTAAGGGAACATTTTCGAAAGAGATAGCACCTATTTCGATTTACAGTTTAGATGTTTATTAAAAATGCAATAGTTTTATCGCTTATTATCACATCTTCAATCTATACATGTACTGTTCTGTATAGACATGTGTAATTGACTACATTAAAAATAACCTGCTTTTTATAATTTGTTTTATGTTTTCTTAAAATTTTAATCTATTTTAACTATTCTTTCAAACCTTTTTCAACTTTCTAAATGAGAAAAATTTTTAATGTATGGAAGTATTTCTTTTTTATTCTTGCTAATCTTAAAAGGTAATCTACCTTTGGAACTTTGGCTGGAACATTCGACTTAATATTTGCATTTGAAAATATTTTCTAATAGAACACTGACCTTAAAGATTTTGAAAGTCACAGTCTGCATATAAATTTAATTCCAGTTCTCTGCTATTAAAATAACATTGACTGAATCTCAGAATTAGGTGATAGCTCCTTTACATTTTTTGAACATTACCAAATGATAATTTTTAGAATTAAAAAAATATGAATCTGAGGGGCTGCAAGAATTTAGTATATACACCGACATTTTTCATGGTAGTTTGTAGAACTTACATAGAAATAATAAGCTCTCTTAGTGACCATATATACTCGATATGTTTTCTTTCTTTCTTATTATGAATAATGATTTTATATACATATACAGTGCAGCTTTCATCACCTCCTAGTCAGAAAAGCTCCAAGTGTCATTTCAAACCTGCAACTAAGTCTAACATAATAGGATCTATGATTTAAAACATTCAGGACCATATCCAGTCTTGCCAAAGTTCATATGACTAGGACCATATCCAGTCTTGCCAAAATTCATGTGACTAGGAATGAAAAGAGAAACTTCTGTGGAAATAATCTCATAGGCACATGGTCATGTGTGGATGCTATCATGTGCTTCTAGCTTTTATCCTGTTTTATTGCTGTATGTGGAGGTGGGAACAATTTCAAATACAAAACAAAAGTAGCTTGTGGGTTTGGTGATGGGTCAGGTTGATAGGAAATCCTTGTCATCACATAAAGACATGTATTTGTGTCCACACAGAATATACTCAAACATTATATTTCTAGGATATATAATCTTTTATAGATTTTATTTCTAAAATTAGGACACATTCTTAAATTAATACTGTGCTACAGTTCACTTGGTAGCATTTTTTTTCCTACCTACACAAAGTTAATAGTGAAAATAACAATTGATGGTGTCTTAGATTCAATGAACCTTATTATGTATAGATTAGAGCACATAAGATCAGAAGGCACCTTAGCAGTGTTAAAACAACTCTCCAAGAAAATTAAAACTGAAGGGTCAATTCATTTTCTAGAGAGACAGATTTTGGTGACAGTCCAGAGATTAATTTTTCAAGTACTTTCACTCATCTTATGTGAATCATTAGACCATAAACCCATAAACTTAATGTAAATCACTTTTTAAAAGACATTTCTTATGTAATATTTGATGCATAAAACATAATATTTATGTAAATTATAAAGCATAATGAATTATTGTTGAGTGTAAATGAACACATTTTAACTACATGCAAAACCTTAGATAATCTTAAAACTTTAATGTTGAGAGAAATGAGTATTGCCCAAGTCTACATATCAAATGATGCCATTTTCTATAAATAAGTAAAATTTTCAAAATTAAAACTAAGCCTGATTCATATAGTACCTTTTTAAAATCATTGTTCACTTTCAGTGTTAACGTGGAAAAAAGTATTCGAGGTTTTGTTTTGTTTTTTTTTAAATCCACATGTTAGAGCCAAAATTAAAAAGGCATGTTTTAATGGGAACTGGTTTAAAACAATTTGAATAGAGTGAGAGAACAGTTTGGAAAATGTGTCTATGCTCAGTTTTGCTTCCAAATTTGGACTTTGAAACTTATTGTCAGTCTCAGAAAGAAATAAGAAGCCGTGCAGATAATTAAACATTTGCCTTGGGGGAATTATTTGCAGTTAATTAAAATCATACACTTTGGGTGTATGCTTGCTTCACTGGTTATTAAATTTGAATCATATGTTAACTACCCAGGTTTCTCACTTGTCCATCAAATGTTGCTTGTGGCAGGTTCAAGAAACAAACTTTCTCATCATATTCCAAACTGCATTATTTAAAATGATCTCCTAGTGTGGGGAGGGAGAGAGGGAAAAGGAATAAGGAAACAAAGAAAGATTTGAGACTCCTCTGATTCAGCTCTGTTCAGAGTTGCAACTCAAAGGAGCAACGTGAACTCAGTAGAGAACCCACTCATACTAGGAGTCTCAGTCGGCCATCCCCAGTTTGCTTCATGGCCATACGCATACAAGATTAGCTCATGGCTTTTAGATATATTTTTTTTTTTAAAGATTTTTATTTATTCATTTGACACAGAGAGAGAGAGAGATTACAAGTAGGCAGAGAGGCAGGCAAAGAGAGAGGAGAGAGGAGGAAGCAGGCTCCCCGCTGAGCAGAGAGCCTGATTTGGGCCTTGATCCCAGGACCCTGGGATCATGACCTGAGCCGAAGGCAGCGGCTTTAACCCACTGAGCCACCCAGGCACCCGGCTTTTAGATATCTTTAGATTACCACTCTTACAGCTGCATGAAAAATATCCCCTAGATTGTAACCTCTATGAGGGCAGAATCAATTCTATTGACATACCAGCCTCAACAAGTGTCTGGCATAGAGTTAGCCCTTAATAAATACTTTTGGAATGAATGAAAGACCCATTATCTGTCTTCCCACTGACCCACCCCCATGCTCTTTCCAATGGCTTTGTAAAGAGCCTACAGAGAGCCCTCAGACATCCTGCAAGGAATCCTGTGTAGTCTTGCAAAAGTCCATGGTCATTGAAACCTATTTGGCCACATTCTTTCCTGCAAGTATATTATACAACAACAACAACAACAACAGGAAGAACATGAACTTATGCTGATTCACATTTAAATGTGCCCTATGATGGAGAGGATGAAATTGCACAAAACAGAAGGTTTGCATTCCCCTTTGCTATTGTTCTACTGGTAGTGTTCCTCGGGAAGATGAACTTAATTACAACTGGATTTCAAAGCTCTACATCTCTTTTTTTCAAGGACTCAAGGCTCCCATATATGAACAATTGCAGTAATGGATGCATTAACAACATTAAAATTGATATTCCTTTAATCTCCTCTATTTTGCCTTCCTTTCATATGCTTTTGCACAGTTCTCCAAAGACTTTCACTAATGCATAAAGCCTGCTTATATTTTCTTCTTGGTTGCAAAAAGATGATCCAACCAAATTTCTATCATCCTTACCTTTGTAAACTTTGTGTAAGACCTCTTCTGCAGTGCTTTAGGAATAGCTTAGTTATTGATAAAAATATTTAAGTATTCTAAGGGTATTTTCTAAAAATAATAAATTCCATGCCCCAAAGATAGATATATCATGGCAGTGCTGGCAGCTGCTCTGTTTTCCAGTTAAAAATGCTGACTACAGGTTTTGCTTATTTGTTGTGGCAGATTCTGCAAAGGATGACAATATTACAAAAGACAATGAAGTGACAGATCATTCTGTGTGTGACCAAGATCACCCTAATGGTAAGTTATGAGGTCCTTTTTCATTTGTTTTCTTCTGCTAAGAAACATTATATTTAAAAAACCAGATTTTAGTTTTTCTGGGAAAAAATAGAATCTGGTAATATTTTATTAACTATGAATATCAAGTGACTGGTAGCTGCCAAGTTTAGAAGGGAAATTTGCTCTCCACAATCCTCATCACTCACTATTTTTGTACAAGGCTGACTTTATTTATTTTTGTTACCTGCCTAAACTCTATAGGCATTGGGTTTGCAACTACAGAAATGAAGATATGATAACAATGAGAGAAATGTGATACATATAGACAGTAGAGCTAGGTGATTAAATCTACATATCCTTGGAATACCAAGAAGAGAGACGAGAACAAACAGAAATGAAGCAATCTTTAGAAAAATAACAGAAAAATAGTTTTCCTAATATAAACCAGTTTCTCCACCCAAAACATGAGAGTACGTGTATTTATAGACGAAGGTACTGAAAACTCAAACAGGAACAGAAATCTACAAAGCCTCATGGACTTTCTGAAGATCGGTGATAAAGAAAGCCTTATAAAGCATATAGGAAAATCACAATCAGGTTACAAACAAAATCAGCAAAATCAGATTAGCCTTAGCTTTCTTTCTTCTTCCACAATTCTAAATACTAGATGAAATGGAGTAACATTTCCATTGCTCTGAAGGACACAGTTTCTATATTTAATGAATTTACTACTCATGCATCAAGTCAGGAGTAATATTTTCTCAGGGATACATAGATTAAGAAAATATGCCACCCAAGTATCCTTCCTGAATAAACTAACAGAAATCCTGTGCAAAAGCAATAAATATAGAAAGGAAGGAAAAAGTCAAGACTGAGAAAGGCACACTTGGAAAGGAATATGTGATAAGAGACTCATTAAATGTATGAAAATGTTGAAATAATTGCTTCAAAATTAGTATCAGAATATCTTAATGAAATGTTTGCTTTTATCTTTGAAAATTATAGTATATGTTGTTTTAAAATGAGAAAGAAAAAGGAGAGACTTCTGCATTCAGGAATGAAAGTCTCGATAACTTAAACCATTACTCTCCTTGAAGATAACTAGAAAATCTATACCCAAAACAAAAAATTATGGAGTCTGTTTATAGGCATCGGAGAGCTAACAAGATAGTGAAGAATTGTCAGGCTAGGTTCTGGGAGAAAACAGATATCCAGATATGTGAATTCAGAACTTGAAGCTGTTTTTATCTTAAATAGTCTTTCGCTGATTCTACAAAAGGTATCCAGAATCCCATTGCTGAAAAGGGCAAGGGACCATGGTAAAGCCCCTGGTCTTCGCGTTGAAACCCTAAAGATATGTATCCTAGCAGAAAGAATGAGCCAGCAGGAGACCAGTTTTCTGAAACACTGTTGCCCAGCTTTGAATCATCTCAATCCTCAAATTAAATTAAGATCAACCCAGATTGTTAGTCCCTACAGGCATCTGAGAAAAACAATTTACTTTTTGTATTTAAAACATTTACTAGGTTCAAAAAGAGTGTTGTAGGTTTCAAACCATTTACAAAAACGAGTTTTTAACATAATTTCCAGCATGTCCAATACATATAGAAAAATAGCCAGAAAGAATGAAACAAAGTAACATAAAAAACAATCAAGAGAAACAGGCCACTTGGGCTGAAAATATTAGAGTTATAAACATAAAGTATAAAGTTTTGCTGAATGTTACAGGGGGATAAAGACAAGATTGAAAAATTTAGCTGAGAACTGGAAATTCAAAACAAAACAACACAAAAGAAAAGAAAGGGGTGCTGGGTGGCTCAGTTGGTTAAGCATCTGCCTTCTGCTCAGGTCATACTCTCAGGGTCCTGGGATCAAGCCCCATGTCAGGCTCCCTGCTCAGCAGAGAGTCTGCTTCTCCCTCTCCCTCTGCCCCTCCCCCCCCCACTCAGGCATGCTCTCTCTCTCTCTCTCTCTCTCTCTCTCTCTCTGTCAAATAAATAAAATATTAAAAAAAAAGAAAATATAGATGTGAAAGGTGCCATAACTGAAATGAAGAATTCAATGATTAGATTCATGGTTTGACTGCGTCTTAGACAGATAAAAGAGAATTTGTGCTCTAGACATTAGGCCATAAGAATATATCCAAAATAAAAATAGTAGAGAAAAAAAAAAAAAGGATGGCAAACACTAAAGAAAGGGAACAAATATAGAGGATAACATGATAAAGTCTATCACAAATGTAATTGGAGTCTCGGACAGAGGAGAAAGAGAATTGGGCAGAAATGATATTTCAGGAAATTATGCTGAGAAATGTCCCACATTGATGAAGGATAACAGACCACATGTTCCAAAAGCCCTTTGAACTCCAAGCAAAATAAATCCACAAGTAGGCCCATCATTGTATGACTGCTAAAAATCAAAGATAAACAGAACATTTAAAAAGCAATCTTTAAACAGTTAGACTGACAGCTGACTTTTAATAAATACAATGGAAATAATAAGACAATACAGCAGGATAGTTGCCAACCAAGAATTCTATACTCAAGGAAAATGTGTGTTTCAAGAATAAAAGTTAATCAAGGATATTTCAGCCCCCCCCCAAAAAAAAGGAAAGAAAAGAAAAGAAAAGAAAAGAAAAGAAAAGAAAAGAAAAATTCACCAACAGAGAATTGTGGTGTTCTTCTGGTAGGAGGGTATTGATCCCAGATAGAAGGACAAAGATGAAGGAAAAGAAAAGCAAGTTAAATAGTAATTATTCAGTAAGTCTAAATGAATACTGATGATACCAATTCTTGACAAGAAGCAGGAAAGTATGACCTATAAGAGAAGATAAATCAATTAATATAAATCAATTCAGAAATGGTACAGATAGTATAATTAATATAAAAGGCCATGTTAAAAGTTATGATTGTATTCCATATTTTCTGAAAGCTAAAAGAGAGATTGTCCACAGTACAGACACTAAAGATATGAAATGACCCAAACTGAATTTCTAGAGATGAAAAACTGAATGTCTGAGATGAAAATTGCACTTGATAAGAATAATGGCATATTAGTAACTGCAAATGAAAAGGTTGGCAAATTTGAAGATGTAGCGATAGAAACTATCCAAATTGAAACACAGAATAAACGATTGAACAATGAAAAGATCATCAGTGAGCTATGGAAGAATTTTAAAGATAATTCCAAGTCCAATATACATAAAGTGAAACCTCTGAAGGCAAAGCATGGGAAGGGGAGACAGAAAAAACATTTGAAGTAAAAATAATTTAAAATTTTCAAGACTTTGATGAAAACTGTGAACCCATATATTCAAGCCGTTCTATGACCCCAAAGCACAAGAAACATAAATGAAATTATAACTAAGCCCATCATCATCAACTTACTCAACTCAGTGATAAATAGAAAAATTTCAAAAACAATCAGAGGGAAAAGACAAGGTACATACAGAGGAATAGGAAGCAGAAGTCTCCATCATAACTGCAAATGAAAATTATAGGCTCAAATATGGATGACGCTTAAAAGCATAATATTAAATTAAAGAAGGTACAGAAGCATATATATTTTATAGTCTCATTTATATCAAGTTTGAAAAGCAGGAAAAGATAATGATACAATTTAGAAAGACATGCTTGAGTTGGGAAAATGATAAAGAAAATCGAGGTAGTGATTACTCTGAGTTAGGGTGCCGATTAAATTTTGGTGGTTAGGGAGGAGGTTCTGATTGGCCCATGATCTGGGTTTCTGGACTGGATAGATATCCAGTTTCTATAACTATAAGGATATAGTTTCTCTATTTGCTCTTGGTTATTTAACTGAACTCTCTGTTGTTTGTGCACTTTCCTATATTTTGTTGCATTTTTAGAGAATAGTTAAAAGAGGAAGAAAGAAAGGGAGAAAAGGAGGGAGAGAAAAGGAAGGAAGTATCAATGTCAAAGTTTATAAATAAATAAAGATTATGGTGGGGAGCAGGGAAGGTTGCACAAAATGCTGATTTCAATAAAGGTAGTCAAAAACTGAAAATCCTGCTCTGCTATAGATTCTGACAATGTAAGTTAAGGTTGAGAATACCTTTGAAAAATTTGATGATAATCACAAATAGAAATAAATCACAATAGAATTAAAGGAAGAGATCTTACTCTCTCAATTTCCTGGTATGTTTCATACCACACATGAGTATATTCAATAATGTGAATAAAAAAATTAAGTAGCAGTATAACAAAAGTACAATATACCAAATAAGATAACAGAAAGACATGCAAGTAGTTATGACAGGAAATATAATTAGGTTAACTTATTAAGTGTAAAAGCCAGTCGGGTTGAATTAACTTTAAAAAATAGGGGTGCCTGGGTGGCTCAGTCAGCTAAGCATCTGCCTTCAGCTCGGGTCATGATCTTGGGGTCCTGGGATCAAGTGTTTCATTGGGCTCCCTGCTCAACGGAAAGTCTGCTTCTGCCTCTCCCTCCATTTCTCCATCCTGGCTTATGTTCTCTTTCTTTCGATTACTCACTCTCTCTCTCAAATAAATAAAATCTTTTAAAAAAAATTAGTAAGGTTTTGAAAAATTCAGTCAGGGTTGCTTGGGTGGCCCAGTCGGTTAGGCATCTGCCTTTGGCTCAGGTCATGATCTCAGGGTCCTGGGATCAAGCCCCTTATTGGGCTCTCTGCTCAGCGGGGAGCCTGCTTCTCTCTCTCCCTCTGCCTGATGTTCCCCCTGCTTGTGCTCAGTCTCTCTCTCTCTCTCTCTCTCTCTCTCTCTCTGTCAAATAAATAAATAAAATCTTTAAAATAAATAAATATAAAAAATAAAAAGTCAGAAAGGTATATATGGGAAATAAACATCAAAAGAAAAATGAGAAACTACTTTAGAATCTATCCAGTTAGAATTCTAGCAAAAAGTCTCAAGCAAGAACAAACTGGTCATTTTATATCCATAAAAATTTAAATCCCTTATTTAATATAATAATGATGGTTTTTTATATGCCAGATGATACAATATGAATAAAATCCAAATGGAAATGCAATGGGGAATTCACAGATTCAGTATTTTCAGTTGATGACAGAATAGACTAAAAATAGTACGGAATCTTTGAAAAATGTGATTAACAGTGTAGTCCTACTGTAGGAATAGGCGAGTCAATCAATGAAACAGAATAAAGAGTTTAGAAATGGACCAAAGTAGATCTGGGTTTTTAGCACATCTTCAGTCAGACATTTCAAAGACAGCTGACTCCACAAATGGCATTAAGACAACTGGTTGGCCATTTGGAAAAATAACCTGAATCCCAACCTCATTCCTTACACCAGCTTAAATTACAGGAGGAGCATAGATGAAATGTAAAAATGAAACAAAAAATACCAGACTAAAAGAACAAAAATGTGATTTATAGGGCGCCTGGGTGGCTCAGTGGGTTAAAGCCTCTGCCTTCAGCTCAGGTCATGATCCCAGGGTCCTGAGATCAAGCCCCGCATCGGACTCTTTGCTCAACAGGGAGCCTGCTTCCTCCTCTTTCTCTGCCTGCCTCTCTGCCTACTTGTGATCTCTCTCTTTCTGTCAAATAAATAAATAAAAATCTTAAAAAAAAAAAGAACAAAAATGTGATTTTTTTAAAAATTTTGAAATAAGAACTGCTTTTTGAATTGTAAATAAAAACACACAATCACGATCACATACATATGTTATAAAAAGACATACATATATATATGCAATATGCATGTGCATGTTTCAAGATATGTCATAAAAGAGAGAAATGGCTAAATCTTAATATACACATTTTGACATGATAAAGATTATAATCAAATTCTAAGGAAAAACTACTGGGAAAAGTACCCTCAGACTAAATGACAAAGAATCAATTTTCTTAAAGAAAAAAAAAGACCTCATAAATCAATAAGAAAAAAAAAAAAAACAAGAGGAAGATGGACAAAGGAGTCAATTATAATTTATAAAAGAAGAATTGGGATGCCTGGGTGGCTCAGTTGGTTAAGTGTCTTGTCTGCCTTTGGCTCAGGTCATGATTCTAGGATCCTGGGATCAGGTTCTGCACTGGGCTCCTTGCTTAGCTAGGAGCCTGCTTCTCCCTCTGCCTGCCACTCCCCCTGCTTGTGCTCTCTCTCAAATAAATAAATAAAATCTTTTTTAAAAATTTAGAAGAAGAAATATGTCATAAATATGAAGAGATGACCTATATCTTTATTTCTTAAAGAAATGCAAATAAAACATGATTTCAGTGTCTTCTCCTTTTGAATATCAGATAAGTTTAAGTAGAATTGATAATACACAGAATTGGTGGGAGTAGGGTATCCAATCATGTTCACACAGCATTGGTGGGAGACTGAAAGACACTACTGCCTCATCAGCAATTTTGACAAAATCTCATAAAAAATAAAGTGTTCATACTTTTATTCTAGAATTATGCTTTAGGAATTTGTCTAAAGTGATACCCACCAAGAATAGAGAGATATGTATTTATGAAAATCTTCATTGCAACACTGTGTTTAATGGTGAAAAAAAAGGAGACATCCAAAATTTTGTCCATAACATGCAATATACTGCATCTTTTAAAAATAAAACTTCTAGGGCACCTGGGTGGCTCAGTGGGTTAAAGCCGCTGCCTTCGGCTCAGGTCATGATCCCAGGGTCCTGGGATCGAGGCCCACATCGGGCTCTCTGCTCGGCAGGGAGCCTGCTTCCTCCTCTCTCTCTGCCTGCCTCTCTGCCTAGCTGTGATCTGATCTCTCTCTCTGTGTGTCAAATAAATAAATAAAAAATCTTTAAAAAAAAAAATAAAATAAAAAAATAAAACTTCTGAAGAAATTTTAATGACAGTGTAAGATGCTTATAAAAATATGAACTAAAAAAGCAAGAATCAAAGTGTAAATTCATTTTGATAGCAGGATATATTTATATATTTCTGTGTGTATTGAGCCACATACACAAAGACTCACACACACACATATACATATATATAAAGATACATATATATGTATAGATTTGTATATCTACATACCTAATATGTATCTGTATATATATGTGTGTGTGTGTGAGTCTTTCTGTATGTGGCTCAATACACACAGAAATATATAAATATATCCTGGGATCAAAATGAATGTATACATTTGTATATCTATATACATATGTACACACACAAGAGAAAAATAGCAGTTTACAATATTAACAATGAAAGTTATAAAATTATTATAGCTATAAATTATAGTTATAAAATTATTCATAATTCTTTATATTTACATGTATTTTTTGGTGTTTCTAGAAGGAAACTACAATCCTTTTGTAACTGGAAGAAAAAATAACTTTAGAAATAATTTATATTAGGTAATAAGTTTTTTTGGCCCCAGAAAAAAAAATGAAGGGTGTCTAGAAGATAATCAAATTCACAATAATCTAGGTTTAATTTTTACTCTTAAACTGGATTATTTTTAGACATGGTAAACATATAAAATTTTGAATATTAGCAGCAATCAAGTTTCAAGTTTAAGAAAAGGACACAATTTCCATTGTCTTTAAGACAAGCATGGAAGAAACAAATTCTTTGTTCTTATAAAGATTTAAGCATATAATAATCTGCAAATAATAAAACTATACTCTCATTACTATTGTTCAAAACCAGTCCATTTACAAAGTGCATTTAGGTTTATCCTCTAGAAATGTTTAGTTCCAGACTGATGGCCCCAGACCAATTTTTATGCAAATTATTTAAAGCATTAGCTTGAGCCAAACTTAATTACCAGGGCTCCAAGAAATAATCACGTGATCTATTTCTAAAGAAAAGTGAATGGATTTTTGGATTATCTATTCTAACAGTCCCCTCCCATTAGCATGGATGATTGAGTTCACTGTATAAAAATATATATATAAACTGTGGGACCCTTTATGTTCCTTTGTTTCCTATGCCGGGAGGGATTAGGGCAGAGGACAGTGGATGGAATTCAACTAGACCGAATGTGGAGAGGCAAACATAAAGCTTGCCCCCATGGGGTCAAGAAAGCAAGATGGAATGTGGAATGTCTGAGTGCACTGCAGAGAAAGGCAGAAGGGCTGGATACCCCTGGAGTCATCATTAACACACAGCAGGCCTGGGTGCAGGGCAAGGAACTCACACAAGTACCTCCTCTTTGTATGACACGCCCAGTCCTGGCTTGGCTCAGGAATGAACAAATGTGATTATTCTTGGATTTCAAAGCTGTGCGCCTCATTTCCTTCCCCATTTTTTACTGACTTTATTTCAGAAAAAAATTAGAAGAAAATATATGTATTTCTATATCAACAAAAGATTGTCAAAATATGTAAAGCACACAGGTTGAAACAGATCAAAAACGGGGACAGGTGAAAAGGCAAAAGGGGAGAAATACTCCACAAGAAGTTTGCAATGGCTTCTCATCCTCAAAGTGAAGTGCCAGGCCTTCCTTGTGAAAGAGAAAATCCCTGGTATCCATCAAGCGCCTTAGGCTGTCACCTCAGGTAGTCCCCCCTTATCAGCGGGGGCCCCAGGCCCTATCGAATGTGGTCTTCCTATCCCTGATTGAATTCCTCTGAAAATTTATCAAATGGGGCACTGGGACTGGGGACACACAGGAATACAGAGTGGCTGCTTCTATTCTCTGAGTACTCTACTCTTTGCCTTCATTGTGCAGACAAAGCCCGAATGCAAAGGACAAATCAAGGGTCTTAGGAGGGACCCAGGAACAGGTGTTCCCTATCTCAACGGTGATAGAGAATGAGGCTAACTCAGTGAATGTCCTCTCTCAATGTCATCCGCCCAACAAACAAACATCGGTGGTGACTGGAAACTTCACCAGGAGACAGATCCTCATATAATGCCAAAGATAGAGGGATTCTAAGATATGATTTAGTTCTACAGACTTAAAAATAAATAGACAATGAACCTGAAGCCCAAAGAGGTTGTGATTTGCGTGAACCTTCAAGTTCTTCTTTCAGGATTCCTTGCAGTAAATGTAGTAGACGGAGTGCTTAGCAGCCTAAGGCACTTACCTTGCTGCTAAAGGATGCAATAGAAAGTAAGTTATGGTCCCTAATCACTACTTGCAGGTTTTGATAAGTACTACAATGAACAGCCAATTAAATAGACATTTACTGATCACTCATTAGTTAGTACTCGGAGGGGAAATATGAATAAAGCATTGTTTTTATGTCCACAATGCTCATAGTCTGGTAAGAGAGACAAACAGATACAACTATAATACAGTGTAATAAGATGAATAATAAATAGATAAGTGAGCAAAGGAACTCAATAATATTACAAAACATGAAAATGACTGATCTAGTGATTCAGAGGAGGTTACAAAGAAAGTAAATAGATGACTTAGTTTTGAAAGATGAGGAGAATTTTACCAGATAGAAAAGGAGAAAATGAGGGTATTTCAACTAGTGAGAACAGGTATTAAATGGGCACAAAGGCAAGAAATAAAGTAATGTGTTTAGAAAATGGTGAGTAGGTTGGAACATAGAACGGAAAGGTAGGTGATTTACCAAAAGACAAAAAAGAGGAACATTCAAGAAGAGAGAGCTACTCAACAGTTAAATTTCTCAAGTGTTTTTTAGAGTTCAAGTAGAATAGACATTGAGCAAAAGTAACTGGATTTAGCTAGATGCAAACACCTTTTAGTTACAAATTTTTTTCTATGATATCACTGACAGCAGTTTTCTCTATTTTCTGAATTGTTTCATTATAATTGTATTATATACAATTATATGCAATCTGCATTATATAATAGATTATATAATATGCATGTGTTGTAAAATATAAAATGCAGATGAGTACATAGTTCCAAAAAATGAAATAATATTCTACATTCTACAATCTTTGAAAACCTCATAATATATTTTTAATGGTTGCTATCACAAAAAAATACAATAGCTTGGACTTCCTCTAATCCTTACATTAGAAATTCTATTGCTATTTTCTGTCCTCTGTATCTATCATCTTTTCATGTTTCATTTTGCTCCCTAACTTTTGCCCTCTTTGTGAATTTTAATTCAAAAGTTTAATTTCTAAAACATTAATATGTGAATAGTGTTCATTCTCTTCTATGACATCCTTTGCTGATGTTCATGATGTCATTGTTTTTAAGCTTGTAGATTTTTCTGATTGTCTTAGACAATTTCCTCCTCATTTAATCCATCTTTTCATTTCCTTATTCATCAGTTCTTAGAGTTCATTGCAAACACAAAAATACTGTTTTTTGTTTTTCTGAATATTTATCTTTTATGAAAATATTTTCCCTTACTATAATTCCCCTCTTTTATTATGTTTCATTTTTAAGTCTCCTATATGTTTGGATAGCTAGAAATAGCTATCCAGGCAAGATATTTGCCAGGAAATAAGTGAAGAAATCTCCTTCTCTCTCTCTCTCTCTCTTTTTCTTTCTTTCTTTCTTTCTTTCTTTCTTTCTTTCTCTTTCTTTCTCTTCCTTCCTTCCTTCCTTCCTTCCTTCCTTCCTTTCTTCCTTCCTTCCTTTCTTCCTTCCTTCCTTTCTTCCTTCCTTCCTTTCTTTCTTTCTTTCTTTCTTTCTTTCTTTCTTTCTTTCTTAAAATTTTATTTATTTATTTTTCAGAGAGGGAGAGAGAAAGCACAAGCAGGGGAGCAGCAAACAGAGGGAGAATCATGCCCCCTGCAAGGAGCCCAATGCAGGACTCGATCCCAGAACTCTGGGATCATGACCTGAGCTGAAGGCAAATGCTTAACTGACTGGGCCACCCAGGCATCCCTCCCCTTCACTTTCCATGTGCTATAATCCTTCTCTCCATCCAGCCATTCTGGTGTCCATCCAGTATTTATCTATGATAAACATGGAGTGCAAAACCTTTAGCTCTAGTATTATCAGAAATAGGATTGATTTCCTCCCATCTCATTCCTTGAAGTTGAATTTATAAACTTGATTTTAGAATTTAACATTTATCCTTGTCACATTTCTTCTTGTTTCATTTAATCTGTTTAAAAGTGCTCCAGTGTGGATTTTGTTGTCCAATATACTTGTTATGCCTCTGTTTCCTGTGGTCTAAAAATCTGCTTAAGCTGAGTTTTTTCATAAGTTTGGAACACTATTTCACATCTCACTAGAAAGAAATCTATGCACATTTAGTGCCTTTTTCCTTGCAACTGTGCATTTTGAGGACAAGTATTGTGTCTATTTCATTTAAGATCTATTCCCAGCACCTGACATATCTGCCATTTAGTAGCATGTAATACAATGTTGAATAAATGATCGATAGTGTATGGTATTATCACTTTATATGGTACCCAAAGGTGAAAAATGGGTTTTAGGGGAAAGATTTTGCACAGCTTTCTTCTCCATATGGAATAATTTTGTGACTAGTAGGATCTTGACATTGTCTAAAGGATAAAGGGCATACAGGGAATTCTCATACATTTCTGGTGGGAGTATAAAGTGGAACAACACACTCTTCCAAATGCTCTTTTTCAGGATTTAGTAAAGCCAAACATAAGTATTGCCTATTACTTAGCAATACCACTCCTGAGTTTATACCCAAGTGATATGAATACATATATTCACAAAAAGACACACACATGAATGTTTTTAGCAGTGTTCTTTATAATAAGCCCAAACTAAAAACAATTCAACATCCATAGGACATAATATATTTGGATAATGGAATAGTATACACCCACAAAAAAGAATAAACAATAGACATATACAACAAAGGGATTAATCTCACAGAGAACATGTGAGAAAGCAAGCTACCAGAGCACCTATGGTATATTGTTCTATTTTTATGAATTTCAAAAACAGACAAAACTATTGCCTTTTAAATGTTGTGGGTGTCCACTGGAACCAACAGAGGGACCCACTGATGCTACAAATGTTCTTGTTCTGGGGGTGATCTCCCAGGGAGACACATTTATATGTATCACCCCCAGAACAAGAACATTTTATGTGTATGAGAAAAGTCTTTGGGGTGCCTGGGTGGCTCAGTGATTTACAGCCTCTGCCTTCAGCTCAGGTCATGATCTCAGGGTCCTGGGATCAAGCCCCGCATCGGGCTCTCTCTGCTCAGCAGGGAGCCTGCTTCCTCCTCTCTCTGCCTGCCTCTCTGCCTACTTGTGATCTCTCTCTCTCTGTCAAATAAATAAATAAAATATTTAATAAAAAAAAAGAAAGGAAAGTCTTCAAGATATATACTTATGACTTATGTGTTTTACTATAAGCAAGGCATACTTCAATTTAAAAATTAAAGGGCAAAATAAAGATATTTCCAAGCCAAATAAAAAGGAAGAAAGCATTTGTAGTTGAAAAATTTGAAAGCAGAATGGGGATCACAATACTTACTTTCAGGGCTAATGTGGTAATTAGAGATAATCTATATGAAGGGTCTGGGCCAAGTCTGGCATTTTTCATAGGATAAGTAATTTGCAGATACACATATATCCTACACCAGTGCTTCTTAAGCTTTAATGCACATACAGATCACCTAGAAATCTTGTTAAAATATAGAATCTGACTCTAGGTCTGAGATGAGGCCTGAACTCCTATATTTTTGAAATACCAGTGTTGCTTACCCACAGACCATAGTTTAAGTAGCACCAGAGTGGAATAGAGGTGAATGGGGTTTACCAGCAGGAGAAACATCTTGATCAAATCCATGTCTTAAAGGGTATTTCATTTAGCAGTTCAGAGGATAGACTACAGGAGAAGAAAATGACAAATTCAAGAGAGAGAGAATATATCCTTAAATGAGGAAAAGAGAAGGGGAAATAAAAAGTGGGAAAGAGAAATATTTTGCAGATCGCTTCTCGGCCTTTTGGCTAAGATTGAGTGGAGAAATATTTTAAAGAATCATCAAGACATGGCATTTCATTGAATTTTAGGAGTAATGACAGAAAGTCATCAAAGACAGCTTGAGAAATTTAGCTTCAATGATCAGACAGATAAATATGCCTCAATTGTAATTATTTTACCAGGTCCTTTTGATTAAAATTGAGCTTAAGAGGAATGATGTCAAAAAATTTTGGGGGGGGTCATGCTAGCAGAGAATGAACCAAGGGGAAGTCATAGAGTGGGCAGCTTAAGAATAGTTGCATAGAAGAGGAAACTGTAAAGATAAAGGGTTGTATGAGTTAGCTTTGCTGGAGTAACAGATAATCCTAAAAGTCCCGTTGGCTTACAACCACAAAGGTGTGTTGTGTCTCCACTGGGTTCTGCTCCATGAGCTTTCCATTCCAGGATGTAGACTGAAGGAGCACACTCTCTTAGGAGCAAGAAAGTTGGAGGAAACATGCAATAGATCCTGAAGCTTCTGCTCAAATGTAGTACACGTCATGTGTGTTGCTGTGTCATTTTGTAGACCAAGTCACACTCAGGCCTCGTGTCAGTGAAGTAGGAATAAATGCTTATCCCACAGGGGTCACCGCAGGTCACGTGGTCACAGACATGGTGTTGAATCCTCTTACAGAAAGAAGTAGGGACCAGTTGAAACAACAATGCAGTCTATGGCAGGAATGTACCCAGCAGAGTCTAAGCCCTTCTGTATCCCCTTCATGCCGATAACCAACTCTAGCTATGGATTTTTTTTTTTTGGGGGTTTTTTTTTTTTATTAATTCAACAGTTAAATATTCTCAGCATAAAGAAAAGTATATTCTCAGCATAAAACCTTTCATTAAAATGAGGCAAATGGACAGATTTCAATTTCCTCTCTTAATGAGCACTTAAATATTCAAAACTCTACAGGGGAGGGGAGGGGGAGAAGCCAGGGGGTGTGGAAGAGAAACCATTACTAGATAATCAGGCTTGCAGTAATCAAGAGTTGGCTGAATTCTCTCCTGACCTTTGCTATATTTAGTAGGTGCCTTAACACAATGGTTGAGCTGTTGGGTGACCCAGTCCCTGCGTGCTCACATTACTTAAGTTGTTCATGCTTTTTTAATGGGAGAATGAGAATACCAGTGCTTTAATTTTCTAGGAATCCTCAGTACAGGAAATTTATACATCTTAAAGGGAAATTAAGCATAGATAACCCATACAACCCAGGGGTTATTCAAAATTTCAAAACTTCCAGATTGTGTCCATCAACATTCAATGCACTGATAAGCTAAACACCAATTACACCAGTCGGTTCAAAGAAGAGCTTTTTGCCTAATTACCTGGCTATTTCTCAGAAAATAATTGACATAAATTTGATGATTTGCAAAACTGCCCACTTTGGTCGGAAACTGTTCTCTGCCTCTCCATGCATGATGAAAACACGGTTTCTGAATGTTTTACTTTTTCAAACCGGGATAAACCTACAGTCATGCGTGTCTCATTTCTTTCATTTTTCAATCATTGTTCTTAACAGGACAAGAGCATGAATCAACGAAGAACGAAATAAAAATTGAGGCAGACTCCCAGAGCTCATATATGGAAACAGAAGGTATTGGAACCAGAATGCCTTGTTATCCGAGAATGAGATGAAACTGTGAACCATGACTTCTGTCTATCCTGGTGTTTGTGAGGAGTGTGCATGTATGTTTTAGGCAATGATTACCAGAGTATGGCAATAGTATTCTGTTCTGTGTTCCTCTTAAAACTTGGAGGGAAAAAAGAAAGAGACATTAACTTTCTCTGCTTTAGTCATTGTGTTTTCTCAATGATTCTGATGAAAACATCCCTCCATCTCCTTCCACCTCATCCTTTTTTAGAGCTTTCACCAAGCCAGGAAGATGCCACAACCATGGAGCAACCAGAAGTGATCCCACTAACAGATGACCAAGAAGACAAAGAAGGTGAAAAAGGTAAGACTGCTTATTAAATTAACCCATCAAGAATAAAGAGTTTCTTTGGACTCCCGCCTGATTGCAACCATTAGTTACCCTCCTGCAAAAACAGTCTGTAAAGGGGGAAAATGAGCATTTCTTTCATCCTGAACCTACTTGTGAGTGTAGAACAAAATCTAGACGTAGCAAAAGAGACTTGTAACAGTTTTTTTGCCCTTTCAAATAGTTTGGAGATTTTTTTTATTATTCTTTTCAATTTAATTTAAAAAATCATGAAATACAAAAATTATAGTATTGAGAAAGCCTATAAGGAATCAAAATTATGGACTAGATGGATCTAGGTGGATAAGAGTCTTAGAAAGTCTGAGATGACTTTAAAACACAAAGATAAGCCTTTCTGTATTGATTTCCTTCTGTTGTCCTTCATCTGGTAGTGATTAAGGAAGCAATTTATGTAAAATATACACATTATATGAACCTTCTAAATTGCACACTTTGTCCACTAATACTAGGATGCAGTAATATTGAATACTGCTTAAAAAAAAGTGAACATTATAAGATTTCTGAAGACATAGGAGGAACGAACATTTTGTAAATTTTAAAGCAGTATTTGGAGCATCAAGCCAATATATTGGAGTAAAGACAGGCCTCCTTTTAGAATATCTATATTAAAACTATTATCAAAGAAATTTGGTATTTATTGAAGAACTTAATGAGTTCCATTTTAAAATATAAAGCAATCTCTTAAAAGAAGCTCAAATATGAAATAAAAAATGAAATCATTTGTCTGGTATACTATATCATAAATCATGCAGCTCTTAAATAAATATGTCTTTGCAAAGCAGTTGCAAAGTAATAACTTGACAGGCCTTGTTTATAGAACACAGTGATCAATTTTGTTTCCAAATTAAAATGCAGACATGATCTCAATAGTAAAATCAGGTCAATAGTAACTACAGCTTCCAAATTATGAACTCTTCTTGGCCGGGGCATTGACACAGTTTAATTAGTAAGCCATGTTAGTGATTTCCACATCTTTTTTTAAAATTTCCATTGCATTTAGAACACAATATTCTTCCATCTCTATGTTTCTCTTTTTCCTTTTTCCTTTTCTCTATTTCCCTACAAATCCTAGTTCAGGCTCATGACCCTGTGTTCCCAGCAAGTCAAGTAAATGGCATATGTGGAGTATTTTATGTCTGATGATGTAACAGAGAATTGATAGGACCCTGACTTCAGACACAGATACATGGCGTTGCTGTCTTCAATTATACTTCTAACATGTAAAACATACAGTGTCTTGCCTGCCTGTTCACTTCTCTATAGAAGAAATTATTTACTTTGTTATATTGTGCCTGAAGACATGCAAACGAGGAACATCAAACAATAGGTACATTTTCTCCTTTTTAACTTGACCTACGAGAGAAAAGGTGGCGTTCTGCACTCACTGTCATGTGTCCCTTCTTCCAGTGGTTCTCCAACCTCTAGCCCTCCTCTAGTTACTGAGGAATTAAATACCCACTTCCCTCTCCCTTGCAGGGCTGCCAGCCCTCTAGAGCATATGGAAGAATGGCACGTGAGAAAGAAGTGAAGTCAAAGTCGGCTACTTGCTTGTAGTAACTTTGAAGTCAGATTTCTTTTTTGAAATGTGACTTTACATGGCAGGAGAGTAATAATGCCTATGGCTTTGAATTAACAGAATTTTCCCTCCCCTTCTTTCTGGTGGATACTTCACTTGCCCCTGCCTTGCATATTCCTGTTTAAATTTGAAATAACTTAAAACACATCCCCTTATCATCTTCTTCTTTGCTTCGAAGTGAGAGTGAATAGCTAGCCTGTGACACATAAGGGAAGTCACGGAAGGAGAGTGGGGCAGCATAGACTCAGGATACTTTAGAGTAGCTCTGTCCCACATTGACACGCTGGGTGGCCTTGGGCAAGATCATTCAACTTTCAATGCCTCAGTTTCCTCCTCTGTAGGATGGTGATGACAAAATTACCTGTCATGTACGGTTGTGGAGAAACTTTAATGAGTTGACACATGTACAGAAATCACAGTACCTGCCACATAGAAAGCACTCAGTGTTTAGTATTGCTCATGTTTTGATAAATTAATGACCAAGTCGAGAGAATCCACATGTGGAGTTGCTTAAGTCCATTTGTGGTCCTTCCTAACTATGTTGAATCCATCAAAACTTCACATTTTCCACCTTTTCCTTCAGCAACAACAAAAAATTGTTCTGCACATTTCCTTTCCAGCACCGTCTCCTGCAGGGGGTTTTGATATGTATGTTCTTTTCTATAAAGACAGAACAATTAATGAAAGGTGAAGTGGGAGGTATTTCTCTGTCTTCAGAAACTCCTTTTTCTTTATCGAGATGTCAATCTTCTATTTAGGAAATGCTGATCCAACCATAATTTCTATTTTTAAAAGAAGATGCCATTGATCTACTGGCAGAGCCATGGAATAAAAGTACTAGATAAATAAGAACTTCTTCTTTCTTTTTTTTTTTTTGCTTTCTTTAGATTCATGGAGTTATTAGAACCTTCTCTGAAAACATTTTGAGAATATAGCTCCAGGTTCTGTGTATAGTCAGTGTCTCTTAACGGAAAGTTGCACAAACACCTTCAAAAATTACTCTTATCTATAAACAAAAACAATATTCTATTACATTTGAAGGGATATTCTTTATAGCTTTAGAAATATTGGTTCTCTTTCATTTTGAGAATCCAAGGAGACAGAAAGTGGTTGCCTTCAAAATTTTTCAGACCAGGAAAAAAAATGTGTAACCTTTTTCTCTCATTTTGTAGCATCCTATAAGATTAGAAAATGTAGATAATCTTCAGGATACATCTTCTACGGCTCCCAGGTGTATGGGCACAGATGTTGCAACATTAAGTTTTGAAGTTAGCTCTACCAAAATATGAGTTTTGAAAAGATGAGAAAATATTCAGCAGAAGTTCATGCTGATAAAATTATACAATAGCACAATGGACATATCCCTGGGAGATCTGAAATACAAAAATTTCAACAGGCATAAAGTGAGGTTTCACATATGGCAGCTTTTCTCATAGAGCCACATTGCCTCTTCCTAAATGAGTCCAGTTTTATGCTTTCCCAGCAGGATCGGCAGCACATATGAAATCCAGTAAAATAGCGCCATTTAGGCTGATAACCTAAGAGGAAAGTAATGTTACAGGAGATCTCCTGGAAACATGATCTCCTGTTTTAGCATAAAAGAGAAACCCAGTATTAAAACATTTTTCTGAAGATTTTTATTTCTAGTTGAATTTAGAAATAGTTGACGTAAAATCTGAACTATGGTAAAATCGTGTCATTATTATTATATCACATGATTTTCATGTATGACTTATTAGGAATACAGTGAATTTTTTCTTCAAGTGTTGCATAGAAGGCATACATCCCAATTATTTTTCTTATATCAATGAATAAGTATAATATGAATTAGTAATTCTTTATTTACCTCAGGTTGACCAAAATGCGACTGGAAACTTAAGGTCTATATTATGGTCTAAGACTTTCTTGGGAAAAGATGGATGTGGAGAGGCATACAAGTAAAAACTGAGCTAAAAGGTCACAACAAGTATAAATTATCGTTTTGCGAATCTAGTGTTTTGGCCTCTGAGGAGTTGGGCTGTGGAACCAAGCCTATGCAGGTTCATGGCTTCTGGCTCTGGCTGTGTGCTTCCTGGCGATTCTTTACCTTCTAGGAATCCCAGTTTTGGGGGTTGTACAATGAGAGGCATAAACTCAATAACACAATTTCACAAATTGTCTTAGAAAGCCAAAGAACTGCATTCTTGATAAAACAAGGGGAGGTGACTGAGAAAGCCGAAATTATAGGTTTTCCTCAGTTTCACTTCCTGCATTCAATTGATAAAAATGCAGAGGTGCCCTAGACCAGATAAGAAGATCAGACAAATAACCATATTCTATTTCAGGACTCAGCCAGTCATTGGATCCCTGATTATTCCCTGAAGAGTCTTTCAGTGTCTGAAATTATGCTTTTTGACTCCGAGTAGGTTTACACCCAAATTCTCCTCAGAATAAGCCTGGCGGGCGCCTGGTGGCTCAATGAGTTAAAGCCTCTGCCTTCGGCTCAGGTCATGATCTCAGGGTCCTGGGATCTAGGCCCGTGTTGGGCTCTCTGCTCAGCAGGAGCCTGCTTCCTCCTCTCTGTCTACTTGTGATCTCTCTCTCTGTGTCAAATAAATAAAAATCTTAAAAAAAAAAAAAAAGGACCAGCCTGGCATTCCATCATCATCTTTCTTATCCACGTGGGAAGCATCCTTTCTCGTTGCTCCTCTGGCCACTGTTTCATCTTTCGGTGATCACATAGTTCGTGAACCACCTTCTCTTCTGCTCCTACCTGTCAAATCCAATAGGGATTCATTTTGTCTACAAAGCACCACTACACAGCCTTGGTGTTTTCCACTATCGATGGGATTCTTGCACTGCTGACAGAGAGCCCTTTCCTCTCTACTTGAAAAGCAGCCTCCATGCCAGCGATGCCACAACACACAGGCTTTCCTCCTCCAGCCTGTGTGTGGTCTTTGCTCCACAGAGAATCCTAGTTCAGACAGATTTTTTTTTTGATTCATACAAAATATTATATGAACTTGCACCTAGAGTAATTAACTTCTGGAACTTTCTATTTTCAGAAAGTCTTTTTATCTCATCTTTTCAAATGTAGTTGACTCATAATCCTGTGTTTTTCACATGAACAGCACTATAGATTTTGGGGCGGAGGGGCAGTTTTGTGTTCAGATATTTTCTTCGGTTACTGGTCTTCTGTCCTAATCGTGTGGTGTAGCTGAAATTTGTCAACCCAAATTTGGTTTTAGAATATAAGATTTAAAAAAATAGAATATAAGATAAATTCATAATACTGGTCCCTGTTAAGGTTTTATGAAGATTTTTAAGTGCTTAATGAAATACCTGGTATTGGTTAAATACATTGAACATAAAAATTATAACCTTTTAAGCTAAATTACTTAGGTTTTCTACGTATCTGTATGTAGGCAATGTATGCATATAGAACCACTTCATTCAAAGTACACTGTATAACAAGTAATTTTTTAAAGATTTTATTTATTTATTTGATAGAGAGAGATACAGCAAGAGAGGGGACACAAGCAGGGGGAGTGGGAGAGGCACAAGCAGGCCTCCTGCAGTGCAGGGAGCCCGATGTGGGGCTTGATCCCAGGACCCTGGGATCATGACCTGAGCCAAAGGCAGATGCTTAATGACTGAGCCACCCAGGTGACCCTAAAATTACAATTTTTATATTTATATTGATATGACTTATTAAAATTCATTTTTGGAATGCTAATCTTCATGTGTCTCCTTCAAATAAAAATGTACCCAACCTATAATTTTTTTTAAAGATTTTATTTATTTATTTGACAGAGAGAGAGAGATCACAAGTAGGCAGAGAGGCAGGCAGAGAGAGGAGGAAGCAGGCTCCCTGCTGAGCAGAGAGCCCAACACGGGCCTCCACCCCAGGACCCTGAGATCATGACCTGAGCCGAAGGCAGAGGCTTTAACCCACTGAGCCACCAGGCACCCAACCCAACCTATAATTTTAAAGTTAAAAAACAAAGAAGAATGAATAGTAAATTCACGGCTGCAATAATAATTTTGGTTTCCATCCTGTATTTCTGTATGCATATGTGTAAATTTAGATTCAGCGTTGACTCAGTAGGAAAGTATGTATCATGCCTCTTGAATAATAATAATATTATAATATTATTGGCCAAAATTTGGACTTTTGGCCAAATCCTCTTGCTTGCTGGGACCAGTTTATCTTTTTTTTTCTCCCTCCCCCCCTTTTTTTTTTTAGATTTTATTTATTTATTTGACAGAGATAGAGAGCCAGAGAGCACAAGCAGAGGAAATAGCAGAGTCAGAGGGAGAAACAGGCTCCCCACTGAGCAGGAAACCAACATGGGGCTCAATCCCAGGCACCTGGGATCATGACCTGAGCTGAAGGTGGACACTTAATCATCTGAGCCACCCAGGCACCCGGGATCAACTTATCTTTTAAGATTTTGAAAAATTTACCCTGAACCTCCATTTTACATATAAGGGTGGGGGAAAGTCCTAGAACCTTAAGGGTATGTGCAGGTTTCAGTGAACATTAGGATCAAAACGTTATTAGCCCATTCCTATCTGGGGAATTTTCAGAGGCCATCTCTTCTACTAAATCTCCAGCATCCAGCTTTGTTCTTGGATCTACTTTGTCTTTTTTTATTTTCTCCCCTCTGTAACTCCCCAGTTTCATTTACAATTTGACTTTGCACCCTGCCTACATTGTCTGGTCTTGCCCTAAGGCAAATGGCAATGTGGCTTATCAGAGTAATTTGCAAAGATGAAACAGACCTCTCCCTTAAGCAGAATTCTATCTCCAGGCATGAAACTTTTTTTTTTTTTTAAGATTTTATTTATTCATTTGACACAGAGAGAGAGATTACAAGTAGGCAGAGAGGCAGGCAGAGAGAGAGGAGAGAGAAGGAAGCAGGCTCCCTGCTGAGCAGAGAGCCCGACGTGGGCCTCGATCCCAGGACCCTGGGATCATGACCTGAGCCGAAGGCAGCGGCTTTAACCCACTGAGCCACCCAGGCGCCCTAGGCATGAAACTTTTTAGTCCTCTCTGCTGCGTTACAGTCCTGCCACTCTCTGTGCATACCTTAATTCTCATCACATCTAATGAAGAGATTTTTACCTGCATCTAAGCATATATTATTTTGCCACTGTCCTTAAATATTCAAGGCAATTAGTCTCTAAAGATAGTGAGTAAATTGTTAACATTGGGTGACATGCTCATTGTGTTTGCCTTCTTCTCCCAGATAGTAGTAAATAATGTTAAATGGGAATTTCCAGAATGATAAAATCATGACTCTCGGACAAATATAAAATGGACACATGTAAAAGATTTTCTTGAAGCCATTAATTAATGAGGGAACTAGTAAGGTATAAAACTGATTAAAAAGAGAATTTTAGATGTATATATCTCAGTAATGCATATACAATCAGGACTACCGAATATAGACTCACATAGACACATGTGCATACTACAACATTCAGGGGTACTAAATTTGAAAGACCAGTTAATGTCATAGAGGGCAATAAAATATATTCCTTCTTCTCCACCAAACCGAATGCTTTTACACAGCTGCCAACAAATCTCATTTTCATTATTACAAGTTTTCTACAATTTAACTTCTATCTCTACAGGTGGATAAAATAGTCTAGTTGATAAAAATTTCATCCCGAGGAGTAACACCCTATAGAATCAGATAGTTCCAGGGTGCCTGGGTGGCTCAGTGGGTTAAGCCTCTGCCTTTGGCTCAGGTCATGATCTCAGGGTCCTGGGATCGAGGCCGGCATTGGGTTCCCTCCTCAGCAAGGAGCCTGCTTCCTCCTCTCTCTCTGCCTGCCTCTCTGCCTACTTGTGATCTCTCTCTTTCTGTCAAATAAATAAATAAAATCTTAAAAAAAAAAAAAAAGAAGAAGAAGAATCAGATAGTTCCAGAAAGTGTGCTGGACAAACACCCAAACACCCAGCCTTCCAGAGAAGAGACACCCACAGATCTCTGTTGTCCACTGTCAAGCCTTAGACAATTTTTCTTGGCAGTACACTGAATATAAAGCCGTCATTTTTACCCTTTCTTCCCATTTCACTGAATTCATCAATGCTGGTCATCTGATAGGTTTCACAGACAGTGATAAAATACCACGGGCAGTATTGGGGTGGGGCAACAACCCCTAATTACATCTCTGAGATTGTCACTTACTTGCTATCATTTTTGCGCCAAAGGCTCCTATTCTACATTTGCTCTAAATGGACATATAGTGTGGATGTATGTATACTCCTAAGATGCCGCACCTGTAAGATGCGTCATAATTTTACGTATCATTAAGGAATTTTTTTAAAAGTCTTGCCAATTAAAGTAAGACACATTTTCTTATCAATTAGACATTTTATAACTTTTTATAACTACTGAAATAATTTATAATTATTTTATAACTATTAAAATCACTAGACATAGGATTTTATCATAAATAACTAGAGAATACATAAACATAGAAATGCATTAAACAAATTAGTTGAGATATTGCTAAAACTTCCTCATTTTCAGGGTCTACTTCCGAATCACTTTCAGTCAGAGTTATCAATAGCTGTGTTGTTTCACACATACTGTCCTTCCTCTGTGCCATTAAACACTCAGATGGTTCAGACTTCAGGAGAACCCATAAAGAAATTGAAAGGCACTGTGCCATTATTATTAAAGTAGAGCTACCTTACTTTTTTGCTTCTGTGGAGAGACAGTTGCTAAACACTTCTGATTCGCCACCTCCTCAACCCCTTACCTATTTCACTCCTACTTCCAAGGATTTTCGTCTCAGCTATTGAAACCCATCCTGCAAGTTTTGATACTTTTGTTTTTGATGTTAGTGTCTTTATAGGATCAGTCAGTTTCATCGCGATGTCCTGGCCAACAAAAATTTTACAATTCTCTATTTCATAGATGTTAAGATATGGAAACAATGTGCCTTAGTATTATGAAATTATTTATTTCCCTGTGCAAACAACACTGAGCCTAGGTAAGGAACACTTAATTACTGGTGATACAATTAAGTGAAGGTAGTTTTTCCTACTAACTCATGAGTCTGCCTAGCAGTAGGATCCTTGCCAGCACATTGGTACACTGTTTCCTACTGCATATCATATAACTGAGAGTGATAATTGTTCCATTCATTCAACAAATACTTACTAAGCACCTAATATTAATATATATATGTGTATATATATATATATATATATATGTATATATATGGTCAATAAGGACCATATATGCATTACATTTATTGCACTCTATTGGCCTTTGGTATAGGATTCATATGGAATAGTGAAAAAAAAACATTAAAAATATGAGTTGTTATATAAAAGTAAGCAAATTATATATTATATATTTTGGTTATATACAGTATCCATGAATTTTTAATGTATATTCTGCTTACTTTGGGTGTTCATATGTGCTGATTATATATGTTATTACTATGTATTATATGTCTTACTTATATATAACATACAAGCTGACTAGCTTAAACCACAAGTAAGCTGCTTAAGCCTCCTGGAGCCTTAGTTTCCTCTTTACTAAGAGATGTAGTTGTCCTCATTGTCTCTTGGAATGATGAAACCAACTCTGGGGAGTGATCTGGGGCCTCCAGCAAGCTATAGCCCATCGGCCAAATCTGGCCTGTTGCTTCTTTTCATATGGTTTGTGAGCTAAAAAATGGTTTTCACACTTTTAAATGATTGGGAAAAATAAGAAGAATTTGTGAGACATGGAAATTCTATTAAATTCAAATTTCAGTGTCCACAAATAAAATTGTATTAAAACATGCAAAGCCTGAAACATTTACTATCTGGCCCTTTACAAATAAATAAATAAATAAATAATTGCAGAACCCCATCTATAGCATCTATGTGAATACAGCCCAAATTATCTTGAATGTGAAACCACTCATGATCATGCAGGAACTCCTTAGTTATGCAGTGGTTATCAATACACACGGACATATATGCAGGTATGCTTCATTAGCTTTGCCAACACAGGTGTATTCCCACAGTGCTTTGCCCAGCTATAGACAGTGTTTGCTCTGTCCACACCCCTCCCCGGGCTGGGGGATTGGGAGGAAATGGCTCCCTCTGATGTTTATGTCAGCATCCATAAGAGGCAACCCAAAACAGTATGGCTTGGACCCCACACATTTCACACTTTGGATGGTGAGAAGGAATACTCCGAAGCCTTGGCTCTTTCTCCCTTAGAATAAAAATTTAAGTTTCCTATAAACACATTTTTTTGCCACTATTTATTTATTTATTTTTAAGATTTTATTTATTTATTTGACAGAGAGAGAGAGCACAAGTAGGCAGAGCAGTAGAGGAGGGAGAGGGAGAAGCAGGTTCCCTGCTGAGCAGAGAGCCAGATGCGGGGCTCCATCCCAGGATGCTGGGATCATGACCTGAGCCAAAGGCAGACACTTAACTGAGCCACCCAGGCACACCTTTTTGCCACTATTTAAAAGGAGATTCCAGGGTGCTTGGGTGGCTCAGTCAGTTGAGGCTCTGACTCTTGATTAAGGCTCAGGTCATGATCTCGGGGCCTGGGGATCGAGCCCCCTCTAGGGCTCTGCACTCAGCACAGTGTCTGCTTGTCTCTCTCCCTCTGATCCTTCCCCCCAAAAATAAATCAATACAATCTTTAAAAAAAAACAATGTATGTTCAAAAAATAAAAAATATAAATAAAAAAATAAAAGGAGATTCCACCTACCTACCAGTGAATTGATTTTTGCTTTCTCTGAGTATACTGCAAGTGAGACCTGCATTAGGACCATGGACTAATCATAACCACTTTTATAGAAAGGCCATTAGGTGACAGAACTAACAAAAATTCAGGTCTAATCTGTAAAGTGAGTGGGGTGCACAGTTAGGGATCGTAATAATATGAATGTGTAAATATGTTCATTTACACATTTTGTAAGGACCAAAATATTGTCAACCCAGATTTTAACATATAATCTTTAAAAAATACCACAGAAGTTCAACATCTATTCGCATAAAATATTTTTTTAAAAATAACAAATAGCCACAAAATGATACGTGATGTGTGTTAGATAAAATATTTACTGTACTTGAATTTAGACTTGACCACTTCACTTGACTCAGATGAAGGAGATTCCAGACCCTGTTGATTGTACAAAAGGTATATCTGATTTGGATTTCAAATTTAAGTGCTACTTTTCTGTTTTAGAAGGAAACTCAATTTCTTTTTATTACTCGTTATACATCAGGTGCCTTCATTTCAGCACAGTATGTAAAGAGCAGGTGGTATAAGGAGTACTTTGAATGTTAATTATTTTTTTCATTTATTTCACTGTGAGGATTTACCTTTCAATGTGTTTTTATAATCAGGATGGAAACAATTAGGGAGCTTGCTGCTTGAATGTTTCACTACATTTATTTTATGACATCTGCTGCAATGATTAAAAAAAAAGAAAAGGAAAAGGGAGTTAAGCATTTTAACAATAGTGAGGGGTTTGGGTTGATTGCATGCGATCGCTTTATTTTATTGTGAATCTTCAAAGGAAATGTCCTGATGAATCAGTCAGGTTTCTAACCGGCAAATACCATCTCATTGTTAGAGCTTACATTTTTGACATGGAAGCATGTCTGTTCATGTTTCAGAGATGTCATAGTATATTAGTCTCAGATTTTAATTGAAACCGATAGAAAAAAGCTACAGAGAGATACGAATGAAAGGGGAAAAAGTAGATATTTATTTTTAAAGACATATTTCAAAGGAGAATGTTCTTTTTTTTCCATTTGTCATATTCAGTTTATTCTTTAAATATACACAAGATATTTACTTCACCTGCCCTTTATTTTCATATACTTTGGAGTATAATTCATAAGATAATATTCGGTATCAAAAGAGGTATGGCTCATGATATGCTAAGATTTGGGCACATCATTTCAATGTAAGGGAATACTTTTTTTTTTTAATTTTATTTTTATTCTTTGCCCAAGGGGTACAGGTCTGTGAATCATCAGGCTTATACCTTTCACAGCACTCACCAAAGCACAAACCCTCCCCAATGTCCATAACCCATCCACCCTATCCCTACCCTCCCACCCCCCAGTAACCCTCAGTTTGTTTTGTGAGATTAGGAGTCTCTTATGGTTTGTCAGGGAATACTTTTCAAAATTAATATAGTCATTTCATAATGTGTTACATTACTCTTATTTTTCCCATTAGCAAAATATTACAGACAATCCTATGCCATCAGAAAATAAAACTTACATAAAATCTAGTAATTATGTATAATGAAATAAGATAAGTAACAGAGAAGACAAATATAGATACAATGTGTGTGGGGGTGTTTGAAAGAGGCAGAGAGAGACAGGGAAAGAGAGAGCCAGAGAGAGAGTGAGACAGAGCGGGGAGAAAGCACATGCCTGAGAACTGTCGGGAGTTCTGAAGATGGGTGAAGGAGGGCACGGGACAAGGAACACAAGCTGCCTCTAAAAACTGAAATATGTAAGGAAATGGATTCTTCCCTAGAGTCTCCAGAAGAAAGGTAACTCTGCTGATACCTTAGTTTTAGCCCCGTAAGACCCATTTCAGACTTCTGGCCTCTGAAACGGCCAGAAAATAAATTTGTGTTACATTAACAAACTAAGCCTAAGGTAATTTGTTATAACAGCAATAGGGAAGGAATACATTACCTCTCAACACGGTCTCTTCAAACCATGTTGAAAATTCAGGCTTGTCTTAATAGGTCCCCAGAGAAAGGAAAGGCTCCAATATCTTTCCATGTTCCAGTTGGGAATTACCATGAAGTTCTCCCTGCTTCTATAACCTATGCTAAATTAGGCAGCATTTTTATTATCATGACCCATCCCTTTTTAATGTCAGTCTCTGTTGGTTGCACAACTGAGATTTAATTCAGGTAAATCTAATTACCATGGCCACAGTAAGTGGAAATGGAATAGTCATGCCTCTCTAGGAGATTAGAAGAAAAGGATTCCCAGGCATTAGGGAAATGAAGAATGGGAGAAGGGAAAGAAAAAGAAGGAAAGGCAGGAGAGAAGGAAGAATGTTCGAAGGCTGAGGAAGAGCTGGTTTCTATTTTCCGGTCTGGGGAAAATAACAAAGTAAATATCCAACCACTACTTTTTGGAAATGGAGGAGAAATATAATTCATGCCCAGCAAACTTTCCCTTCTGGTTGTCTCCGACTAACAGCACAAAAGGGGAAGAGAAAACTTTTTGACCCTAACAGTCTTCTAATAGTTAAAGACCAAATGGACCACAAACATGGTTGGTATTTTATTCTAGCACAGGGGCTCTCAAATTTAGGTGGGTTTAGGCATTAGAGCATTTGTGATTTCTGGACCCTGTCCCCAGAGATTCTGGTAAAGGTAGAACTCGGCGGGCTTGGGATTCCACATTAGCAAGCTCCGAAGAGATGGTGACGCTGCTGGTCTGGGGACCATCCTTTGAATGGCAACACTAGCCTAGTGGTTGGCATCCATATTTAGACCATTCTTTTTGAAAATCCCTTAGACCTTTCCCTCTGCCTTAATTTCATTGGAGGGTAGAATGGCTAAACATGGGAAAAATGATAGATCATAGATACATGGGTAGATAGATGATAGAGAGAATATACCTTCTCAGTAGATCCAAATCACCTGGATGCCCTAGTTCTAAGATGGCATGCTGGACTCTATATCTCGAATTCCTGATTCAGTAGGTCTGGGGCCAGTGGGCAGGTGAGAGCTTACGTGTTTAAGTTCCCAGGTGATGCTGATGCTGCTGGCCCGGGCCATACACTTGGAGAACCACTGGCAAAGCCCCTGTTTATTGGATCATAACCAGCTGATCCCCATCAGGCACCATGGGAAGAGATGGTCTTTTAGTGTCGTCGTGGATAACCAGGGACACCTGGTAGGGTACCTGTGATAAGAATGGGAACCTCTTCCCAGGTTGGCCCCCAGCATGCCTGAGATCCGCGGCTGCTCCTCCCTGTAAGCCTCTCTCCCCACATGTGCCTTCCTCTGGGCAGTGGGGCAGTGTGTCCCTCCCACAGGGGCGGCTCTAGGAGGCAATGTGGAGGAGGGAGCACAGAGGCTCGGTGCCTTAAGTTAGGAAGATGCAGAAGACTGCATCTGTCCATCGGAAAACAGACCCGGGCTCCTCCCAAGAGAATCCCGAGTGCGCCTTTGGGTTGTGTACCTGAAAAACGTGTTTCCTGGTTTTGACGATTAGAAAAGAACTCAGGAAACAAACGTCTTAGTGCTCTCACTCATCCTTCCACACAGAGGCAAGACAGAGTAACGTGAGAGCAAGTGGCATTCCCTCTGCAAAGTTTGAAAAAAGGAATAAAAACAGGATTTGGGCCCTAACCGCTGTGCACCTCATAGGAGTTACCCCATCCAAAGTAAAAATAAACTCTGGCTGAGCCGCCCCCTCTCTGATTTAAGTCCATTTGTCTTCCAAAAGCTAACATGTTCTCAGCTGAATTTGAGGGGATTCGTTATTTTAAAAAAAAGAAAAAGAAAAAGAAAACACAGGGAGAAACTGAACGGGGCTTCTAGAGCGAGGCACATAAGCTGTTTGCCATATTGAATCAACACCTGGGACATTGATTTGAAAGGCAAAGGCAGGCTGTTCATCTGGGTTGCCAAGTATAACAGAAACAACTGTCCTTGGCCGAGGCCATCACGAAGGACGCGCTCGCCAGGGCTCCATCTGAAGCTATCTTTGAGGACCACAGATAACCCGAAAAGAGGTAGAGAGCTTGCTCTGAAACCTAATTCCAGGAGAGGCGCCTAGCTTTCTCTCCTTCCCATAAACTACCTATGATTTCTAATTAGAAAGGCTTCTCGAAAGCAGGCTGACCCGATTCCGTTTGCTCCCTTAAAAACGTGTCCTGGTTTTGGTGTCGATGTTTGGCTTCGCTTACTCGCTAAGCACTGCTGTTGCTTAGTCCTCTAAGCTTGCAGGGCCTGCCTTTCCCGACATTCCAAGCAGTAATAGTCTCATTGACCCAGTAATTAAAGAAATCCTGTACCTTTCCACTCTGGCTAGCTGCCCTCTTTCTTCTCCCCCATTGTTCTTTTAGTAACGCCACCAGCAGATGGTTAGAGATTTTTCACCCTTTCAAAAGCTTTATATTTTTCCCATCTCATCAAGCATATCTCAGCCAAATGTAATTAGCTTAAGGCTTTTGAGCCCTCACGGGAGATCAGTAAAAAAACCCGAGCAATTTCAATAAAGAGCTTGAAAAGAGGATCCTGGAAGGCCACGCCAAACCACAGGAGAGCTGCTATTATTTAGAAGCACAGATCTCTCTCTTCCTCCCTGTCCCCCCTTTTGGCATTTTAAAGTCTCAGAATATTCATGAGGCCTCCAGGGCTTTGGAGCTCTGTTTTGGGCCATTATTGGGTAGGTGGGATATTTAAGCTCTCTTCAGCAAGGTCAGTGTTTGGTTCTCTTTAATTGATTTCAATCAAGGAGCGTTTTTTGGGTAGCCCTGAGTTACTCCCAAATGGCAAACAGTTTGTTTGCTAAATCTCTTAGCCTTTTCACTTTTTTTTTTATCCTCTGGTTTTTGGAAACGGGCTGGTAAGCCTTCTTTGTAGTTCCAAGCATTTGATATGAAGGCTAAATTAATTAACCGCAATACAGATTTGCGCCCTCCTCTGAGTGGTGGCGAATCCCCTTTCTTTCTGAATAGTCCCATGGATGTACTACAAAGCTGATCTGGCAGCCAGAGCCCTTTTTTTCCCCCCACACTTAGGAGAAAGCAAGTTTCTGAGACCAAATTAAACTCTATTTGTATTGAAATGGAGTGAAGTAGCACTTAAGTATTGAAGCAGATTGTTTGTGGGATGTTAGGAGAGGGGCATGGGCTCACCCTTGAATTGTGTGATGTGTATTTTCCCCAAGCACGCATGTGGGAGTCTCCAGGCCTCAGGTGTTGGGTAGTAGGATGATTAAGTGTGTTCTCATATCAGTTTCTCATTACCCAGATTTGGGTAAAAGAGGAATCATTCTTTGTAAATCCACTATCAGCTTTTTCAGATAAAGGGACTCAATGCCAACACGTGATTAAATTGACTTTTTTGGGGGGGGATGTCTCAAGTGAGCTAATCATTTTCTTTCTGAGGAGTGATGCACAGATATGCATAGGTGACTATGATGAAGATGGTTATAGATAAACCACACTCTAGAGGACATTAGAAGCACAACTTAGGGGAAAAGTCTTTTAAAATGTGCAGAGTGTGTTCTGAGCAGCGTTCCGGCCACGGCCTAGGCTTGCAAAGTGGTCCCCAAACACTTAAGAATTAACCTGGTTAGGTCCCAAATACAAAGTAATGTTGGAGGTTCAAACTGACTTACCAAAAGATGTAAGCAGGGTGGAAGTTTTCTGTAGGTAGGACAAATAAGAACTCAGTCTTTTGTAGGTGCTTTTCATAAATGTTAGTTTTGCATAGAAGAATGAAAAATTAATTACAGGAAAACTGCACTATCATTACTTAGAATAGAGCAGGCCCAGAGAAACTAGACTATCTCTGACAAGGGGACAATTCTGGATCATGAAACTAGTTGTACCCGTGGAAAATGAATAAGACGAAAAGAAAAGGAAAGGAAATTGCTCACAAGACCCTCACTTAATAATGAGAGACGGAGGCACAAGGACTTGTGGCAAACTTGATGTCCAGAAAATGTGCAGAAATGATCTATGAAGTTCCTCCTACAGCAGTTTTGCCGTTAGCGTATGTGCCGTGGACAGGCTATCTCTGGTTCATCGCATTTTCCAAATAACTGATGCTTAACCAGAAAACTTTTGGGGCCAGTTATCACTATTTCCAAAATTCCCAAAATGATGACATCCATTTGGCTCCACTTTGAAGTTATAGAAATTAAGGGTATGAGGAGTTAATGTACCTGAGCAGGGTCACCCATGTAGCTGGTGGAGGCAGACCTGGCGTCTGTTGTCCAAATTGTGGCCCAGTATTTTCGTCTACCCTACCCTTCCTCTTATGAGCTGTTTGTTCTAAGGGCTTGATCTTCACAGACAAGGATACTCTAGGAGGTGCCTACAGCATTTCAACTTAGCTCCTTTCTGAAATGGTAAAATCACCCTACCCGAAATCTTGTGTTTGGAATGAATCCTAAAGGTCACCCAGTCTAGCTTCCCACTGTGATGCACAAAAGCATTATTCCTTCCCAGCAGATGCTGTAGCCTCTGCTACCAGAACATGATGGGGAGCTCACTACCTTGCACAGCAGTTCCTTCATCCGCGGGTGATTGAGTGTTGAAAAATAAACTTGACTTCACTAGAGCTTTCACTTATCTGTGCCAGTTCTTCCCTGTGTAGAGAACTGAAATGAGCCCAGCACATATAGCAAGAGCCAGCCCATCGAGTATCTGAAGGTCGTTTGCAGAGCCACCTTTTGTGTCTTCTTTTTAGTTCCTTAATTCATTCCTTACTTAGTCCAAATACCCCTCATATCACAAGTTTTTCTTTTTTTTAAGATTTTACTTACTTATTTGTCAGAGAGAGTGAGAGAAAGAGTGCAAGCAGGGGAGCGGTAGGCAAAGGTTAAAGCAGACTCCCCTCTAAGCAGGGAGCCCGATGCGGGACTCGATCCCAGGACCCTAGAGGATCATGACCCTAAGCTGAATGCAGATACTTAGCTGACTGAGCCACCCAGGTACCCCCATATCACAAGGTTTGGAAACCCTTCCTCATGTTGGCTGCATACCTCTAAGCAAGTTAAATTTGCCAACTTTTCTCTCAAAACGTGGATACAGAATTGCATGCAATGATCCAGACGTTCATTTGTCATATTAAAGGCTAAAAGGAATTGCTTCAAGCCCTGGCAAGTCTGTGTCTGAACCTCTCCCTGTGTGAGATGTTAAAGGATCTGAGGAGTGTGACTGGCAGCCAGTGTGCAGAAGCTTACAAACTCTCCAAGCTTGCAGGCAGGCTCTTCTCTAACGATCCACGAACCAGCAATTTACCCTGGACTTGGTTTCCCTATCTGTAAATGGGGATAACAATAGAGGATTTTTATAAGGAGCCTATGATTTAATATGCGTCAAGTTCTAGCAACCGTGCCAGGAACATAGTAAATTCTTCCTCAGTTCTAGTTATTGTTACTGTTCTAAGCAGAAGCCGCTACTCCAAGCTAAAGAAAATCCTCACATTTCTCTGATGAACAGAGAGAGACCTAAGAACTATAGGAACGCTGGATCAAATATTACCTCTGCCCTATAATCACTGGGCTACTCTACTGCCTTCATCTCTACGAGCACGATGTGGGACCACAGGGGCACTCTGAGAGACATCAAGCCACTTTCATCCTCCAAATGTGCCCAGGCTAGCAGGCCAGTAATTTTCCCTTAGCTGCCAATGTCTTTGATAGTAAGAGACCTCATTAAAGGGATGCAGCTGGTCAAGAAAAACACCCTGAAGCCCTTGGCTTCTGGCAGATGTGCTATGTCCTGAGAGTGCATCTATCACAGCTGGTCTGTCCCCATGCAGAAACGACAGGGCCAATGCAAATAGCTCCCGAACCCAGCCAGGATAGGCCTGCAGACTTAAGGAAGAAAACATTCATGGAGGTGGATCTGTGTCCCACCAGCATTATTGTCAGGCACTTCAGCACAAAGCAGAAATGCCACAACATACATAACCTGACTGTCACACTCACGGTTGACATTTGTATAGAAACGGCCAAACAGGAACCCAGGAGCCTGAAAACAGCTATCCCTCAGCTTGCAGATTTCAAGTTGTAGGATTTACCATTAATGCCATTCCCTCACTCGTGTTTCTTGTGATGGGGTTTTATATTGACTGGAAATTCTTCCAGCTATTGCTATGGGATCCAAGCGTATCACCAAGCAGGAGACAGAAACAAAAACACTCCCCACCTTGCTCTGTTCCATTTCCTTCAGGCCCATCCTATAAAGAAACTCAAAATCCCCAAAGGACCACATTCTCAAGGAGAAGTAGATTGAGGACAAACAGAAATCTGAATTCTGGCAAATCAGTAACTGGAAGGAATTACTGCAGGAAACAGTGGTAGCTCCCTTTAATCCTTCTAGGTCATTCCTGGTGGGTTTGGTCTCAGACTATGATGGCAGAGTTCCAATTTTTCTCTCTACTGTACTTGATTTTCAATGCCAGGGTTGAGGTTCTTGCTTTGTATAAACTACATTATCACTGGTGTCTTAATTATTCTTAGGATTATTAATGATTATGAAAACCTCACCTTAGAAAATGCCGAGAGATAGAGAGAGAGAGAGAGAGAGAGAGAGAAACAGATGGACTTGTGATGTGGATCCTGGTGCATTTGGGTCACCCAGGCAGCACCACACAGCCTAACTGCAGAGAGATGACCTTCAAAGGCCCTTCTTTGCAGGGCTCCCACGGGACCAGCATCTTGTGACATTCTGTGCTGGGTACAGAATCCCACAGGCACTCACCTCTTATCTCAGCATACGTCAACGATCACAGCCACAAAGACCGGGAGACAGAATATAAAAGAATACTGCTTTGTCTTCTTACCATTTTATCTTATTTTCCCTCTAGAATTCATATTTTGTACCAACCATATTGTAACAATAAAGGCAGTTCTAGAGAATGGGGAAAAAATAGAACTATGATATTCAGCCTTATTATATCTAACTGCTTTGGGCTTTACCCTCTTTAAAGTGTGTTCATGTATTCAGCTACAAGGAGGTTTCTGAAAGTCCTCATGGGCAGTTCATTTCCTTATCTCCCACGTGTGCTGCTCCTGGGTCACAGGCCTTGGGTTTTTAAGAACTCAGGGTATGGGAACCACGTTGGGAGATGCAGCTTCTCCTCCATCCTTGTGGGGGATAGACCAGAAGCCCCTCGCCATCACTTTCCCCCAGTTGCCTTTTGGGCCCTGTGAATCCAGATTCCTTATGATTTAGGTTCTGGCAAATCAGTAACAGGAATAAAAGCAGCCTGATGAGGGAACATAGACTTGGGAAACCCAGAGACAGGGACTGTACCATCTCCACACACAATTTTTTACTGGTCTCATCAAAACTAAAACCTTTCTCCTCAAATGGCATTCTCTTTTCAAAATGAAGCCAGTCCTTTTTAGATGGCATAAGCACATCTCAGACATTCCACAGGCATGAGGAAAAGCTTCCCCAAACAAACTAGACCATTAGGCTTGGGACTTTGAGTATCTTACCCAAAGTGGGAAACAAGATGGTTTGGGTCACTGGTGCCAGGACTTCGTTGGTGGGGCAGAAGCGTTTGGTATCACTGGAAGCACTGTGAACTGGTCCCTACTGAACGATGGGGTATGAGACCAAATTTTGAGGATGGAACTCTTGCTTGTTGACCAACAGGATGAAATGGTACCAGCTGTATACGGTCGGAGTTTGTGAGGCCAAAACAATAACCACGGCCCTAGAATGAGCCACTTGACCTTTGGCTGAAACTGGGTTCTGTCTGATGTCTCTGAAGTCGACACAAAATCCTAATTGTCCAAACTTTGAAGCATAGGTTGAAATACCAGCAGATTCTTGTGGTTCCAAGTGGTGCAAATTCTTCTAAGGTCTTCCTTAGAAGTGTGAGTCTAGGTCTTCCTAGGAGCTGATGCCAAGATGGGATTTATTTGAGAAATACAAGGTATTTCTTAAGGGAAATGCCTGTGTGAGAGAAAAAGAGGAGGGGACTGGTGAAGGTCAGGCCTTCACCTGACCCCCAGGTGAACGAGACAGGGAAAGAAGGTTAAGAGATGTGCATTGTAAGAAAGTTTTGGCAAAGCACCTGGAAGTCTTTCAGGCAAATTTAGCCAAGAACAGACCTGCCTTCGTTCCTCTAAGTCACTACCAGGAGCAGCCTGTGGGAATAGGCCTCAGAACAAATGCAGTGATTGATTCCAGAATCCAGCAGCTGGGGCCCTCAGTCAGTTGATTACACTGTCTGTAGTTGGGGGTCTGCGAAGCACATTCTCATGGCTCCACAGAGAGTCTTGGAAACTCAGATAAGCATCCAAAAAATTATTCTCCTTTTTAAAAAAGACACAATGTGGGTGTGCAGCTAATTCCCAAAAATAGGCCCATTTATCCGCTTAAATTGATCATGAAATAAACGAACCAACATTTAGACATACAAAATAAGTGGAATTTCTTTCAAAGCAATTGCTTTGGGAAACTATGTGCTATTGTTGAGGGCTCTGAAGTTGATCCTAACTGTGGTCACATCTGAAAGTATACTCAGGACTCCCCTTCCTTCCTCTGAACGTGCACATGATGAGGAAAGCAAGACCAGAGCTTTGCAGAGAATTCCTCTACTGAGGCCAAGTTCACCCTGCAGGATGTGAAGGATCAAAGGTCAGATTTCTGTAGTAGCACCTCAATATGTGTATCCCCTTCTTCCTCCCTTCCTCATGCACCAGGTAGAATGTGGGAAGCTTGTGTTCCTTGTTCTCTGACCCAGATTTCCCAAAGCAGTTCTCGGTTTTAATGAGTTAAGTTCTCTGCATGTTCTCTCATGTTCCCTAAAATGGTGCTGTTGTATATGAAGCACAGAATGGTTTTGGGAACAGCAGCCCAATTCACTGCCTATAACGTATGTAGCTGTCCATATTCTGATGAGCAGCAATTATTTTGGTGCCAAATGATCCCTCCCCTTTCTGGGATAACATAACAACAGAATGACTAGCTCTCTAGATCATAATTGTTTTGGTACCTCATTTCGGAACTTGCCCTTAGCAGCCAGGTAACCTTTGATCATGAAACACCTGGAGAACATATTCCTATTCTTAAGTCACCAGTAATCATGCTTAGAGTGTAAGAGACAAATAGTGACGCCTTATGGAAATACTCCTGGGAGTGAAATATGCCAGATAATGGGTGTCACCTACATGCTTTATCAGTTTTGTGCTTTTGGAATATGTCACGGTTGCCTAGTTGTGTCAAAAGTGTGATAATAGCCAGCGAATATTAAATGATAAGGGAGTGTAAAGACTTCCCTGCCATATCATAGCTAATACATTTTCATTTGAATTCAGTTATGTATATGGACTTTTTTTTTTTAATGCTCAACAACATTTCTAATGTAATTTAAATTTTGGCATTATAGGTTTCCCCCTGCATTGTCAAGTTGAGTTAAATGGGGAACAATAATGCCATTAATGGTTCTCACATGGACAGCAATGTATTAAAACTCATCTCTGATCTTTCCTTAGCTCAGAAGTCTATATTCATGCCTATCATTTGCTTAAACTCAAGTTATCCTAAGAAACACACATTTTACAATGAACATTAAACTGAGCTTCCTGGTTTTCATGTTCTACCCACCTCTGGTGATAATAGATGTCAGTAATCTTAGACCACTAGTAGACGGTGTGCTTACTGAGTTTTAGAAAATAATGTGCTAAATATTATAATATTAAACTGAGGCTGGGGGCTTTGATCTCATAGTTTTGGTCTGTTTTGTTTTTTAAGATTTTATGTATGTATGTATGTATGTATGTATGTATGTATTAGAAAGAGAGAGTGCGTGTGAGAAAGAAAGAGATCATGAGCAGTGGGGGAGTGGGAGTGGGAGAGGGAGAAGCAGACTTCCCACTGAACAGGGAGCCTAACGCAGAACTCCATCCCAGGACCCTGGGACATGACCTGAGCCAAAGGCAGACACTTAACCGACTAAGCCACCCAGGTGCCCCTCAGTCTGGTTTAAAACCCAACAGGTTCAAGGCTACGGGGTGAATATACATGTTCATTCCCATCCCTCCAGAACACCCCACTGGGATAACAGTATAAACCCCAGCAGTGGAGAAATCAGAAAATGGACAATGGATTCCAACAAATTTACAAACATTGGAAAGCAAAAGTAAATATGTTGGAGATGACATAAAGTCTAGAACAGACTGTAAGAGGAAGTGCCACAGTGTAGGAGGAATTAGACCTTCCACTGTAGACCCTCAGCGTAATTCAGGATTGGTAGTCAGCAGTAGAGTGACCAATTTATTTTCTAACCTAGGACACTTCTGGAAGTAAAAGGTAACACCAGGACATATGGTCAGTAAGCAAGATGGAGTTCAAGCCAAAGAAGGGCCAGATATAAGTAGTTAAAGTTCTCTTTGGAATAACTAAAGCAGTTGGCCTCCTCACCATGGTAGCTACGGGAGAAGGGAGCTCAATTCTAAAGAAATCAAGCAAATGAAATGAGGAGAATTAGGGTTGTTTGTCGATGGTACCACAGGATGGTAGGTAATGGATGCTACCATTGCAGATTAATGCCCCCTCATTCTAGCATTTGGGGTCCTGACATCTGTTTCCTTGCCATTCTACCCTAAAGTAAAACGTGTCCATCAATGCATGCCATTCAATTACATAAGCCCCCCACCCCATCATAATTCTTCCTTATGGGAGCAGCGGACAGAGAGACCAATGCCTATATCAGAGAAACCCCCTATCACCCTGGTTTCTCATTAGTGAATATGTATGGCAACCTTACATACATAGGTATGTGTGTATGTAATCAGTGACCATAACAGGAAATCCAGCATTGTAAATGGGGAAGAGTGAGAGAAAGATTGAAAAACAGAGGTAAATGAAACAGATAATTCAAAGTGAAGAACTATCACAAGAAGCAAGCAAACAAACAAAAAATCCACATAATTTGTAATCTCTCAAAAGAAGAAAAAAATCTTTAAATAAGAAGTCACAACAACTGGGAAAAAAAGCAACAGAAAGTAAGGAGTGTTTAAAATGTAAAATGAAATTGCCAAAATTAAAAATAAAATTGACACACAAGCTGAAAGATAAAATTGAGTAAAAAGACCAAGACATGGAAAATATGAGAAAAAAGTTGAGGTCTGATTGTCAAAGCAAATTAAAGGAAAGGTCCCACAGCTAACAGATGTGACTGAATGGGTTCAGTGAGTATTAACTGTATTAACAACAAAGGACTCACACTGAAAATGCATCATCATGAAATTTCAAAATTTCAGATTGAAAAACTAGCAAATGAACAACAGAAATCAGTCTCGCAGAAGATTTTTGTTTGTTTGTTTCTTTGTTTAAATCAGCAACCCTGAATGTTAAGTCAATATAACATAGCCTTCAAAATTCTGGGGGAAAAGTGATTTTGAATTTGAATACCTTCCTAGTAAGGGTATAGCTGGAATAAATATATTTTAAGATATGCAAAGCCTCAAAATGTTTACCTCCAATATACCCTAAAGAAGTTACTTGAAGAAGCAAACCAACAAAATGAGGGATAAAACCAAAGTACAAGAATACAGGGGATGCAGTAAACATTAGATTCAACTTGGAAGAGAAATAAAATACTGTAACAAGAAAATCTGCTCTAAAATGATGCAAACTATAATGTTGGTACCATAGTAATCAATCTGACTTTGATGCCACAAACATTCCTTACTGACTGACTCTAGTGCTATAAAAAACATTCTCTCTGTGGAGAAAATCCATGACCATAGTGCACTTCTTGACCTACCTGGAAACAATGTTCATATCATTTTGTAAGATGGCCAACAGTTTATACTTATTAATTCAGAAATGCAAAAGGATAGATATGATCATCAATACATTAAATAGTACTGGTAGGCACAGTAATCCTTAAAACTCTATCCTATTATGTAACAAAGAAAGAAAATCAAATTTGATCCAATAATTTAAAGTATCTGGCAGTTTATTCCCTTGTATGTATATTCTCAGTGTTTCATATTTTGTCCCCCTTCACTGTCCTCTGGCTTCTCTGGCAATGTGCCTTTGTTACCGAATGACTGAGCCCCCTGCTCTTAGATAACATCAAAATCTGTAGTCTGTTCTTGCTAGTCCCATCCAGGGTTGGTGATTCTCTGATGACACCACCCCTTGACCTCAACTGGCCCTTCAGTGTGATAGTGACTCCTAGTGTTTCCCCATTCCTGGGGTTCACATGGTGCTTTTCAGCTACAGGCACAAGGCTCCACATTCCACAACTCTAGGGGACACAATCGACATCAACACCCCAGCTTCACCTGGTGGTCTTGCTCAGGGTCGTGTCCCACTGTGGTGACTGCCCAGGTAAACTCAACAGTTGGCATCACCAGCTACATTCTGGATACCCTAGCCATAGGATGTGTGGGGACTTCTGGTGATGACAAGACATGAAGAGATTCTGGGGAGCTAAACTTAATCTCACAGAGACACCATCTTTTCTCAGCCTAAGCAGAAGAGTGAAGGGGGCAATATTCCTAGGACATGTGTTCTAGATCCCAAATATGAAGTAGACTAAAAGGGGCGCCTGCATGGCACAAATGGTTAGGCAGCTGACTCTTGGTTTGGGCTCAGGTCATGATCTCAGGGTCAAGATCGCAGGGTCTTGAGATTGAGCCGCGCATTGCGCTCTGTACTCAGCATGGAATCTGCCTCAGATTCTCTCTCCCTCTCCCTCTCTGCCCCACCCACTTGTGCTCTCTCTCTCTCAAATAAATAAATAAAATTTTAAAAAAAAAAAGAGTGGAGCAAAAGACCCTCCTCAAATTTTGACTTTCCCCTAAACCTACCTATTATACGCCTCCTCTCTCTAGGTCTTTGGCCTTTATCCTATATTTATTTTTTTATTGTTTTAAAGAGTTTTATTTATTTGAGAGAGAGAGAGAGCATGAGTAGGGTGAGGGGCAGAGGGAGAAACAGACTCCCTGCTGAGCAGGGAGCCCAATGTGGGACTTGATCCTGTTACTCCAGAATCATGACCTGAGCTGAAGGGAGACGCTTAACTCACTGAGCCACCCAGGTGTCCCATTTACCCCATATTTAAAAGAAAGTATCATAAGGGCTAGACTTTACTTATCCTTTCTGACCAGTACTTCCTCTCAACTTTAACTGTAAATGAGAATTACTTTGGGAGCTTTCAAAAAGTCCCACTCCCAGACCACACTGCCAACCAATTATATTCAATGCTGTTAAGATGGCAGCCAGGCATCTGTATTCTTTAAAGCTCCATAGGTGATTCCAAAGTGTAACCAAGGTTGAGAAATCCTGCTCTTTAGTCTCCCTCCTTCCTAAGGAGGCACTGGCCTTCCCACTTCCCAGTGGCCAAAATGGCGACTGGCTGCTAAAAAATGTGATATGTAGAGAAAAGGAATAAAGCATCATCACAATATTTTCAATATATTATTTTATTATAGACTTTATCATAAAAATGTTATTTTTAATTTCTAACATTTAGAATAGTCATCTTGGTTTATTATGGTTATAGACAGAATATAAATGTTATTCTTGACTATGTAAGAGCAAATTTGTGGAAAACTAGAAGGAAAGATTAGAGAACTTGTACACTTCAGGTGCTTTAATTAAAGATGCAAAAATAACCCATAGTAAAGCAAGAAAATTATTTCAGCTATCAAAATCTAGGAAGAAAGAGTGTGGCATAAGTAACGTATCACCACTGGTCATTGCAAGACTCAATAGCTATTGTCTAAGAAAGATAAATAAAAATGGAAGCTTAATTCCATGTTATTTAAGGGTAAGAAGGTGACCAGCCAGAAAACTAAAACAAATTGTAATCGTTATCTCTTCAAGGTGGGTCTGGGATAGAGAAGAGTTCTGTATTTCTGAAGTTTTACTTTGTATATACATATAACAAAAATTACAGATTAAAAAAATAATCAAATTAGGATTCCATACTGTGGTGCATATCAAAGGATGGTTTGGGAGACTATCCCCACTCAAGGCCATTGTGTTGATGGTAACTGCAGCAGCCCCCCCGCCCCGCCCCGCCAACATATGCATAATGCTAGAACCTGAGCTTTTGCCCACAACAGTGTTACATGCCTATGTGGTGAGGCTGATTGTCCTGATTCACCAAGTCCTTCAGTTTTAGTTAGCAAATTGCCCACCTCGGTGTTGCTACATTATAGTCCTTTAAATTTTGTGCACTTCCAGGTAAGATATAGAGAAAGTGACATTCATGAAGAATCCACAGAGTGGCCTTCCAGTTTACCACCTTGCAGTTTCTTCTGACCATAAATAGTGGCATTCGATTAGTGCAAGAAGGTTTGGGTAGACATTTTTGGTCTGTCACGTGCCTTCAATGTTTTGAAAAATATCGTTGAGATAGACCATAGGTAAATGGAGCCCTGAACTGAATAACAGAGGCGTGATAGCTCATCCTGGTTGTACCTGCTACCAGCTGGTTCTGCATCTCCAACTATGTCCCCAACTTAATTTCTGGAGGATCTACAAAATGAGGGGATCCCCTAACTCAAGTTCTAACTCCTTCCAGCCTTAACACTTTGCACATCAAGGCTTTCTTCTAGAACAAGAAGCATCAATGTTTGGCTCTGGGTTTTCTTAAAATTTTCTCTACCACCTCTGTTGAGCTCCAGAACATGGGCCTGCCTGTTACACAGGTCAGCAACAAGCCTGGTCTTCAGATAGATGGGATTTAAAAATTCCATCTCTTCATTTTTTGGCTGGATGACCATAAGCAGGTCTTCTAACTTTTTCAAGTCTCAGTTCCTCATCTCTAAAATAGAGATCAGATGTTTACTACAACTAGAAGCGTTTGGTGTACATATGTTCTAGTCTGAAAAGATACTCAATAAATGACACCTTGTTATGCCAGAGAAGATGGCACTAGCAGCCTCATGCATGCTCCCTGGATGGGAAGACAGGTTGTCATAAACCCACAAGGAGGAGTCCTCTGTGAGTTTGCAGATAACTAGGTCAGATTTTCACGTATCCCTCATCTGCAAAGTAACAAGCCTCCTGTTCGCACACAAGAGTCTGTGTGCTGGGGGGAACCCTGATCACCATCTGGGTTCAACGGAAGCCAAGAAAAATAACAACAGCAGATTAAATATCCCTGGGCTATGTCCCTTTTCCATCCCTGGCCGTTTTCCCTAGCCTAAACATCTGCTGTAATGTTCAGTATACTTGACCCTTTGGCCAAGCTGGAGCCCTGCCCTCTCCTCCCAAGGTAACCATGGTCACCATTTGGAGTTTCTTGACTTGTGCACCTGTGTGTGTTAGGGTTAGAGAGCTTTTTAATTCACTAAATCTAATCCTGTATCCTCATCCTCAGCTTATAGAAAGGTGAGGGAGAGGCAGAAGAGGCAGGAAAGGGGGACTATATCCCGATGACCGTGATGTCTTGCTGGTAGGCATCACACTTCATAGTTTCCTGCTTTTTAGTACAGTGGCAGTATTTCTTCAATCTTGCAAAGGGGAGTGGTTTTTTGGGTTTGGTTTGGTTTGGTTTCTTTATATCCCTATGTTTTTGGGTCTTGAAGACTAAGAAGGAAGAATTGGTCTGTACGTTTAGAAATCTGGTCCTTTGTTTCTATTCAACCATTTTGTCACAAAGTTCCTTACTGATGATTTAATCATTAAAATTAAGCAGTCAGCTTAGATGCAATTGAAATACCACATATTGAGTATACATCAAGTGGAAATACTACAAGACTCTTGTAGTAAAATTCTGAGTTTAGTAACAATGGTGGGTTTTTCTATTTTTGACAACCCTATAAAAAGTAAAACAGTGGTGACCTGAGGAGTTGGAGGAGACTCCACATCCAATTGCTTATTACTGAACTGACCCAGTCTTCATTCAACTCAGTCTTCATGTATGTTACAGCTCTGTCCATCCACTCTAAGGAGGAAAACAAAAAGCAAAAAACAAAAACCTGTATGTTGAATGAGTTCATTTAGAGAATTTTCCTGGATGGAAAATAAACTTTGAATGTTCGTTTTTCCATAAACATTTTATAATTGATTTGTCTTGATCTACAGTTGGTACTTTTATTAGAAGTAAGCTAAATTTTGGCCACCTTACAAGGCATCTTTGTCACCAGAGTAGCCTTCTGAATCCTTCTTAACATTTAAAATTTTGATTTGTATGTACTTTTAGTTTTCTTTTTATTTCTTTTTAATTATATTTTATTGTCATTGTTCCTGTTACATAGTTCTTCTTTTAATTTAGTCACACTATGACATTTGAGAGCAAACTGCATTTGGTTATTTGGTTATACTGTTGCATTTTTGGTTACTCGGTAGTATTTTTATTTTTTCTTTAAAGAACTGTATCTTTTGTCCATATTTCTAACAGACTATTCTTTTTTTCTTACTAATTTATAAGAGTCCTTTATATATTACAGCTCTTGTTTTATTTTTCATCTTAAGTTTAGCAGTGGCAGAAAACTTAGAGATTATTTTATTTTACCATTTGTTACACAAATTAAGAAAGTGAGGTCAGATGACTTTTCCATTGTCACCTAGAGAGTTCATAAACAATCGGAACTGAAAAATAGATCTCTTGGATCCTTATTTAGAAGTTTTCTTCTCAACCATTATCCTCCTTGCCTCCATCTTCCTCCTTTTCCTCTTAACTTGAGCATTATTAGGTTACTTGATTTGATTCCAAGTAACAATAAGTTGGTTCCCTACCTCAATAATCACCAATAGCTGCTGACTCCTAAATCTTACCTTAATTCCTGATATTTCCCCTGAACTCAGAATTCCTCTAACAAACATTTCTACTTGGATTTCTCATTGACAACTCCAGCTCAACCTTTTTGAAACTGAGACTTTAATATCTGCTCCCCATCTGCAATTCTTATAGTCTTTCTCATCTGAGCAAATGTCATTTGTTCCTGGTGGTCAAATCCAAAATTTTGGCTATCTTCGACTCTTCTCTTTATCCCCAAATCCTGGCCCAATTCATCACAATCCTGTGTTTTCAAAATATACCCAGATAGGGTCACATCGCTCCTCTCCTCCACCTCCTCCCCAGTCAAATCTACCTCTGCATCAATTAACCAAAACCTACTTGGTTACCTGTCTTCATCTTTAGCTCCTTACAGTTTATTGTCTTACCACAGGTGAAGTGATACTTTTATGAAATAAGAACATAATCTCCTACTTCTCCTCAAAATCCCCCAAAGATCCAATAGGACCCAACATCCATATAGTGACCCACATAATCTTGACCCACTGTACTCCCAGCCTGCCCTGTGTTTTTTCTCTGTTGCCAGTTTCTCTTTATTCACTTATGTCTTTGTTTTTCTTCAAATATTTTAAGTATATTCTTGCCTCGGGGCCTTTGCACTTACTGCTGCTTTACCTGAAATGTTCATCCCCACACACATACAAATATAACACCATGACTACAAGGACTTTTCTCCTTTGTACCTGCTAAATCTTCAGCACCTAGAAAAGAGTCTGACACTAGGCTGGTGCACAATTTATGATTATTAAATGATTGAATGAACTATACTCACTAGCAATCATTTTTTGGTGGTGTTATAAAAAATATACTGTGGCATCCTGTGGCCTTTGCAAAGCAAAGATAAAACTGCTTAGAAACTGAATCCTTGCGTTAGAATAACATTCAAACTCTCTTCCCCTGCCAATATCCCCAACAGCATCTCTTTCCTTCACCTCCCTCCTTCACTACTCTCCAGTCACACTGCCTTCCTTTCTGCTCCTTCAATAAGCCAAGTATATCTGAGCCTTTGAGCCATTTTTCTGGATGTGCCTCCTTCAGGGAAACACCTGTTTCTGCATCTTTGCATGGCTGATTTCTCACTTAGGTCTCCTTTTGAAACTCCTCTCTTGGTGAGGCCTTCCCCCATCACTCAAACTAAATAACTCTCTTTCACTGTGTCTCTATCACGCGACACTATTTTATTTTCCTCAAACACATCTCCAGAGAGCAAAGACTTTACCTGTTATTTCCACCACTCTATTGCCAGAGGTTCACATTATATGACACATAGAGGACACTCACAAAATATTTGGAGGATGGATAAATGTCCTTAGTCTAGCTGCTCAAGATCATATGATCTGTGCCTCTAAGACAGCACTAGCCACAAGGTGCTGAAATTATATATTCATGGGTCTGTCTCCCACAAAGACTGTGAGAATCTCTGGGACAGGTACAATGTCTAATTCATAGCCACTTCCCTAACATTTCCCACAGTTCCTGGCACCTAGTGGTACCCCATAGATGTTTGCCAAACTAACACAAAGCAGCAAAAAGGCCATACAGCCTCTTCACCAAGTTCATTTCACTGGAGAATCTGATTATTCATTTGAGAATAGAGAATATGAATTACAGACAGTAAAATACAAAAAAGTGAATATTATTAGATGGCCAAGAGAAGCCATATAAGGAAGGATATACAAACGACTTAAGACATCAAAAATTTAGTCTGGAATTAGCTCTCAGAGGGAGAAGAAATACAACAGTGAGATCATCAATTCAGGTACTCGTTTCAGAGCAACGCCAAGCTTCTGGTGCTATAAATTTGCATGGTCTTTTTTTTTTTTTCCCTAGGCTAAAAAAGAATGTTACTGATGTGCTACATTTAATGGTTCCTGTGGATAAGCCATCTTTTTTGATTACTCAAGCACACTTCTTGCAGTAGCTGTTCTACACTTTCTCCATCCTATCCCTCCCCTTCATCCCCTTCCTCCTCCCTCTCTTCCTTCTCCTCCCTTTCCTCTTTGTTTCTTCTCCTTCTTCTCCTTCTTCTTCTCCTTCTTTGTCTCCAAACCCTTTCTCTTCACAGATGGTCCTATCTCCCACTTTGCTGAGAAAAATAGAGGAGAGATCCCCTAACCTTCTATCTTCTCCATCAAAACCATCTTTGATCCAGACACCCCTCCCCAACCATTCTCTTCTGTCTTGACATGATAGCTACTTTTCTCCTTTACAAAAATTAACCTTTAACATTGCATCTGAATCCCTTTTTCTTTTTCATCAAACAACACTTTGTCTCCTCAATTGTTTCTAACTTCCCAGCATCGTGCATGTATTTCTTTCTTCTTGTCCCTCCCCTTTGGCCTTCAACCATATACAGGTCTTCCCTGTCTTGGAAAACCAAGCCCTTCCCCCACCAGGTTGCTATATTTTCCTCCATGGCTGAAGTCTTATATGCTTGACATCTCCATGACTATCTCTATTCTTTCACTGTATAGTCCCTCTATTATCAGAGTTCTACTCATGCTTCAGGCCTTAGCTCTGGCAACACTGGACTACAAATGTGATACCAAACATGGCTTTCCACAGTTCACATTCAGTGACGTCCTCCCAGTGTTGACTCTGCCTGGCTGATATGAAACATTCATCCCACGACTTACCCTTGACTTTCAAGTATGATGTATGCACACCTACTTTTCCTCTAACTTAATCTCCAAATTATTCTATTTCTTAATTGTGGACAGCATCCTAAGGTCTCTACTCTTTTTTACTTAAAAAGTTTTTCTTGGAGACTTTGTCCACTTTTATGGCTTCAGTAAAACCATAAATCAATTTCTAAGATTGCTGAGCACATTCCAAGGGCCAGGTAATGTTTGGGCATCATTCGTCAAATATTTGAATGATTCATAGAAATGGGACCCTGGACTAGTTGGATAATCATTGAGTTAAACATAAATACGGTTTTTATAGAAATGTAAATGAACAAAAAAAATATTACAGCACTGCAAAGAGAACCAAAATTCAAAAATAATTTTAAAAGAACTAGCTTACTTAGAATAATAGGTTATAAAATAGTATGATACATATTTTATAAATTGTACAGGGAAGAAAATGGGCATGGGGTGATAACTAGTCACAGTTTTGTCTGAGTATCCATGCTGGTGAAGTAATATCTAAGGGTAGTAAAATTAACTACCCTGAGTGGGGGTAGGCCAATGTTGCAGGGGTAAGGAGGAGCATGTGCAAAGGACTGTGGGAGAAGACAAAATGGCACACACCTCCATCTACTTACAGTCAGTGGGCATTTGTGTGTCTATCGACACATCATCAAGATGACTAACAATTATTTTTTGAATATCTTATTTCATGTGAAACTTCAAATAGGATTTTAAGGAGATTTTAAGTAGAATTCCTGTCTACTGCCCATGGTCTAGTGCAGGAAAAATCAAATGAATGATCATAGTACGTCTACTGTGAAAGGGAAGAGCAAGTCCTAGGCTGAGGTAGACAAGATGAGGGAGGTAAGCTGAGCCTTGAAACACTTGCACTCCATCCAGTTATAAAACTGATCACTGTGACTGACACAATACTAGCAATCACACACATTGTAATTTTTCTCACATGTCCCTTCAATAAGTGCCTCCTGTATTAATTTGAGTAGGCTGACTACAGAGACAACCTCATAATCTCAGTGATTACCACGAGAAAAGTATATTTCTTACTCACCTCACACTCCAAAGCTGTTCTGAGGAGGGAAAAATTTCTCCACACATTCAGAAACCCCAGATAATGTCTTCCTACACATCTAATAACTCTACATTTCTTAGGGCCTCAGTATCCAAAATGTGATTCCTGGCCCAGCATCATTACCATCACCTGGTAACTTCCTCAAAATGCAAATCTTTGGGCCCTGCCACAGGCTGGCTTAATCAGGGGCTCTGACTCTAGGATCCAGAAATATGGTCTTCACAAGCTGTCCAGGTGGTTCTCATTGAGTAGTGTTGCCAAGGCCTGGTGGATGAGGGCAGGGGATGTGGAGGATCACACAGGAGAGTATTCTGGTGCCAGTCCCAGAAGTAGCACATACTGCTTCAGCCCACAGTCCATTGGCTGCTACTGAGTCATGAAGCCCTGCCTACTATTCAAGAAGCTGGGATGGTATGTATGGTTCAGTTCTGTGCTCAGAAGAAGAGTACTCCCCTCCTTACTGTTCTCACTTCTGGTTTCCCCCACCCCTACTTAAATTCATGCTCTGCTCAGTCGTCAGACTAAACTTCCTAAAAGGGCAATCTGTTATACTACCCCCTGACTAAAACCTCCGCACGTCTCATAGCCTTCTGAATGACTTAGCTCTCCAAGAACTGGTTCCTGTTGTCTCTCTGACCACCTCCCTAGAATTCTAAACGTCAGCCATCTTAAACTACAGCAATAACAACTAGATGGTCCTTTCACTGGCCACATGCCCTCTTCTCTGAGCCTTTGTGCCTCCAAATCTTCCCATGCTCCTATCCTCCTGGCCACTCCCAATCAACCTTTAAGGCTCAGCTGGGATGTGACTTAGTCCAGAAACATCTCCCTGAAACCATTTCCTATCTCTCCCTCAAGACTGGGTGAGATGCCCTCTGCTAACCCTGAATAATTCTTATCACTTGGGATTTCAATCACTTGGGTCTCTGGAGGACAGAGACTGTATGTACATAGTTGCTTCCTGGTTTTTCATAAAGAGCCTGGCACAGGGTAGATACTTAATGAATGTCTCCTAAGTAATTAATTCAAAGTGGCTTGATAGATACTCAGTGGGTGCTTATAGATGAGAATATTGATTGTACAGTACTTTGGCCAGAAATGTGTTATTAAGTCCAATATAATATGCTCACTCTTTCTTAATTAAGTACTGCACCAAAACTATAGCCAAGACCTTTATCTCTGCATACAAGTGGGACTGGATGAAGCAAACCTATCTGCATCACCAGAAAATCAAGTCAAAGCCCCATTCTGGTCACAGTTAGCCCATCTTTTTTTTTTTTTTAATACATTTTATTTATTTATTTGACAGAGAGAGACACAGTGAGAAAAGGAACATAAGCAGGGGGAGTGGGAGAGGGAGAAGCAGGCTTCCCACTGAGCAGGGAGCCCGATTTAGGGCTTGATCCCAGTACCCTGATATCATGACCTGAACCGAAGGCAGCCGCTTAACTGCTGAGCCACCCAGGCACCCATTAGCCCATCTTTTTTATAGACAAAAGTCTGCATGCCTTCATTCCATGTCATTTTACATAAGTAACTTACATAATAAACAGGAAAATAAAGAAGCCCAGGATTTGAGGTATAATCAAATTACATTGTTTAGAAAACAGAAAATAAAGCTTTCTGGTGCTGATAGGACAGACACAGAGATCTCTCAGTTGCTTAATTGTTGGATGAATCAGTCCTCCATTCCTGTGAGTGCCTCTGCCATGAGTCATTCTGATGGACTAATTTTTCACTGCAAATGATAAACTCAGAGGATGTTCTCTTAAAACTATATAGCAACACCCTTCACAAGGGTATGACGGTAAGTAATGATAGCCTCCAAATGTTAAGACAATTCCTGATGTAAAAAACATGAGCAGCAGTAACTGTTGCTGCCCTAGGTCTTCTCCTCACCTGTGCTCTCGATGATCTCATGATCCCCTTGTGTAGTGGACTTCGCCTTAGCAGCTACTTCCCTCTCCATCTCCCTAATGACTGTCTCCTCAGTTGTAATCAATCATGACCACTGCTCCCATTGCCAAAAACATGCCCAGATAATAACCGTAATAACCGTGGCATTTGGGTTCTCTGTGAAATAGACAGGTAAATGGTTGGAGTGAAAAGGTCTACTGCAGAAGAAGGTGTGTGAAAGTCAAAGAGAGGAAGCAGAGTTGCGCAGGAGACGCAGAGGGGTGAGGTCACCTGGCCAAACTTGCAGAGCTACTAAGTGGCAGAGCCAGGACTGAAACCCCACAGATCTGGCCCCAGAATCCATGTGCATAACCACTGTCTGTACCACTTAGGTCTTCTCTTGCCCTGATAGATCATGCATTTCATTATTACTCAAATCATAGCTTTTCATAATTATTTATTATGGGCCAAACACTCCACTGAGTGCTCCATTATATACATTACCTATTTGTGAGGTAGGCGTCACTTTGCACCTTTTACATATTAGAAACCTGCATCTCCGTGAGGTTAAATAACATGCCCAGAATCATTCAGCAAGGAAGTAGCAGAATCAAAATTCACACTTCAAATCCATGCTTGCAACCCTGATGCCACAGTCCTTCATACTGTCATTGCCTTTGCATTAGGATAGAGCTCCACTCATCCTTGTAATCGCATAACCTAACAAATTACAGACATTGAATATGAATTTGCTAAATGAATGAATGAATCCCAGAATTTTTGTCTGAAATCATGGAATTATCATCTTCTAAGAAGGGCATGTTATTGAGATAATACTATTCCCAATGTTTTGGTTATCTTTTAAAAAATATTTATTTGCTGTAACTATTATTCTATGAATATAATTTCTACTAGTCAATACGTTAAGCATGTATACTATAAGAAGTCCAGGAACCTTAAAGCTGCTGTTTTCATGAAAAAAAAAAAAGAAAAAAAAACGTGGAAAAGCAGATAATCCTCAAACTTCTATGCATGCAGGGATCACTGGGGAAGACTCGTTAAAATGCAGATTACCAGGCCCTGCCAGCCACAGATTCCTATTCGATAGATTTGGTAAGAAGCCTAGAAATGCACACTTTATAATAATCTCCAAGTGGGTCTACTGCAGATGGTCCATGGACCACATTTTAGAAATTCCAAGTGAATCATTGGTGCTGCTATGAGTTCATCAACCTCTGTGTCACCTATGAGAAATCTGAAAATACAAATAGCTTTTCCAAAGGGTCATATCACCCCTGGAATACAACTGTTTGAGGTCCATTATTTCCTATAATGATTTTCAGAACTGTAAGATAAGACCTGAGACCCACAGCATGACACATGTATGTGCCAAGTCAGCTTAGTTGGATCAGGGTGGACAGAACATTTCACAACTATTTAAAACATTATACCAACGGTGGGGGGGGGATGAGTTAATGGCTAATTTTTCATATTCAGTGTGTTTATGTCATCCCAACAGAGTTTTCTTTTTCTTTAATAATATATCATTGAAATTAAGATGCCTTCAGTTAAAAGAATTACTCTTCCATTAACTATCACTGAGTAAGAAAAAAATCCCCAAATGGAGAATTCAGTATACGTCAACAAAGAGCTATGTGGTTAAAGGAGAAATAGGGGACAGTGCCTTAAGTCGTGTCCCTCCAAAAACAGATCCTGAGCCAGACCACCTTGGGTGAAAGTAGTTTATTTGGGGGATGGTCGCTAGAAGCACAAGCCAAGGAGTAGAGAAACTGGGCTCTGTCCCACTGAGGCTCCTTTGAGGAACTGGGTAGAGCACACCATAGAATCTCTACGTGGAAGCACAGGGAAGCTGGGGCATTATCCTTCCAATGAAGGATAGTAGTAACTATCCTTCTATCCTTCCAACACTATCCTTCAGCCTTCATCCATTGGAAATAACCAATGAAGGCTACTTCCTTCATTGGTTGAGGGTCAACCCTGGGCTTGTTAGATCCCCAGCACTTTTTAGTGAAGAGCAGGTAATAAGCAAATGATTCTCAGACTTCCAAAGCACAGGATCCCTGGACGTCCTATGCCTGGGCTGAACAAACTCTCTGAGCAGGGCTAGTGGAGAAGCAGAGAGATGCTTTGGGGGGTGGGGGTGGGGGAGACTGTCCAAGTACCCAGGGCTACTGTGGTGGACACAGCGGCAGGGGAACTCAGAAGTGGCCTAGGGGATGGCCTTAGCACCAACAGTAACTGCTCCAAAAAGCCAGGAGACTTGGGTGTCTTACCTTTGGCATTGATGGAAGTAGGTTTAAAAAAAAAAAAAGTCTCCCTTAAGAACTTGAATCACAGACTAGTGCTAATCCCACAGGTTTGTGTCCTGAATTCATATTCCAGTGTGGTCCATGGAAACCACAGGCAGGGAATTTAACTGATCTCCGGTTGGTAATGTGTCCAGTAACTAACAAGCAAATGTAAATCCTCTGTCTGAACTTGGCTTCAGTTCAGGTTAATAGCAATTGTAGAGCCATTGATTATTCAATTCATCTCAACTTCCCAGATGTTAAAATGTAGGAAAAAAATGTGTCCTCAAATCAATGAAATACAGTAGTAGCAATTTAGCCACAAAATAGATACAACCTCTTTCCTGCATAATAAAACCTTAAGGAGCACCCCTTCAGTTTCCCATCTCACACACACACACACACACACACACACACACCACCACCACCACCACCACCACCACCACAACCATCACACTTCCAATAGAGGTTTCTTTGTAATGGAAGACACACACTTACTACTATATGAAAACCCATCTTCTTCCCTTCTCCAAGGTTTACAACCACACAAATAATCGATGTTCTATTGAAATCAAATAGCAACTGGATTAAATGTAACAAAACCAGAAATCTGAAATAGAAAGACAGCTTTTTGTATAATTCTTCCCATTTACCAAAGGAGGCCACAGGACAGGGGGAATGTTCCTGCTTCTTGATGCATTATTTTGGACATTCTAAAAAAAACTTACAAGCAAAAAAAGTCTATGTAATTCTGTAAATTGAATGAAATTAACTTCAAAAAGCCTGGTCTTCAGCCTTTTATTTGACAATCACATATAGACTAGTCTTCACTTTTTTTTTTTTTAGAAAAGCATTGTGGCCTGAGATCAATAAATCAAAATTGGGTTGCCTTCTTCTCAAAGGTGAATTGTTATCCTGCTGAAGAGGTTACGTGACAGGATCTCTAGTTTGGTAAAATACATGAACAAAAAAAAAGGATTAAGATTTCTTTGAGTGAAAGGAAAATTCTGGATGTTATTTTTTCTACTATGAAAGAGTTTCCTGAATTGTCTCCTAGAACAAGAGATTAAATGTCAAGTGATAACACAGGTGCAAGGCCCATTATTTGGTGTCCTCAGAGCCCATTCTCTCACTGGCGTTGCTGTTTCCACATAGGGAATGAACTACAGTTGCAGTTGTCAGCTTGACAACTACAGAAGGAGTACCTAAGACAGTCTGAGAGAAGAGGCAAAAAGGCACCCAAAGGGCTACGGATCTCTTGGTTGTCAAAATTCTGGGACAAACAAGGCATTCCTGACTATGGGAGAGACCAGGGTGCCTTAGTCAAGATCATCAGTCAAGATGAAAGCAAAATTCAGCCATCAGGAGTCAATCAACCTGTAAAGCAACAGGCCAGTAAGATGCTTAGCATCCCTGAGTTCAGGAAGAGGACTTGGCAGCCCAGTGATGTCAGCCCAGGAAGCTAGTGGTACAGCATGAATCCAGGGGGACTCCTGAAGCCTGGAGGTTGACATCATCACAGACACAACCGCTGTTGATTGACCACCCCCTTTAGTCCCAGGGCCCTCAAATCCTCTGGTTCCCAAGGAAGCCAGGAAACCTTATGCTGCTCATGTTTAGAATCTTTCCCCTGAATTCCAAACCAACCCATCATGTACTTCTAACCCCGGGAGTAGGAGTTCCAGAGTGACATTAACCTGGTTTTCCAGATTAAAGAGGACACAGAGTGAGCCCATCTTTAAAAGGAACATCAAACCACCAAGCTTTAGCTCTAAATGATCTGGCAGCAAAATATGACTCATGCTCCAGGGCCCTTCAGACCCTGTGGGAAGGGAGAGTCTTAGCGCACCATCATTTCTACCAAGCCTGCTGCCACTGACGACAGAGAAGTCCCTGGCATCTGACGGGACCTTATTTTCTTCAGTGAATAAGTTTGTGCTACCTTCCCCCACCCCAGCCATCTTAAGGATGTGAAAGACATTCAAGTCTATTGCCTTCAAATGGATTCACATCCCAAATTCCAGTCTTATCTCAGCTCTCTCACCACTGTCACTAGTGGTGGGTGAAGTATTAGAAACATCCTGGTAATGGAGTTAGGAGAAAATTTAGTTCTCACCTCACAGCTGAGTGGCTGGGACAACCGTCCCACTTCTTTGAGGTGTCACTTCTCTGTCCACGTCTGTGAAAGGGTTTGGTTGGACTGGGTCCAACCTATATGGTCAGGGGTCTTTTTTACTCCTTGAGGGATGCAGTCCTATTCAAACAACAAGAAATAACATAGGCCTACAACCTAAGAGCCCCTAAACAGAGGAGGTTGACAAACATAACATCGACTTCTCATGGGTAACTCTGAATTCCCTTTAGTAAAAAGCTTCTGAGTTTAATAGCAGTTACATATTTAGTTACATATTTAGTGGATGTGGCCTAGACATACTTTTAGGGTACGTGTGTGTGTGTGTGTGTGTATTTGCTCTGGTAGTGATAAACACTCAGAAGGCATAAAGTTGGTTAAATCCAAAGAAACTCAAAGATTCAGATCCAGGTATCTGTGATAGGGCTTTGTGAAGAAAAGATGAATGGAAAAATGGGCTTGAGTATAATACCAGGTATGTTTAAAAACTTTTCCTAGTAGGAAAAATTGTATCTTTTCTTTCTTTTTTTTTGAAACTAAAAGAACTGGTGTTAGGGGCCAAGACCAGAAATGAAATTATTGTAGCAGAACTGAATGTACTTACTTACAGTTCAGAGCCCTCTGATAACTGTCCTCTGGTTCTTCTGTTCATCTGCTAGTTATTTCTTGGGTGCAGCTTTCTTCCTGGGTATAGATTTCTAGTACTTTGGTCATGGACAAAGGTGATGCACTAGGTCTTATTAAATGTTCAGAATAAATTGTGCTATTTAGGAAAATGTAACATACAAAAAGGGCAGAATCTAGTGGAAATAATTAAGGAGTCTATAATTAAGGATACATAGGATTAAATTATTCTTTGACTCAAGAGCTATATACTTAATTGTGCAGGATTTCAACCAAAGCAGTCAGAGGCACTTTCTTTCAGGAGCCTAAGTGTATGATGAAGTTTCTGAGAATCCAGTTTTGGTTATTGCCAGCAGTAAGTTCCTTCCTTATGAAAGATTCCACATGAAGAACCATTGAAAAGCCCAAAGCTGCCCCACTGTGGCTCCTTCTGTAGTTAAAGCCCTATTAGAGTGCAAGAATCAAGAGACTCCTCTGGAAAAAATATGTATCTCTGTGTTCACTAGGACCCTGCTGTGTGCAGATTTATCTGGTTGCTTTACTGAAACAAAAGCCACAAAGGGTGTGTGATGGTGTGTGGGGGAGCTTGAGAGACACCCAGTTTGTGTTATTCCTGCTGGAAAGACCTGAGCTGAGGAGGCCCTTCTTAGTAGTCTCCATTCCTCCCTTTGCCAGGCCCTGGAGTGGGGTGGGGAATGCATAATGAGGCCCAATGAGAATTAGATGCTTAACTGGGGCCTGGCAAAGGGAAAAGAAAAAGCCAGACTTGTAGAATGTTATCAGCATCTAGCTCAGTTAAGCCAAAAATGACAATACCTGGGAAGCCTTCAGTGGTCGTGATCATGTACAGAGGAACTTGAACTGCCTTTTAGAATTTGTGGGAGCAGCACAGCTAGCAGCAGGTGGAGGGTGGAGGAAGAGTCAAAAGGGATGGGCTTAAGGTAGCCTGGCTGAAGATGTGAAAAGCTGAGTCCTTCAGATCTTTTATAGACAAGAGATTTCTAGCTATCCAAATGCTTAGCATGGGTGAAGAACATCAGAAACTGATTCAGGCATCGGGCTCCAGCTTACATGCCATCTGCTTGTCCTCCAAGATTTTTCTTTACCCCCTTCAGAAAAGGTGAATCACTCTCTCCTTTGTGCCTCTGAAGTTCTTGGTAATAATGTCACTTAGCTTGCAAGCAGTTAAGTCGCCCTCTCTCTCTCTCAGTCTCTCTTTCTCGCTCAGCTAGCTTGTGAACTTCACGAAGGCAGCAATATGCCTCATTCATTTTGTCTCCTACCTCACGGTAGGCACTGAAATATATAGTGGACATTTTTTTTTCTTTTATTCCTAAATATTGGGTTTTTCTGTCAAGCAGTTATTTGGACAATAACCAATGATGAATTTCCAGACCATTCTCAAATGACTGTATGGAGGCATATCATCTGGTAAAACATAAAAGAAGAATTTGTGTACATTATGATCTCATGCCCACCCCCAGCTACTGCCACTGTCTTTCATCTCCTACTAAAGACAGCTTCTGATTTTGATTAGAGAATATTCCCAATTAATACACGAAGAAGTGTGTTGCCATGGAAAGGGTATCTTGTAGAAACGTGTGAGTTTTCCACCTGTGTGATTCTGTCAGCTTAATCATTCACTATTTGACATTGGAAAGGGAGCCATGGGTGTATGTCTGCAGTTTTTGTCCAAGTGATTGAAAGAGGTAGTGTGGTCAAGTAGCACCTTTAGCCCTGAGGTTTTGGGGAGAAAGTAGATTAGGTCGGGGACAGATGGTTTCTAATTGTCCCAAAGCAGTATGAACTAAATATGAATCAAGTATATCAGTCTGCTCAGACTGCCATAACAAAGTACCATGGATAAATAATGGAAATTAATTTTCTTAGAGTTCTAGAGGCTAGGAAGTCCCAAGTTCAAGGAGTTGGCCAATTTGATTTCTGGTGGGAGTTCTCTTTCTGGCCTGTAGATGGCCTCCTTCTCACTGTGTCCTCACATGACACAGCTCACTCGCGCTCTCTCTCTCTCTCTCTCACTCTCTCACTTTCTCCTCTTATAATGCCACACTAAAGTCCCTATCTCCAAATATACTTACATTGGGGATTGGAACTCCAACATACGAATTTGGAGAGAAACAAACTTTCAGGCTATAGCATCAAGTCTATAATCAGAACTGTCATTTGATAAATATGCCTAAAACCAGATGCTGACAAAGGTTAAGTGTGTGTGACACTTGGAGGGACTATTCAGTCACACAAATCAAAGCAGTCTGTGCACCTGGTGTTGGGTTTAAAATAATGGTGTGAAGTCATTTTTCAAACCTCACTCTCCCCCAAATAATATGAAAGGAGAGAAATAAAATAAGGAAAGGAAGAACACCAACAAAATCAGTAATCAGACAAAAGAATGGGCTGGTAGCCAAAAAAAAGAAAAGGTACATTTTCAGAAATGTTGAAAGCATGAGCCCGGTGTTGCTCCAGCCTACCCCCCCAAACTTACCAGGTTCAGAAATAACCCTGAAAGGATCTTACTAGCTACAATTTACATTCCCCAACTGGGAGAGGAGCAGCCCAAAGGAAATTTCCACAAAAGTATACAGTCAGCCTTGAACACCTTTTATTTCTCCCTTCCCTGAAGAGACAGGAAGACCCTCTGTAATTCTCCATTTCAATTATCTCCTGCTGGGAGTAAAATAGGAGAAGAAAAGCAGACCAGTAAAAAATGCCTAGAACTAATTACCTCTAGCAAAAACCAGGAATTTCACCAAATAGAAAACAAAAGAGAAAATCAATAAGGCAAGATCTTGGGGGCACCTGGGTGGCTCAGTTGGTTAAGGATCTGACTTAGGCTCAGGTAGTGTGATCTCAGGGTCCTAGAATCTAGCCCCACGCAGACACCACCCCCTCCTCCCCCCTGCCCCAATCAGTGATGAATCTACTCTCCTTCTGCCCCTCCCCTCTCCCCCCAAGTGCTCTCTCTCTCAAGTAAATAGATGAAATCTTAAAAAAAAAAAAAAAAAAAAGGCAGAATTTTCTGAGTGTACAAGAAGCAAGGGAGCAGAAGCTTGAGAGCCCCCAGTGAAGCCTCCATGAGGAAGGACTTGCCCTCCCTACCCCAGGAGTCTGTAGCAGTCTTGTGGAGTTTATTCCCCAGTTTGGGAGGCTGAGACAAAAACAAAAACAAACAAACAAATAGAAACAGCAAGAGAATAGAGAAGCTCCAGGATGGTCTGCTTGTCTCTTTCTCTCTCACTTGAAAAATTCAGAACTAATGTGGTGAATAGCTCTGGCTATTTTACCCCTCCTAAAGAAAGTCCTCAAAAAAAACCACTCTTCTAGGTAGCTCCTGAAGGACCAACAGGCCACAGATACTTTGAGAAAGAAGCATGCTAATGAATATGTGTCACGCGACTGGCCCTGCAAGCACTCAGAAGCCATGACAGGGATGGAGGGAGGGAGGAAGGCAGGCAGGCAAGCAGGCAGGCAGTGAGCATGCAAGCCAGCAAAACACAGATGAAGAAGCTATTGTGGAAGAAAGCACAACTCCAGACAAAGATGAAAATTCCCTATAATAGCCATAAAAGAACTTCAAAAGAACATTAAAGATGTTAAGGTGATAAAATGGCATAATGATCTGAAATGTAAGCACAAAGGAGACAAATTTTCAACCGTTAGCAAAATAAATCAATTAAGAACAGCAAAGACCAACTTACAGACAAAGAAAAAAGGCTTGAGATGATCACAGTGAAAAAGAACACAGAAACTCTAAAACAATTCGAGAAAAAATGATATATATAGAAGAGAGAGGGAATAAATTGTTCTATGTGGGAACAGTTGGTGTCCCTGAAATTTAGAAGTCAAGATATAGAAAACTCCCTAAAATGAAGGGAAAACTGAACGGATGATCTAATGGGCAGACCATGTTCCAAAAAATCAATACAGAAATCTCCCCCGAAGAACACGTCTTTAACAAATTAATTAATTTAATTAACATTAATAAATTAAAGAATTAGTGTGTGTTAAAAAATGAGGCATAAATAAAGCTCATAACTTTAGCTATGATTGCTATGGGACAAAATTAAGAAGCAATGTCAGGATTGAGTCGATTATAATGTATTATGAAGAGTGGTAACTATCACCACAATAATGTGGCATAGCAAGCCATCTTCAATCTCATGGGCTTAGAACAATAATCAGCTATCTTTTGTTCATGGATATGAGAATCAACTACATTTAGTGTGGGTTAGGAAGAAAGTCAGGCTGTGAGTTGAATCCAGGTCATAGTCTTCTTGGATCAACTGCTCCCTAAGCATGGTGCTCTTAGGGTAAGAGGCAGGAGCATGAGAGGCCAAACCCCAACTATACAAATGTATTTCAGACTCTGTTTGACTCACTTCTCCTAATATCCCAATGGCCAAAGCAAATTCCATGGCCAAGTCCAATGTCAAGGGACAGTAACAAAGACTCCCATGGTGGTAGAGGTATAAGAAGTTTGGGTCAATACCAACCATTTTAAATCCAGATAGGCCCTGCTCTCTCTATGGCTATCAAGACACCTATGCAACTGTATACTCTAAGAAATAATTATTTGTCACTCTATTTGTTGCATGGATTTGTCAACACAAATCTCAAAAAGTTAAAGGATCCCCCATGTTTATGTATTAAAAATCTGGTTAACTGCATTCTATGAGCATCTGAGTATCTTTTCTTTATGACGAGACCTGCTTAATTTATTACTTTTTATGTAATACAACTGACCTACAAAAGGATACCATAATCAAGGCTTTGAGGAGGACAGTTGCTGTTGGTAATTGAAAATGAAAAAGGTACTGAATGTCCCAGACACTTTCTATTTTAGCATCTTTCATCTCCTGCTAGGAGCCCTGAAATGTACCTCTTGTTTGTGTTCCAAGCCGTAGCAATCAAAATTGGGGGATGGACAGGCAAACCAGAGTAAACAAGCTGTAGAGGCAATTTTTGTTTTGATCAGAGTCTGTTGTCTATATGAAATGGACTCATTTCTCTGGGGCACTCAGTTACATTGCCCAGGAGGGTAAAAGCTGATAGGATAATACCAGTTCCACATCACACACGTCAGTTACAAATGTCTGTTCTTCCTCTCCCTCTTCCCAGATACATCACACACACACACACACAAACACACACACACACACACACACACACACAGCACTCACCACACAGAGTCATACATTCATACCATATGCACATATCCTGCATACTCATGATATTATAAATTAATAATGTCTATTTAGTGTCTTTGGAAGCAAATCTGACAGATGATTCCTCCCTCTGCTCCTGGAAAGCAGCAATTTATAGAGCTACAAATTTGATTTCTGTTTTTATCTCTCTGTGTCATGGATTTCATGCTAATCTGTGCCGATATGGTGACATAACCTGAGATTCCTCATGTGAATGCTTTGTATTACAAAATAATAAGGTTGAAAAGACAAAACTTATGTTCACTATTTTTTGATCTGCCTTTTGGGTTTTGCTTTCTTCAACTTCTTCCTCTGTCTCTCACCCAGTTCTTAAAAGTGTTCTATAGGTGCCTTCATTTTCATTAAGCATCGTTTAATTGACTAGCATCCTGCCTATTAGATAAAAAGTTCTCCGTGATGCCACAGGGTATGGTAATACAACCAAAGGGTTATTATCATTGATAGTAATGACCTTGAAAGACATTTCATGGAAGAATCAGCCACAGGTATCTTTAGATCCCACTACAAACAACAGCCCTGAAAGGAAAGTCAGGGAAGTAATGTTTAGTGTCAGGGCAATTAATTTCCCTTTCAGAGTAATCATTTATCAAAAATAACAACATTGTTATGTGTTAATTAGTTCTGATGGTGTCTCAGAGAGTTAAACAAGGAGTTAGAACATTTTATAAGTCAGACAAGGAGTTAGAACATTCTGTAGTCATTTTAATAGTGAAAAAAGTCAAGGCTCCTAATGCTGAGATTTGGCAAAAGTCATTCAAAAAATTAAGTGACTAACGGGATATCCTCTTATGACATATGTGTTTGTGTCTTGCCCGTTTTCTATGGGGTTCCCTGTCTCTCCTCTGTTAGTTTGTACATTTATTTATTTTTATTGAGTGCAGGAATCAGTAATATATATCACAAATATCTTCTTCCACTCTGGTTAATTTTTACTTTCTTAATGGTGTGTTTCCGTAAATTAATGATCCTAATTTTAGTGTTGTCCATATTATCAGCCTTTTCCCTGATGGTTATTGTTTTGTTTTTCCTGTGTAAGAAATTTTTGCATAATGAGGTGAACGTCTTTTCCCAAGTTACCTTTCACATTTAGTTCTCAAATCTACCTGAAATTTGAGTATGGTGAAGACTATTCCTTCGGTGTACATCTACTGTTTTTGGTCCTGAACAAATTATGATTCTTTCCCCCTGAAATTATTTTATTTCAAATTCAAATTTGAAAGATACTTTTGTTTGGTATGAAACTTTGCACTGATGATTTTTCATTTAGCACTTTGAAGATGCCATTGCATTCCATTATTTTTGCCAAGAAGGCATCTGGAAGTTCAGTCATTGCTATTTTGATGTACACTAGATAAGTTTATTATATTTTTTCTTTAACCTTGGTTTTTAACAATTTTACAATGACTGGCCGGTGTGAAATTTGTTTTGCATTAATTCTGGTTGAAGATCAGAGCACTTTTAAAACAGTGGTTTGATATCCCATTAATTTGGGGAAATTAGCCATTATATCTTAAATATTGCTTTTGCCACATTACACATTGGATAGAACCTATCTCATATGTCTACTAACTCTTTTCTATATTTTTCATCTGTATTTTATATTTCCTTCTAATCTAGCTTTCAGTTTATTAATCCCTTCTTTGGCTGTGTCTAAGGGCTGCCAAATGCACCTACTGAATTAATAGCTTCAATTACAGTATATTTTCCAGTTCGGAATTTACATCTGACATTTTAAATAGTGTCTAGTTATCATCTGATAAACTGCTTTGCCATGGAAATTCTCCAAATTGGCATCTAATTCTTAAACATATTAATCACTATTTTTAAATTTTGTCTATGATATCTAGATCTCTAACCTGTTTCTACATGTTGTGTTATTCTCTTGGTTTTCAGTGATTTGTTCTTGTTCTTCTGGAATGCCAGGTAATTTTTTATTGAATGCTGGACACTGTGTATGAATAACTGTAGAGATAGCTTGAGGCTCTGGGTGGTTTTATCTCATTTTGGAAAGGATTTATTTTTGCTTCTGACAGGCAAGTAAGATTGAGCAGAGTACTGCCATATAATCAAGAATTGAATTTATTGAAAGTTGGACTTCAGTATTTTTAAGAGCTGGTCTATATCAAGTTCATCCTTGCCCCCAGAATATAACCCTTCAGGTGCCCCACAGAAGACCTGAGTACTTTTCTAGGCACCTCTTCCTTGGTTAGCCCTGATCTCCAAGTTTTGCCCCTCCCCACCTTCCGGGCTTCATAAGACATCTGGAGGCTCTGTCCAACTTGTTGGCACATGTGGAATGTCAGACTCACCATTTTATACCTCCTCAAGCTTGTGCTGTATTGATGGTTCTCTATTCAGTGAAAATAGTTTCTTAAATAATCTCTCCAGTGTTCCTAACTATTATTGGTAGGAGGGTTAGTCTACATCATGATAATCCACCTTAGGCTGAAATCTTTTTCTCAGTATAATTTCATTTTGCATTTCTTTCATTATGAGCAAAGTGAATCATCTTTCACATGACTACAGGCCATTTTTATCTTTTTTTATGAACTGTCTGTTAAATTTCTTGCTCAGCTTTCTACCCAGTTTTTCATCTTCTTAATCTATATTTTTAGAAGTACTTTAAATATTAAAACCCTTTCTCTATAATAAAATGTATAATAACATTTCATAAATTTATAATATTTTTCTTCTAAACATTTCTTATGGTATTTTTTACATCCAAAAATTTATTATGTTTATATAAAATCAAATATTTCCATTTTTCCTTATTCTATTTTGAAGCATAATTAGTCAAGATTTCCTGCTCTCAGGCTTAGAGAAATACATCAATGATTTCTTCTGTAATTGTACCTAGAGGAATGTGTTGATGAGAAGTTGAAAATGGTCCACTTTCTAGAATTAGTGGAGTGAGAAAGAATATGCTATGGTTTTAGGTCCAGCTGGAAGGTTCAAGTTTTGTCTTCCCTTTCCCAACCTCATCCTCAGGAACTAATGAAAACAACTTATGGGCACAGTTACTTTCACTTGAAGGCTTGGGATCTATCACTCATTTCTTTTCTTCTGTTATCATTTTCCTGATTTCTCTCATCTGCCTTCATTTCATCAATGTTACTTCTACACTGACATCTCACAAATACCCAAATGCCTATTCACAGTTTGCTTCCTCAGGACTGGATGCAAAAGGTTGTTTGGCATCTCCACTTATATGGCCCTACCCTTCAGACTTCAAATCTAAAAAGGCTTTCTTCACTTTCCCCCACTCTGCTTGTTTTACATGTCTTCAAGTATTGACCTTCCTACTATCCATCCACCGGGTTTCAGAGATTGGTCATCTTTGAGTCATACTTCATGACTGGCATCTTCAGTCCATCATTATTAAGAGCACAAGTTCCATCTTTGAGGATACCTTCCTTTGAAGAGACTATGAACTGGATCTTTACCATCCCTGCTTTATCCTCACCAACAGGCACACCAAGTTTAACACACTCTGAGCTCAATAGGTACTCACGTAATTAAAATGCACCCAACCTTCTGCTTTAAAAAAGTATAGAAATAAAAATTTTGGAATTATGGATTGCCAGACCTTTACTTATATCTATATTTCTAAATGCCCTTGGTCTTTAAGTTGGGAAAATGTAACTGATATTTAACTAAGATGGAAGATACCATTGTCCTTTAGGCTATCTGGAAAATTTCTCACAATAAGAAAAAACAACCCACTTACTACTACATTTTAGCATGTTGTATAGCTCCACAGCAAATGGATGACATGCCCTCTGAAGCTGTGCAAAATAGAGATCAATCACAACAGAAATTAATAAAGACTTGATTCTCAGCAATTCAAAATGGCAGCATCTGAGAATGTCTCCTAAGAAAGCATCTAAGCCATTCATTTTCTGTTTGAACAAAAAAACCTCACTACCAGGAAGATGAATCTTTCAGCTTCCAGGCATGCCTAAGGCAAAACAGGTTTTCTTTTCTCCCTTTTCTCTTCAAAGGTTAAGCTACATAAACTTACACACACACACACACACACACACACACACACACACACACACACACACACACACATAATTCCCTAAATTTAAATTGTCGGTTGTTCTGATTAAACCAAGTTTCCCTGCCTTCGTGCTACCAGATTTTTAATTTGAGAAATTGTGTATGTATGTATGCGATTATCTCACAGATTAAAGAGAATTTAGATGATAGTGCTAAAGAATTCAGGCAACTCAACCCACTATTTCCTCCCTTAACCTTTTCTGCAAAAGAAGTTGAATCCCAGGAGTATTTTTAAATTTAAGAGGGCAATGGAGGGTGACAGAACAATTGGCAGTCAGGCTGTTCTAATTCTCTATTAATCAAGGACTATCTTCTTTCTTTCAGCTGAAGGCGAGGACACACCTAGAGTTCCTGTGCAAAGCGAAGGCTCTGGCTACACAGAAAACTCTCCAAGTCCCGATGGTAAAGTTCTGAGCTATTTGAGCTCACGCAAACTACAAATCTGACACATTTTCTGTGTGTAATCTAGGATTAAAGGAGCTATCTAGTCTATGAAGCAACATATTCAGTTAGAACAAGGTAAAGTTCAAAAACCATGTTCTCCTAGGAACTAATAAAATCGGCAGCCTTTAAAAAAAATGATGCTTGCTGTTTTAGAACACAATGTGCCTCAGTTGTTAATCACACCTCATAATACGGAAGCCAGAGTGGGTAATTCCAAGGGTAAACTAGACTGAGGTCCAGCTGGTGAACTTGATGGGACTATCACTTACTTCCACAAAAAGTACTTGCCCAAAGTTATCCCTGCTCTAAGGGACTCAGGGAGACATCAGGAGAGCCCTGACTTTTTGGGCTAAGGTAGTCTTGGACCTTCATCACTGGACCTCACTATATCACTTCAGATGGCTTGCCCCAAAACACAGCGGGATCTTTAAAAGCACCTTAGAAATCAGTTTACAAAAGTCTGTCTTTATTCACATCTCATTTTGAAGGCATATGAATACTCTGAGCCTGAGGAATATTAATATACCCTCCCCCTGTGTAATGATTCTGGGAATGCTTTGAAATATTACTTGCATTAAAAAAACAATTATTTGTGAATATATGATTTAATAAATATTTGATTCCACTGGTCCCCAAAGCTCAAGAGAACCAGAATTGGTTGGTGATCAACTGTCCATACATACCTTGCTATTTGGTTCATTTTAGCCAAAGGTAAAAAACAAATTACTTTGAACTGATAATGACCTTGGGAAAAATTCAACTGGTAAAAGTTACTTGGTGAATTTACTTGGTGTTTTTAAATAGAGTTTTCTGTACTAAGTATACTAAGTATTCCACCCTACTATAAGCTTTTCATCACCTGAATTTCCTCCCTTAATCATAAGCCCCTCCATACAAACTGATTTTTTTTTTTTTAACTCATGGGTTGCATTAGCTAGGAGAATGTTTTTCAACCTCAGATCCATTAAAGGCTACCACATGTTAGTCATGCTCAGTTGAATGAAATCTGCCACAGCCTGGTTGTGATATTATTGTGACCTGGTTCTTAACTAGTTCTTTACAAAACATGTTCCGAAACATAGGAGGCCCATACAATGTTCATTGAATAAAAGGGAAATAAACATGGAAAATACTAAGATTTAGTCCTCTCTTTGAGATTCTCGATGTGTATTATAGGCTTTCAGAAGGCTCAGCTGTAAATAAATTTATCGACATGGTTTACCATTGCTTTCCCCAAATTTATTTGACCATGGGATGCTATTTATTAATAGGTTTCGGAATGAGTGACCCTTGGGTTGGAAGAAGAAACAGAGAAGGGATGCTCTCCTATATTTGATTCTGCACACTCCCTCACTGAGATGGGTAACCTTACAGTAATTTTGTAGACCAGGCTAGAAAGTACATGCATTATTCTCCTTATACAGGTAGTGTTGCTGCATCTGGCCAGTTTACACCTGGGGTTTAGGAAAAGCTCACACATCATTAGAAACCCAGGATAGTTTGCAGATGGAACAGAGACCTGCTTTTAAAACCTTCCTCCTTGAGAAAGAGTTGGGTGGTATGCCCTTCAATGTCATTCCCTCTTTCAAGCCTCTTTGGAGTGTGAAAACCAGCATCTGCCACTATTTTACTTTAATCAAATTTTCCTGTTTGGGAAAAAGAGCTTTGGATTGTTGATTTTGTGCAAATAGATGAAGAATACCCGAACAAGAACAAACAGAGATTACTTATTCAGGTATGACAGCCAGGGTGTCAACCATTATCCCTTGTGTTGGTGGGCTCAAAGGCAGGCAGGGAAGTGGGAAACCTTTATAGTTAAGACAAGACTTCAAGCATCCTCTGACTTGAGGTCATTAGCATGGGGAAGCTGGATTTGGGCAAACTAGAAGTGGGAGACTGGTTTGGGAACATATCTGGCTTTCCCTGTTTGGTCCTGTGTTGGAATCACAGGGCAAACTCTAATGAAGCCTGCAGTCATTGTCCAAGTCCTGATCACCCTAAGCTGATTGCTACAGAGGATATGGCCAGGTTGCCCGGCTGGTAGCTGCAAAGGTTTTTCGTCAGTTATATTGTTATATATGGTCTGACCATTGTTCCATTTGTATATTGTCCCTCCATTTATAATATGTGCTTTGATGCTTTAAAAATATCCATCTAATTGAACCTACTGACACTTGAAAATTTCCAGTGACTGCTATGCCTGCTCTGGAATACTTCTGGACAACGGCATTAATTATGCATTCTATTTTTATGCAAATGCTGGCATAGACCAATACACACAGTTAAAGTAAAAGCACACATTTAATCATTGCTGTGTGATCCAGTTAGATGTTTTGCTTTTCTATCACAGGCCATCCACTGCTGCTGCACCCATTGGCAAGTTTACAGAGTCTCTTTTGAAATTCAGATTTGAAAACCTAGCAAACCCAACAGGCCTACGGACATTGCCATTTCAGAGAGAGCTGCTTGCCTCTCTACATGGCAATGACCTGTTTTGCTTTGTTTTCTCTTTATTTTCTTAGACGTCTACTAAGGCCTTTGGATTTACCTCAGGATGGTAATCAATACACCCAAAATGTCCACCCAAAAATCTGGTATAAAATGACAACTCAGTTTCTACAGTTTGTTAAGAGGTAATCCTGACCTCCCTGGCCCCTGCCAGTAAAAATCTACAAGACTTATTCCCCAAATCTTGAATGAATGAAAAGAAACTGAAAAGAAATAGAAGATAGGAGATCAGGAATGTAACAATTCACAGACCATTTTAATGTGTTCAAGAGATTTGGGTTTAATAAAGATTTAACCTTTTTTGTTTTCCTTTCTGGTTACAGTTGAAATGAATAGTCAGGTTGACAGTGTAAATGACCCAACAGAGAGTCAGCAAGAAGATTAACTAATAGGTAAGTTGCCCCTGTAGTGGGATTTTCAATTGATTAAACCAGCCATGGGGAAGTGTTTGTAAATGGCATATTGGATTTCCCTCGGTTCTGCCAAGTCCCACAGTGTGGCTCAGGCTAAACTTTAAAAATCCTTATACCAAATGACACAGTGGAAGGAGCTAAGATAACCCCAAGAAGCCTACCATCCTTTGAGGCGAAAAGATAAGCCACAGCATTCAAATGTGCAGTTCCCTGGTTTTCTGAGTTTTGACAACAGGAAAAAAAATGTTTCCATCCATCTAACCTCCTGGCCTCCTAGAGGGACCAAATTATTTCAGCAACCCCAAGCTGATTCTGAAGTGTTGCTTTTCCAGAAGCTACCTGCTGAGTTGTATAGTATATCTGTTTTTAAGCATAACACTAAATCTCTGCCCTGGAAAATGTGGAAAGGCACCTGGGTGTGTTAAGGCAGAAAGAAGCCTGACTTGTGTCCTATACCGTCACACCACGACCTGTGGACCTGTGTGCCTGCACATGGTTTGTTGAGTTAAATGAGCCTCAGGGAACTCCCCAAGAAAATCAGTCTGGGTCAGATCACGTTTAAGAGTTTTTCCAAACCAACATTCTAAATCTCTCAGCAGAGACTGAAATTTATCTAAAATGAGGAGCAGTCTATAACCCCTTTCTGTATCTTGAGGGCTAGGGAGAAGCATTAGAGGAGAGAAGTCAAGCTCACTATTCTGATTCCTAGCTGAAAATACTAACTGGGAAAAATCTTATGGGACAGATGAATGGTGGGTCATCCAGTATAAAACACAATTGTGCTAGCACCATTGCCTCTCACACCTTCCTGCACTCCCTGCATCTTTGTAGTAGGTCTCTGCACTCACCCAGAAGGCCATGTTGCACCAGACTCTTGAGCTCCAACATCACAGCAGAACAAGGTTTGAGAATATATGAAAGTAGACAACTGTCCTTCCCATCATGGTCATGAACATCATTTAAAACTAAATATAATAGCATTTAAGTAACACACATATAACATAGGATGGCTAAAAAAAAAAACTCATATAAATATGGTCTTATAAACATTTTTTTAAACCTTGTTCATGTATTTAAAGTTATCCTGCTAAGCTGCAGAAATGATACAGTAGAGAAGTTTCCATTAAAAAGTAATGAAGTGAGACTAAACCTGAACAATTTAAATGCAAGTTCCTCAGTGTTGCCTTACCTTTTGCCCTTTTGTTGACAACAAACTATAGACTTCTTGTCTAGAATTTTTCTTACAGATACTATGATTTTCCTGTGTGATCAATATCTAAATAAAGTACCCAGATAAACATTTTCCTTGGTTAATGTCAAAATATTTTCCTTGACCATAAACATGAATCAATACCTTTACCCAAATGAATACGTTGTCAAAACTTAAAGTTCAAGATTAGATTGAGGAAACTCAATTCCAGGAAGGAGAAATGACTTGCACAGGGTCAACCTGGATGATCAATGGAAGTTCAAACATTCCCAGGGCAAAATTATTTGATGACACCCTAGTGCTCTCTAAACAATAGTGAGTTGTAGTGATAAACACAGTTGTCACAGAGAACAGTATGACCCAAGGAACTTCAGTGATTCCCACAAAAATATTTACATGGCTGAATTTGTAGAGGTTATGTGGTAGTTCAAAAGGAAGAAGGAACCTTTAGTTCTGTGCATCACACCTTCAAGGAAATTAAAGAAATACAGTGAAATCAAATTAGAATTACAGAGTTCCAAGATATATGCAAGAATATTTAGTGTTGTATAATTTATAATTGTAAAAAATAAAGACTGTCACAAATGACAATAGGGGAATGACTCAATGAGTCAACAGAACACTCTGCAAATGTAAAATTAATTTTTCAACAGTTATCTGAGGTCATGTAAAGGTAGTTATAGAATCTGAACCTTTGGTTCTAGAGAAACATGGCAGACCAAGTGTGGCAGTTAGTAAGGTACACTTTAAGAGGCTTTGTAACTTCCATTTTTACATTCTCAGAACGCTTGATTTTGGAATCTAACCAACCTGTAAGAAGCTCAAGCTCTACTATAGACTGAGGAAGATCCCATGAAGAGAGAGTCTGGAAATTGAGGCCATTTTGGATGTTCTGGCCCCAGTGGATACCACTTAGCAGCAGATAAACTGCCCAGCTGAGCCCAAGCCTATAGAATCATGAAAAATGATAAACGATTTCATTTTTAGCCACTAAGTTTTGGGGTGGTTTGTGATGTAGCAACAGGTAACTGGAAAGGTGGGGTAATGCAGAACATCTCCCAATACAAATGTTTAGAAATGAGAGATGAATTATAACAAAAAACTGTTTAAATACACAGCTCAACTGACATGAAAGCAAAGGTGCCAGAAATAAAGAGGAATTTGAAAGCCAAAACAATCATATGGTGAGCTGAAGATGCAGTAACCCTAAGGGCTGCAGATTGGTCATCGATGCAGAGATAGGCCCTATGGCTAGATCCTTGCATTCTAATGCCCACCTGGGACCTGGAGCCACTCAAGGGGAGATGTAAGAACTGATACCTTTACATAGATAAGTCTGGGATTCCCAGTTCAAGATGTTAACAAGGAGACTTCTGTCTGGCCAGACTGCGGTGTGGGGAAGGAAAAAGTCTCCTATGACAAGTAGAAAACATAAATGCACCATGAATTTGATATGCAGACTTATGCCACCCAAAGTCAGACAGCAATACACAGACTGTATATTTAACAGTTGATTATAGACCAGTATTATTCCTGCTATAGATAACAAATGGAAATGTGAGCCTATCACTTGGAATTCCCACAGAAGAAAAAAAATTCTCTGAAGATGAATTCACAATTTTAAGACTTACAAAAACACACAAGGAAGTGATCCACCATGAGTGAGAATCTGTGGGTGAAATGACAGGATAATAAGCACTACAAAAACGAGAGAGAAGAAAATCCTGAAGATTTTATAGAATAAGTACATTTAAAAGACAAAAAAGATGAAAGGCACATATAAAACTGTAAGAAAAGGGCAACACTATGAAAAATTAAGAAAAATTTGAAAAAAAGCCAATAAACATATAGTTTGACACACATGAATGACACATGAGGAGATATAAGGGCAGGAAGGAGAATGATGAATATGTTTGTCTTCAGTATGCATTCTAAAAGGAGACAGTAGATAGTATTTGAGGATTTATCAGAAATTGATAGAAGTCCATGAGTTTTTAGTTAAAAGAAGTAGTCACAAGAAGGACATGTTTAAAATAAACCCAACACAGGCATTGCAGAACACTAGAGAGAATGAGGAAAAAAAAGTAAAACAGTTAGAGGGAAAGGAGAGATAACCTACGAAGAAATAAGTATGGCTTAGACAGCAGGCTTCCCAACATCTAGCATTTAGTTCAGAAGATAGTGAAATAATTCTGAGTCTTCAAAACATGAATAAAAACAATTGTCAGTGTAGAGTTCTATAGTAGTTTCACTATCATTTAAGAAAATAATAACTGCCATTTTTCAGGAAAAAAAAGTTTGCTCTTCACATATCCTTTCTTTAAAAGCTACTAAAAGATGCACAACAGTAAGAAGAAAACTGAACGCAGAGGAAAGTGGTAAGGTGCAGGAAACAACTGTGAGCCAAGGAAAATGGTAAACACAAAGGCAAATCAAAATATATTTTCATTATAAATTTATAACAATTAGTGGGTGGCTAAAAACAGGGTAAAACAAAATTACTACTTACATGCCTTTTATAATACACAAAGTAATACTAAGTACTTTCTAGTATGTGTGCATTTGTGAATATATATTTGTGTAAAAATATAAAATCATGCAAGTTGATTCACACTGTATCAGGGTTTGTTAATCTCTGGGAAGGAAGAGAAATAGTTTTAACCTCTCTGTAAATTAATTTATCTGTAAATAATTTACCTGTAGTCTTTTAGTTTTGAAAAGTAAAATAAAGATCTCAAGGAAATTTGGAAATATTAGCACCTATTAAATCTGGAAAGGGAATATATTCTTGGTATGTTATACTGTTGGTAAGTTTCTTTATGTTAGCAATTTTCATTTTTAAAATTGAAATTTATAATCGTGTATCTATATATAAGAGATCTAGAAAAATACCATGAATACTCCATAATAGTAACTACAAAATTTATCATCAATGGAGGGATTATGTAGAACTTTTTCTTCTCACCTACTTTTGTCTATTTTAAATGCTATCTACAACAACCATGATACTGCTTTCATACATACATACACACACACACACACACACACACCTTAAAGAGTACTTTTTTAAAGATTCATAGGAACACCAGATAGAAAATTAACTCAGAGATCATCTGCTCGAGTTCTTCTGTATAGACACGTAGTAATTTATGGTGAATAGAAATCAGATCAGTTGCTGGTTCCAGCAGGAGTTAATAGTTGGAAAGCGAACTTTTGAGGTAATGGCAATGTTTTTTATCTTGATAGTGGTGTGGGTTAAATGAATGCCTTTGTTCATACAGACTGAGGTAGGCTTAAGATCTGTGCATTTCCCTCGATGTGGATTATACCATATCTTCTAAAATCTAAAAGAATAAAGACTAAGGCACAGTGTCTTTCAGAGTTCTCTCACAAGTGGGGAACACAGCAGAGACTTAATAAGACCTCAAAGTGGTGGGATAGCTATCAATGACTTGTGCAAATCAGCATTACGTAAATTGTTATCATTATTCCTGTGTCAAGCCCTGGAAACCAGAGTGTATGAATGGACCCTAGAAAGGAGGACTCATCAATTCAAGATTAGGTTTTTCAAAGAATACTTTGAAGAGTTGAGTTAATCACCCCCATCAGCAGAAGCAAGTCATCGACATGGCATACATTTATTAGCTGTGATTTATATGCTCTTTAAAGATACCCTGTGCTAGCAATTATAATTCGAATATCCAAAGCTCTTTGATAGTCAAGATATTCCTAGGCTTGTTTGAGGGGTACAAAACATTTAAATGACTGTGTTAAAGAGATATTCCTTGTTAAATCTATGAAATCTATGATCTTTCATCTAACAAATGGTTTCTCCTTGTTTTTGGCAGGGGCACAAGATGAAGCAAAGGAACAAAGAAATGGAAGTCAATCGTGGTCCTAGGCATTGCAGGCCTCTCCTGGCCCTGGGGGTGGGTGGGTGTAGGAAGGCGGTAGTGCAAGCTGTGGAGGAGGGGGGTGTGGGGGGGTGCGTCCCACAGAAGGACAGGGAATCCTTTGCTCTAATTTCTCCAGCTGCATTGTGTTCTGTTTACCTGCAGAAAAAAAGACAAAAAAAAAAAAAAAAAAAAAAAAAAAGAGTTTCCTTGAACTT
>LNAC01000424.1:469615-499918 GCA_002007465.1 Ailurus styani
AAAAAAAAAAAAAAAGAAAAAGAAAAAAGAAAAAGAAAGAGTTTCCTTGAACTTGGTGAGGGGCCCCACGTTAATGCATCTTTCAGGCGCTATCCCTGTAATTTGTTTTTTTCTCTCACAAGTTTTCCCAGGGTCACAGTGGCATAGTTTAACATTCACATGTGTAACCTGGCCCCTGTCTGCTTTCTCGATTATTTCACAAAGCTGGTCGATACAGTGGTTTCTTCAAAGAAAGAGACAGAAGATGATTGTTTGATACACTGCAAGCTAAATTTCAGGAATCCTCAAACCCAAGATCAGTATAATCCACAAAGGAGGCAGGGGAGAAAATGGGCAAAATGCTCAAAAATCATTTGGAAAAAGGTCAGGACAATGAGTTGAAAATGACATTATATTCAGGGATTCCCAAGGTAGAATTCTGTTCCATGTGGTTAATGAGGAATGCGGAAGGAGGATTTCGTCCAGGGCAGAATGTAGAGGCGTTACCATGACGGCAGGTCTCCAGGCAGCCAGCGGGGGCTTTCCCTTCCCAGCCAGGACTGAAGGTGCATTCTTTGACCTTGACCTTCTGCAGAGTTCCCCTGGTTCATAAGGTCTTTATCGTGTGCTTCGGCATAGAGCCCACTGAGTGAGATGTGACTCTTTGCGACACAGCTGGAAGGGATGACACTCTTCGAGGTGTTTTAGTTGAGAGAGGGGGGCTGCTGCATTTAGAATCCAAACATATGCCTATGAATATTAAAAGTTCTACTTGAAATCTCTCGTTATATATATACATTTTTCATAAAAGAACCTCTTGTCTTTACCCAAGGTTTGAGGGCCCACAGACAGACTCTCATTTGAAGCTAGAGGCAATTGGAGGTCTTGCTTGCAGTTCTGGCTTGCTTTTAGTCTGCTTTGTTCATGCCAAATCCAAAACTACTTTGATAGCTCGTCCCCTCTCCCAGAAATCTCTTGATTATGGCCTTGAAGGGGAGTAGCACTGTTACTAAGCCAAGATTCCAGTGATACAATGGGCACAAGGGAGGAGGGGCCAAGGAGGAAGTCAGAAGTTGTCACAGATGTCTATCCCAGAGACAACATCAAGTGACCCTCATGAGGCAAAATGCTTGCTTCCCACAGCTTCCCTAGGTTCTAAGAACAATTTTTTTTCTGAGGGAACTGATACCGCTTCTTGCATATCTTGTCAAATCTACCTTCCTTATAGTGTCTTTACAATTGTAAGTTATTTATATATTTAAATATATAAATATATTTTTTAGTGGAGGGAGAAAAGTAATGGGTCAAATTGGGTATTTCTAAAATCAAAGGATGTTCTGTTTTCTAAATATTCCATGGAGTCCTTCAGTTTTGCTCTTTCCTCTATGGAAAATCCACCTTCTAATCTTTCTGTGAATTTTGTTGCGGCCTTTTGGAATGTGTCGCCCCTCTGGATGGCTTATTTGGTATATTGGAATCACTAGCAAGTTATATTTCTGCATATGTAATATGTTCTAACATCCTGTATTTAAAAAATAAAGAAAAGAAAACCACAACTGCTTATCAACCTAACAGCAACAATTTTTAAGGGACCTCATGATTTTGGAACATGGCCATTTCTCTTTCTGCTGTCATTTTACAGTTTGGTATAGAAATGTATATGTCCCCTACTGCCGTTAGACATTGCTTTCTAGAAAAACAAGTCCCATTTTAAGTGATCCATGAAATGATGCCATACCAATACTGATAGTTTCTATATTTCACATCATCTTTATAACTTAATTGAAAGTTGCCATCATTCTGTGAAGGACTGGACAAGAGTGATCTGCGAAGAGCACATTTTCCTCTGCCTCCCACAATGTTAGTGCTACTCACGCCCAGCTGAAAACATGATGGCGACAAGAGGGATGGGGACTTCTTAATGGACAAAGATGAAAGAGACCTAACGTCCCTGTTAGGACCCATGGAGATTGGAATTATTTCAGTCTGGGTGTTCTCTTTATCATCCACGACGGCTATTTTTATTTCTTCATTTTAAATGCGGGTGGGGTAGGAATGGGGGAGGGAGTTCTCTACCTGAAAACTGCAGGAAAAGGAAAGAAATCTCTGAGAACAAAGCTAAGAGAATGAGGCATAAATATCATACCCCACTCCTGAATTTGTTTAATTATGATTAGATTGTGTTTTCATTTTTGCCTCGTTACATCTTTTGGTTGCTATTTGGTTATAAGATTTTATCCTTAAAACGAACGATGAAGTCACTTTGCATTTCAATAGTAAGATATTAAAAATCTAGCTGTTGGCCAGATCGAAGACACCTCAAAACAGGAAATCCTTTTCTCGCTGGGGCTGTCATTGAACAGGCTATACAATGGAAAATCTGAAAGGCAGATTGATTCCCCTGCACATGAATCCTGGATGTCAATTTCCAACCGCACTCCTGCCAGGCTATGTGGCAAAATGGGGAGGGGGAGAAAGATAGCCCCATATTAGTCATATTTGCATACAGAGGATCAAAGTAGGCTTTCAATATAATACAGGTGTCCCTGCTTTTTGAAATTGCATTATGCCACTTTGCTTTTATGAAAGACCTACATTAGTACCTGCTACTGTTCACCTAAAGAAATCCGAAGAGGGCTTTTGCTTTTATGAAAACTGCAAGCAGGGAGAATGGCCCCGCCAAGCTCCTTCCCTGGGAACTGCACTCAGCGTCTGGGCATCAAGCCGCCATAGCTTTGACCTGTGTCTGTGAGCATCTGTATTTTATCTCATTTTATTTTGTGCATCCATTAGCAAGATGTGCCCTATGGTATCAGAAAAGGGTCTGGGAAGGCTCAAAAATATTTCCATATAAATTAAAGGTAATTGTTTCTTTGCTTTACCCCATTTCGGCTTAATGATAGGTTTCATAAGAACACTACTTTCCCATAGCAGGGGGAACCTGTAGTCCTAATTAGAAAGGTAGTCGTTGTGAGAGAGACAAAGGGGCTTTTCCTCCAGCTAGTAACTATTCAGATGATGGACAAGTCTTCTTTCATAAAAGCTTACAAAGGAGGCATCCAAAATACTGTCTGTGATAGTGGGTCACATATTTGCCACTGCAGCTAATTGTAAATCTTTCTATGAAATACTGAAAAGCCTCTTTGTGAATTAATACAGTTCTGCTTGATGCACTTGATTTGAAATGACTTTTCTCTGTATGTGGTGCATGTCAGCTTTGCTTTGAAAAATGAAGTTAGCAGAATATGTTCAATATATTTTCTTGGGGAATAGGGTTTTTATCATATGATTCATTAAGGATTTGCCTTACCCTGACATTTGTGATATAAAGGAAAATCAGAAAAAAAAAGTAATTTTCTTGATCAAGATATGTTTTTACTTAATGCAAATAAATGTAGTCTGTTGCTTGCAAGGGAAAAAAAAATGTCTTCTGATATCTGGTATAAACTGCTAAATAGAATAATACGTGCCTCTTTTGTTAAACCAGCATTTAAATGCTGGACTGCTTTGAAATCTGTTTGTTTCTTTTCATCTGTGCCATACACGAAGAAACTTAAACAACTGTTGCCTTCATACTATATTTGTTAGAGCAGAATCTGAATAAAATTGGTTTGAGAGGATACGATGGAATTATCTGTGTCTTGTGATATTTGTTTCTTTGCATAAGCAATTAATAACTCAAAATGTTCTTTTAATACAATGTATCTGGTTGCAAATTGTGTATTTAAAAATGTCCCTTTAAGGCAACTTTAACTTACCAATAGTGATCCCTTACTGAGACTGGTCAGTGTTGTGGCCATGTTTTTCAAAATTAGGGGTAGCTCAGTCAGTTGAGTGTCAGTCTCTTGGTTTCCACTCTGGTTATGATCTCAGGATCATGAGACTGAGCCCTGTGTGGGTCTCTGCACTCAGCCCTGAGTCTGCTTGAGATTCTCTCTCTCTCTCTCTCTCTCTGCCCCTCCCCCTGCTCACATGGTCTCTCTCCCTCTTTAAATACATAAATCTTTTAAAAAATTAAATTATAGAGTAGTTTGTACAGACACATGTCCCAATGTATATTTTTTTCTCAGAATGCTACTAGATAACTAGTTACCCTAGCAACAGCCTCTGAGAAGCAAGATAGAAGTTGTTGAGATGAAGATCATGATTCCATGAACATTGGTTCATGCTTCGGAACCCACCATCCATTACTGGAATTCTTTTTGAGGACCTTTTACGAGCCAGCCATCGTGCCGGCTGTGGGATCACTACATCCATGAACCTCCTCACTCTACTCTTGGTGGAATTATGATGGAATTACATAATTGTTAAAGAGTTTGGCCATGGATCAACAAAAATCGCTATGGGAAAAACTAAATGTTCTTTCAAAAATGGAAATATGAGGGCACCTGGGTGGCTCAGTCGTTAAGCGTCTGCCTTCGGCTCAGGTCATGATCCCAGGGTCCTGGGATAGAGCCCCACATAGGGCTCCCTGCTCAGTGGGGAGCCTGCTTCTCCCTCTCCCACTCCCCCTGCTTGTGTTCCCTTTCTCGCTGTGTTTCTGTCAAATAAAATCTTAAAAAAAAAATGGAAATATGTATTCCATCAAATTTAATTCCCCCATCTCCTCCAAAAGAGATGCTTTCAGTATTACTGTTCTAGAAGGTAATAATGAAAGTCCATCCCTTTACCCAACAAAGCTAGAGACTCAATAGTTAAAAGAGAATACAGTTTTTAAAAGTTCTTTACCAGAGGATGCCTGGGTGGCTCAGTTGGTTGGGCGACTGCCTTCTGCTCAGGTCATGATCTTGGAGTCCCAGGATGGAGTCCCACGTTGGTGTCCCTGCTCCGTGGGGAGTCCGCTTCTCCTTCTGACCCTACCCACTCTTCTGCTCTCTCTCTCATTCTCTCTCTTTCAAGTAGGTAGATAAAATCTTTAAAAAAAAAAAAAAACAAAACTGCTTTACCAGAGGAGCATTTTTCCAATAATAAACGAAGTTTGATGAGGAAAAAATTATGGTCTTATGCTGCAATGGGCAACCTCAACACAAATGCCTCAGAGTGACCACAAAAATAATTTGACATGATTCTAGCAATGCCAGGTGAAGTTTTTTGGTTCTTTTTTATCTGTATCGTATTTCCCATCTCTTGGCCTGTCACTCTAGTGTTTCTCCCCCACCACTTCTGCCCGTGTCCTACATCATTCAAAGGTGTCATTAAACATTGCTTAACTTTACTGGTGGTTCTCAGGACAAAAAGGGACAATGATAGCCATTGACATTGGTCTGGCCAGGATCCTGGCCCAGCTGTGGGGCTTTGAGAAACAAAGTGCCTCCATCTCTTGGTTTGGCAGATGGAAGTACTCATACATTCCTGAACTCTCTTACAAATTTAAACAAAGTGCCAAGATATTACACTTTGCCACTTGGTAAATTATTAGCATTAGATTCTTCTATTTGATAACGGTAGGCAAATGGCCTTTTCTTGAGCTCAAGACTTTTTACCAAAAGAATAAATGATCCCTACAATGGGTAGTAAATATGAAATCCTTTCTACTGAAGTCGATTTAAATTTTCCCCTTAAATTAAGGACCCCTGAGAACAAGAAAGAATTTTATAAAATTTAGAGAAGTAGGAGATTTGAGTTGTTAAAACATGTACACCCAAAGTACTGACCCAGTGTAAATCTTTTTACATAATCATTTTTCTGATAATAGCTAAAGTGGGTCTATGAATAAAGAAGAAAGGAGGTACAACTCTATCTTTTGGTTAACATGCATGGAAGGATAGAGATTTACAAGGAGATAATTATACCAATATATACTTTCCTTCCATGGGGGGAGAGGTATGTTTCCTCCAACATTGAACTTGAAAATATAATTTGCTTTGGCCAATAATATGTGGGCAGAAATGGCATCTGTCACTTCAGGCAGAAGCTTGAAGACTTGTGCTTTCCCCCCCCCCCCACCACAATGATCAGCAACATCCCAGGTGGGCTGCTCTGTCAATGAAGAGCCCAGTGTGAAGATGTGGAGATGAGTTTCAGGCAAGCTCCACTGAGAAGCTGACATGAATGAGAAATAAACCTGTACTTTGAGATACAGTTGCCATTTATTACCCTAGTATAACCTAGCCTATACTACCCGTGTAAATAACAAGTTCACAAATCTGATCTACCTCTCTAACCCCATCTTGTGGGACTGTCAACTTGGTGCACAATGCAGCCAAGACACTGGCCTTCTGCTCATTCCTAGAATAGGCCGAATTCTCTCTAGGCTCAAGGCCCTTGAACTTGAAAGTTCTTCCTGTTCTCACTTGGCTGCTACCTTGTTATCCCTGAGATCTCAGCTGCAATGTCACTTCTAGAGACTACCTAATACCACATTTGTACTTCAGAAAACTTAAAATAATTTGAAATTGTTTGTTTACAAGGCAGGGTTAAAAATTCTTATGACTCATCCCAAATGTACAAAATAATGTAGCTTTTTCCCCCCACTAACTGAGCTTGCCCTGTTTCCAAACCTCTATCCACCTGGTTAGAGGGGACTGTGGGAAAAGAATTTATTCTATCAGTCATAGGTATCAGGTTTTCCAGTTTAAACCACTAATTGAGAATAATGATTTGGTCATATTCAAGGTTTAAACTCTCCACTGAGGCTATCTCTTGCCACTTAAATTATTATAGCCCCTCCCTTAAAGGCCTTATTTTCTAATCACTGTGCAGTAAAACTAACAATTAACACATTTAAATATTAAAATGATAGTTCCTATGATATTTTAAAAAGTACTTTCCTAAATACTTTGTCAAGTAGGGTATCAGGAATAAAATGACAGACTATTTAGAAAATCACAAAACAAAAGGAACACTATAAAAAAATGTGGGACACAGCAAAAACTATACTTAGAAGAAAATTTAGTCTTAAATGACTTAATTGTTTGAAATGGTGAGAGAGAGAGAAAACACTTTTAAAAACATTCAAATTTAGACTTTAGAACACAAAAAAGATCCAAATAGACACATATATATAATATATATAGACTACTATATATATAAAATGAGATGCATATATATATAAAATGAGCTAAGAAATTTTTAAATAGTAAAATGTTAAAATAAATCTATTGATTCTTTGACAATCCATTAACTAAATCTTCAACTATTCTGAATAATTTTAAAAGGATAGCAATGAGGAAATTTTAAGTACAATGAAATTAAATTTTATGCATAACTATAGAAAAATAACAAAGAAAATGGAGATTTTCTTTGAAATAAAAATAACCAATATTGATACAACATGAAGTAGAAAACCCAAATAAACAAATACATGGCAGAAATGAGAAAAGATCTCAAAAACTTCCCAAGCTAACCAGGTATGCCTATTTATCTATCTTCCTACCCAAATAATGTGTACAGATTGTCAAAAACCTAGGAATAATCATAAGCAATAATCTCAGTTTGTTTTGATTTCGTAGTGTTTTCATAATGGAATCATCCAGTATGTGGCTTTTTCACTTGGTGGTACAAGCATCTTCTTGTCAATCAAGGATTTTCCTAAGATATTTTAAAATATTTTATCACATGTCTCAAATTTATGTTATCACTTCCCTATTCTATGACATTTAGGTTGCTTTACAATTTTCCCTACTTTAAATAAAACTACAATGAACACTTTTGGTTGCAAATTTTCATCTTCATCAAGGTATGTTTGCAGATGACTTCCAGGGTTTCTAACAATTAGGAAATGAGAATTTCCCTTTTGCAGAATCCTCACTGCCCTGATCATCCTACAAATACACACCCGAAAGGTATCAGTCTGAAAAATGGTTTGTCACTAGTATGAGTTCACTAGTGTTTCTCCATTTCCCAAAGAGGCTGAGCAGATTTGTCAGCTTTCTGTGTTTCTGGATTGGGAAATTAATCTTTGTCCTTTGATCATCTGTCATTTGGGATTTCAATTTTTTTCATTGATATTTATGAACTGTTTATATATTGAGAGTATTATCTTTTCATTGTAATTTCCTGCATATAATCTTCTACTTCTGCATTTTATTAGCATTTTGATTGTGATATTGGCTAACGTACAGACTTCTATGTTTCTATGCCAGCAAATCTCCCTTTCCCTTTGTACTGGTTTACATTACTTTTGTAGTTAACATGCTGCGTATCCATTCCTGCTACTTCAGGAAGTGATGAAAATTTAAGCCTAGCAGAAAACTCCTTTTACGTATTTTTGGAGCTCACCTTCCAACCCTACTTTCTACAGGTGGCAGGCATGGGATCCAGGCTGGCCAATCACAGTATTTTACCCGCCCGTGCTCAGTGATGGGTTTAGAGGCTACGTGACCCAAACTGGACCAATTGGTGACTTCCTTAAGATTTTTTTATGCGACTACTGGGAGAGAAAAAAATCACAAATCGTAGTGAACATGGAAACCTAGAGATTTGGGCAGTTGTTTTTCCTGATTCAGTTACGTAAGCCAATAAAGTCCCTTCTTAAGAAAATCTGAGTTAGAAAAAAAAAAAAGAAAATCTGAGTTAGGTTTCTGGCTCTTGTAACTGAATGCTCTCCAATTCACTCTGATTAAGAGTAAAAATCTTAAAATGTCCTGAGAGTCCCATGTGATGTCTCACACACATGCACACACTGTCTGTTACTTCTGCAAACCCATCTCTTCCTATTCTCCAGTGTGGTCTTCACTGCTCCAGCCACACTGGCCTCTTCAGAGGTGCCAGGCATGTTTCTCACCTTAAAGCTTTATGCTGGCCTTTCTAGAAATTTCTTCCTCCAGACGTATATATGGCTATGTTGCTCACCTTGGAGCCTGTTCAAAGCTTTCCTACCAAGGCTAATCACCACCACCCTCTCTACTACTGCAAAAGACACCCAGCTCTGGCTTTCCTTATGGGCTCTACTTTTTCCCCTTTTCCATGGTACTTATCACTTTCTAATATACCATATAATTTACCTTTTCATTAAGTCTATTTTAAAAAATATTATTGAAAATCTCCCTCTGCTCCATGAGGAAAAGACAGGCTTGATGACAGCAGAGACTCAACTACTTTGAGAACTAAAGAACCCCAAGCACCAGAGAAATACCTGGCATGTACTAAGTGTTCATTAAATATTTGTTCTGGAAAGCCATTGGCAAATTCCCTCCTATGAGACCTGTGTTCTACGGACTGGGTTTTTGTTGTTTTATTATTTTTCCCCTCCTCTTCTTTCTTTTTGGGAAAAAATATAGAGAAGAGATGAAATTAAACTATCACACAGGACGCTCTACACCCTGTCCCAGAAGATGAGTATCAGAACAATAAGAGAGCTAATAATGGTCAGAAAATTATTGTGAGAACTCTCTTTGGTTCAGAAACTATGTCTATTCCCCATTGAAGGCAGAAAAAAGGTGGTGGGAATCTTCTGATTGATCCTATCTCAAAGCAAGGATTGTGTTTTGAAGTTTCCCAGGTCCTTCTCTTTATTCTAGAGTAAGGCAGTGATGGGGCTGTTTAGGTAGAATCAGCTGGGCTACCATGGGCAAACAATGCCATCTCAATGACTGAACACAATGATGGTTGACTTCTCAGTTGCATCATGGCCCCTTGTGAGTTGGGCAGCTCTCCTACAGTGATGCCTGGACCCATGTTTCCTCTATCCTGTGGCTTTCCCACCTTGAGCAAGTTTTCTCCCAGGTCACCATGGAACAAGAAAAGAGAATTATTAGGATCCAAGTACAGGAGGGATTACACATCTGCTGCCTATATTTCATGGCCACACTCAGTCACCTACTCAGACTGCTAGAAAAATGTAGGTTGGCCAAATACCCAGCAGAAAAATGAAATGTGTCTGATGATTCCCTTGCATTGCTTCTGCCTCAGAAGCAGAACAACTCTCTGCTTTGAGACTTTGCTGTGTGCTAATAATAAGCCCTCTATTTCTACTCCTCAAGACCAAATGAGTCACACTGGTTCAGGGAGAGAGCGTCAGCTGGACATCTTAAATGATCAAAACAATCCCATGGTGGGCAAAGACTACACAATGGGTGGTAAAAAAAAATCTGAATGTGGTTCTGCATTGTCTTGGATAAAAACTTAACAACATAGTATGATAAAGCTTTCCCTTACCTCTATCACTTGTTCTGGAACTGGTTTTGTATCGTTTTTGCTTTTGTGTTTGTTTTTGTTATTAGGAAAATCACAAGAAGACCTGGTTCAGGGGAGGTGTATATGTCTTTTTTTTTTTTTTTTTGAGGTCCTAAAATGTAGAGCTTTTGAACTTCAATCATCTTTCTCTGTCTAAAGATAAGGAATTGTTCCAGATGTTTACCTATATTTCCTTTTCTGTTTTTGTTCGTCTGTGTATGTGTGGGATTCCACTTCTACCTCTATATCTTAGTGTGCCTTGCATTTATTTTGGTATTTGGTATTTTGTGGGAATTAACTTGATCAAGTAGCTTCAAAAATATTCCCAGCACCAAATATTAAAGACCGTATCAGGATCCTATTGCCTTGAATTTATTTAACATACATTTATTTTCTATTTATATAAGGATCTAGTTTCTTGGCTACGTCTTCCTTTGATCTCTCTAGTGCCACTCTGTTTTAATTAATGTAGTTTTATAATATGTGTTGATGTCTATTAAGGCAAATTCAATGCCTCCACCCTTCATTTTCAAATGTTCTTGGCCATTACTCACTCTTCAGTGCTCTACATAAACCTTAAAATAGCTTTGTCATATTTCCCTCCTATAGTCTTTCTGTTTTCATTCCCCCTCTCTCAACATCCCCAGAAAAATGGATAAGCCAGTCAGTTTAGTCCACTCATGCTCAGTTCAGACAGTTAAGTGGAGAGGGCACTTGTTATAAATGCAGCTTCTTGAAATGTTCCAGTGAAGAACAACACTCCTGTTCGTCCCTGGCCTTCGGTCAGGCTTGGTTGTGGTCTGAATAACAATCGGTCCCTGAATATTCTGCTCTTAAGTCTTTTTCTGCCTGTCTTGGCATGCGGTCCTTTCAATCTTATCTGAGTCATTTGGTTCTGCCTACTGAGTGGAGAGGCAAAAGCTAGGTAAATATCACTGGGTCTTGGGTAATCATCATCCGCTTTGCAAACAAGTGCTCAAGGGCTCAACGGAGCTAGTCAACAGAACTTTATCTACAGAACCCAAAGATACAGGAATATAGCATTTGGTTACTAAACGTTCCAGCTGCTGCTGCTTGGGAATGGAGTTCTTCCTGAAGCAAACTGAAATGCAATCCCTTGGCTTTGGGGTTCCATTTTACCTGATACATGGTGCTGGCATTATCCAGCTCAGCTGAGACTCATTAGCAACCTAGCCTGACAAAAACAGGACTGCATCAAATCTGCTGGGCCCTCCTTAAAGGATCCAGGCCAGTGGGGAGGGGAACAGTTTTCTTGAGAAACAGAAAGCACAATAAATATGGAAAGAGAATAAATATGTAGTTAATGTTAAATAACATTAATTGTTCTACTCCCTTTATATATGTTAACTCATGGAATCTTGACAACAATTAGATAGGTACTATTATTAACCCCCACTTTATAGATGTGCAAACTGAGGCACCGAGAGACTAAGTATTTTGCACAGGGCCATACAGCCAGTGAGCAGTAGGCCTATGATTTGAACACAGGAAGTCTGGAGCTAGAGGTTACCAACCAAACCATTGTACCAGGGATTCTCAAAGTTGCTGAAGCATCAGAATCACCTGGTGGCTGGATAAGTGACAAATCCCTGGACCCCAACTTCAGAGTTTCCCATTCATGAAGTCAGGGGCAGGAAGCCAGGATTTTACACAACTATTAATTCCCAGGTGCTGCTCCTGCTGCCCCAGGAGCCCTACTTTGAGAACCACTACACCACACTACAAAGAAATGACTGGCAGGTATGTTCCTGTGAAGGTGAGAAAAGATTAAATAGACTTGGGGAATGATTAAGCCATGCCGCTCATTCTCAGTTTCTAAAATCGGAACATCTATGTTCTAGTTCCTAAGGCAACCCAAAGCTGGCATTGCCTGCAAGGTGCCACTTTCTTCCTATTATGTTTGGTGGTAGGCAGCTATCCGAATGTTAGAGAGTATTAAGAACACTGGTTGAGGCATCAAAACACCTGGGTTTAAATCTCACTCCCGTCATTTACCAGCTGACTTAACCTAAGCCTCCATTGTCATATCCACAAAATAGTGATGATAATTATTTATTGCTTGGGATTTTAGTAAAGGCAAATTTCATCCATGTACACACACACACACACACACACACACACACACACATACACACACACACACTTGCATATGCATTGCCTGACCCGTAGAAATAATGGTTATTTACTTTATAAGCAGAGCTGGTGTCCTTTCTTCCTCTCAGACACCAGCAGAGGAATTTAACTTTGAGAAGTCACTGAAGTCAGATCTGCTAGCCTTACATGGGGCACCCAAACTTTCTTTACAGCTTACAACTGTGACAAGGGTAATAAAGAGAGTATGTGTATTTGATAACCTGTTGCCCCCCTGCTCCCGCTGAAAAGAGAAGGAATTACTATCTGACTCATTTCAGGAGCCATCTTTCCTCATGCAGAAGAAACTAGAGAAATGGACGATGCCAGAAAGTAAGGGGCAATCTCTACATCGGGAGTCTGGGTAACTGGTCCAGAAAAACAGTGACATCCTGAAATAATTTTACTCAGTATTATAAATGGGTACCCTCCCAGTTAATAATTAAAGGATTTTTAAATTTTTTATCTAATTACTGTTTATCTATTCAAACAAATACATATTGAGTCCCTGCTATGTATCAACTATGGCTCTAGGTTTTGAAGATACAGGAGTGAACAAAACAGGCAAAGAGGCCCTCCATATGGAGCAGGGGCGGGAGATCCAGAGACTGTGGGGAAAGTGGGCAAAACCAGAGAGAAAAGATCTGAAAGAAATGAGGACACTAGCCACGTGGCCACCCGCCAGAAGAGCATCTGGTAAAAGGAACAGCAAGTGCAAAGGCCTGGAGGCTGGCGCATGCCCGGCCACTGAGATCTGCCAATGGGAGTGAGTACAGGAAGGGAGGTAGGAGATGGAGTGAGACAAAAGGCCAGATCCCATCACGGAAGGCCTTAGGAAGATGGGAGGACATTCACAGGCTTTTAAGCAGAGGAGAGGCCATGATCCAACTTTGAAAGGAACCACTCTCAGAGCAACACAGGGCAGCTCAGCTCTAGCTGAAGTCTCTAATTTGGAAGTGGATATAGAGGAAGGAAGACAGAAAAAGAGATCAAAGAGCAGGTCCAGGAGAAAGATCTGGATAGAGATCAAACCAAAGGTATATCCAGGTTCTGTTGGCGCTTACGCTCTTTTCCAAACCTCACCCCACAACTTTCTCATGACCCCAAGAGGTAATTTTCTAAGTATAATGATCTTGTCCCCAACCACCTTGGATCCGTGTCCTTATTCTGGGGCACACTTGGATCCTCTAGGGAGCTTTTTCAACATGCTCTGCTGAAAACCAAATTAAGGGATATTCTACAAAATAACCAGCCAATACTCTTCCAAGGTGTCAAGGTCAAGAAAGACAAAGAAGGACAGAGGAACTATTCAAACAAAGGAAACCGTGAAGACACTGATGTAGGAAAGATGTTATGGTTTGAAGCTGACAGGCAAGAAATAATTCTTGAGATGTCTTTGGGGCAAAAAGGTGACTTTATTAAAGCACGGGGACAGGACCAGTGGGCAGAAAGAACTTCACTGGGGTCATGAGGAGTGGCCCATTATATACTTTCAAGGTGGGAAGGGGTTAGGGATAGGTAGGGTAAGTCTCTAAGGAATTTTGGAAGGACCTTGAGGGGTCTAGCTATTTTTGGGAAAAGGTCATTTATTGCCTTCTAATAAAACCTGAGTCATGAGACCCTTCGGATGGATATCAGTGGGCCATATGCTTGGGGGATGATTGCCAAAATGTAGCTTGAGGGGTTTAGAGACAAAGGAAATTTCTAAAGGAACTTTAATATGTTAAAGTCAACTTACCGGATCCTGCACTCCGGCTAAGATTGCCTGTTGCCCTTAGCAAAGTATTAAACATCGAGGCAGTTGAGTCCCTAGAGGAAAATCACTCTGTTTCAAGGACTTGTCAATGGACTATATAGACAGTAAGGAAGTTTAATAATTTTTCTTTTCCCTTTGTTTCCCATATCAGACACAACTATGTGACTACCTTATGGGATCCTGCCAAAGGACATCAGTGGAGCACTTAGCAAAGTCTAAGCAAGGTCTGTAGAACAGATCATTGCAAGTGTCCGTGTTAGTTTCCTGAGTTTGATTATAATGCTGTAGTTACATAAATATGGTCACTTGGGAAAGCAGGGTGAAGGACACACAGTAATCCTTTGTACTTTTTTGAAAAGCCTAAATTATTTCAAATTAAAATGTGAAAAAACTGTTGCCCAGGCTGTACCCAAGCCCCATACATCAGCATCTTGGGCACAAGAGGCTAGCTATGGGCACTTTTTAAAAAAATCTCTCTAAATGATCCTAAAATACAACCAGGTTTGAGAATCATCACCTCGGATTTTATTAAAAGTCTTTATGGAGCTTTGCTTTAAAGTCTTCTTCTGTCCAAGGGGCAGAAAGAGGCCTCTTCTTTCTGGGGTCATGTCAGTTCTTCCCATATTTTATGTTTACTGCCCCCTTGGCCCAAAGAGAACCTCTTCTGGGCAGAATCAAAGACGCGGTTGGAATCAAGGGGATGTGATCATGTAGTCACAAGAGAAGCATCCTGTGACTCTGACGGACGTTTCTCTAAAAGAATGTCTTCCTCCTGGAAGACGTCAGCGCTAAGAAAGGTAGTATAGTTCCAAAAACCCTCCCAGCCCATTGGGAAAAGGATCAGATCATTTCCAGCCCGGGACAAGTATTAACCTCCACTGTCAGCTTTGGAGATGGTCCTTTTACGATTTTGTTTTATTGCTACATAGTAGGATGCGCCCTTCTCTATGGAAATTGGCAAATGCTAAATACCAACCTCTCCCAGCAAAGGCACCAATAAGAAAATGAGGCTTAATCTGCTTTGATGAATAAAGAGACAGTAAATGCTGACCATGGCCTGGAGGATGCAAGAGGAAACACAAAAAGCTGGTAGAAATAGGCCTAGAAAAGCAAAGGGAAAAATCAGGGAAGGTTAAGCTGCATAAAAAGACCTCCAGATTCTGATTCAGTTTCAGTGGCTGCAAAAACAAGGCTCTCGGCTATTTGCATATAAATGTGCTGGGGGTGGGGAGCCACAGCACTCAGCTATGCATTCTAACTTTCTGCTCAAAATCTGTTCCCAAAGCAGCTGCAGAAATCAGCTGCAAATTCCGAATCTAAAAATGAAAGTCACGTGGCCGACCTGGGGGAAGAGGCAAAGAAAAGGAGGAGGCAAGGGCACCAAATGGGGCTGCAATTAACCCATTGGGGCCCGCAGCCCATATGCACTGCCCAGGAGCCTTTAGGCATCTCAGTGCCCAGGCTGAACCCCACAGCAATTAAATCGGGCTCCCTGGGGTCACTCCCAGGCTGGGGTGTGTTTCAGAATTTTCCAGGTGATTTGAACAAAGAGCCTTGACTGAGTAACAGGGGGCTCCTCTAGGGCAGGAATCCACCAAACTTGTCTATAATGGGCCAGATGGTAAATATTTGAGGCTTTGTGGCCCATACAGCGTCTGTCCCAGCTACTCAACTCTGCCCTTGTGTGATGTAAAAGCAGCCATAGAGGGTATGTAAATCAGTGGGCATGGCTGGGTGTAATAGACTTTATTTACAAAAACAGTAGATGCAGCTCCTGCTCTAGACTCTGTTCTCCAAAGTATGGTTCCTTGGGCCAACTGCATGGACATCCCATGGGAACTTGTTAGAAATGTCAGATCTCCAGTCCTACACCAGAACACTCCTGCATCGGAGTCTGTTCTGTAACAAGGTCCGAAGATGGCCAGAGCACACTCGAGTCAGAGTAGCAGGCATCAGGTGAATGGTGTTGACCGCTCACCGGCCCTGGGAACCCAGAGAGCTGGACTGAGTCTTGGAGCACCAACTCCTTTCTCTATAAAACTGTTCTGGGGTGTCTGCCTGGATAAGGATCTTGAAAGGTACAAAATGTGAATTGTCAATATGTGGCAGACAACGCAAGTTCTGGCCTCTGGCCAGCACGGAACTGTCCCTTTGGCAGGTGCTTATGTCTCCATCATCAGTCATGATGAGGTGGGAAGGGCTGGCCAGCCTTGCCATAAGAACGTGTGCTGGGAGTAGGCTGATGCCACCAAGCTGACTCCCAACACTAACGTGTGGCTCTCGGTGTTTACAACTCCCTGGCCCATGCAGGAGGTGAGCCTGTTCCCCTCTCCCTCCCCAGTGCCTGGCACAACATCAGAGCCCAAAATCCTTTATGACAGAGGCTCAATTCAGTGACATCAGCCTGAAGGTCGTGAGTGTCCATAACTGATGACCGACCTTCATATGTCATCTGCAGAAGGGCTATGGAGTTTTTCTAAAACAGCGGTTTCCACATCCCTTGCATGTACAAAACCCTGACACATGGCAACCCAAGCGAATTTTTCATCTGTTATCAGGAGCAGAAGGTCTAAGGGCCTGTGTCCTGGCCCATAGAGGAAATGGGACTTCTGAAGAGGCTTCGAGTATGTTCCGTTTTCCCATAAGCCCGGCTGTGCCATTGCACAGGAAGGTAATGAACTGAGCAGCTCTCTCTCTCTGCAAGCGCCTGTCTGCCAGTCAGCTGGGAGTAGCCTGTTGTCAGAGGGGGTCTGCCATGCCCTAGAAAAATGCTCTCTCCGAAAGCCCTGCCGCTGATTAGCGTGTGAGAGGAAGCGCGTACAGCCTGCTCCATAAACCCTTGCACCTGCCCCTAAGGTGTCTCTGCAGACCACGGTCTCCACACATCGTGTGCTGTGGACTCAGGAGGCACGAGGGGAAATCCACACGGCACCTAAGGGCTGGGACGATGCCCTGGGCATCGGCAGCTAGAGGAACCGGCGTGGTGAGCGGGCATACTTCCCAGCTCCGCTGCGCAGAAGCGCCTCCCGTGCGTGACGTTGGACCACCGGCCCAAGGCTGGGCTGCGATTCTGTGCTCCTGACGAGGGTAGGTGCTGCTGCTGCTCCACGGACCCCCCTCTCCGTGGCGCCAGCACAGAGGAGAGAGCACTAGACGCAGAGCCAGGCTAATTCTCCCTCCCTGAGACTCACCTCTGAAGGCAGGTCGATTTTCCGAAGACGACCACACGGCCTCTCCCGTCAACACACTCTTCTTAGCGCGTGACTTCAATCCTCCTTCCACTGAGAGGCGGGGCCTGTGTTCCCGCCCCTTCAAGTAGGCGGGGCTTGTACCCGCCCAGGAAGTGACGCATGACATCGGCGGAGTCTTCATAAAAGGCAGTCGAGTTTCCTCCTCGTTCTATTGGGATGCTTGCTCTTGCTTCGCACTGGGAGGAAGCCCAGGCATCCATGCACAGCCCCCTGTGAAGGAGAATTCGGGACCCTGACTGAGCTCCCAGCTGACAGGCAGGACCCGCTGGCCGGCTGTAGAAGTGAGCTATACTTTAAAACGCCGCGGGTGAGGGGCATGTGGGTGCCTCAGTCAGTTAAGCAGCTGCGTTCGGCTCAGGTCACTGATCCTCGAGTCACGGCATCGAGTCCTGCATTGGGCTGAGCGGGGAGTCTGCTTCTCTCTCTGATCCTTACCCCTCTCATGTTTTCTCTCTCCCCCTCTCTCATTCTCTCTCAAATAAATAAAATCTTAAAAAAACAAAAAAACCTCCCCAGGGTGTCTGGGTGGCTCAGTGGGTTAAAGCCTCTGCCTTCGGCNTCAAATAAATAAAATCTTAAAGAAACAAAAAAACCTCCCCAGGGTGTCTGGGTGGCTCAGTGGGTTAAAGCCTCTGCCTTCGGCTCAGGTCATGATCCCAGGGTCCTGGGATAGAGCCCCAAGTCGGGCTCCCTGCTCAGCGGGGAGCCTGCTTCCTCCTCTCTCTCTGCCTGCCTCTCTGCCTACTTGTGATCTCTCTCTCTCTGTCAAATAAATAAATAAAAAATCTTTTAAAAAAATTAAAAATTAAAAAAAACTCCCCAAATTCATCTCTGAGCCTCTCCCTCCAATCAGTTTGCCCCACCTGAAAGTATGTGGCGTAGAAATGAGCCATCACCACTGAGCCCCGTTCATATGGCAGAACTGTGAGCAAAATAAATGATTGTTGTTTCTTTAAGCCTCAAAGTTGGGGGCTATTTTTTAATACACCAATAGATATGGAACATAGCTTAATTTTTTGTAAATTTTATTTGACAGAGAACTCAAGCAGACGGTGTGGCAGGGGAAGGGAAAAGCAGGCTTCCCACTGAGCAGAGAGCCCGATGTGGGGCTGGATCCTAGGACCATGGGATCATGACCTGAGCTGAAGGTAGATACTTGACCAACTGTGTGGTCCAGGCACCCCTGGAACATGGCTTTAATTACTCCCTGGCTCTTCTTTTCACTCTGTACACCCTCTCTGCACACTGCTCACTATTTAAATTACAATTGGCTTGGACTTCCCTTCCGAGCTACAGAGCTGTATATCTAATTGACTACCAGATATCCCCAATATGTACAAATCATGGTCTCCTTTGTCCCCATCTCTATCCCACCTCTCAATACCATTCTCCTTGGTATAGTGCCACGATCAATTTGCTTAATTAAGGAAATATTTCTTGATCCCAACTCCAACATCAGGTTTATGATGCCATCAACAGAGTTTCCTTGACATCTCTGGTATCTGTCCATCCCTCTGTGTTCTCGTGGGCTGCCAGTGCCCAGATTTATGCCCTCAGTGTCTTCATCCCGAGTTGTCCCAATTACTTCTGGGTGCATCTGTTATTTCTTCACTCATCATTACCCTCCAGGCTCTTGTGAAGGTGTCCTTAGCCCTCCCCTTCACTGGCTCCCCATTGCTTTGAGAATGAAGTCTAAGAATAGCACAGAATGCCCCTCATGGTTTGGTCCCACCAACTGATCAAATCTTGTGTCCCATTGTAACTACCTTGTTCTGAGTTTATGCTCTCACCATATCAAACTTTAGAGTCCCCAAAATACGCTCTGCCCTTTCATTTCTGTGTACCTTTCTACATGTTCTCTCTGCTAAAATTGTTTTTTCACTATTCCTCCCCATCGGCCTTGCACTTCTAATCCCAACTCAAACATCACTTCCTCCATGGAGCCTGTTCTGACCCAGTTCCCATTCCTTCTCTAATGCCTCATACGGTTCTATTGTTGAACTTCTCATATTTTACTGCAACTCATCTATTTACATTCCTGTGTTCCTTCTAGACTCGTGGTTCTCAGTGTGTATTTCCCCAGACCAACAGCATTAGCATCACCTGGGAAAATTTTAGAAATGCATATTCTCAGGCCCTACCTCAGACTTACTGAATCAGACCCCCTGGGGTTAAGCATAGCCATATGTGTTTTTAAAAGCCCTCTAGGGGAGTCTAATGCACACTGAGGTTTCAGAACCACTGTCCTGTTCCAGTTGGATAAATATTAGAATTACCTGGGAAGTTTTCAAAATTCCCAGCCGCATAAAATCAGAGTCTCTGGGCGTGGGACCAGGTATCAGTATTTTAATGCTCCCCAGGGGATTCAAATGTGCAATCAAGGTTGAAAACCACTACCCTAGATCCCTTCTCAATGTGTAGTCCCCAGATCAGCAGCATAAGCATCACCTGAGAATTTGTTAGAAACAGAATTGCAGGATCTACCTCAGACATACTGATCAGAATCTTCAGTTTAACCAGGTGCCCAGGTGACTTGAATGCACATTGAAGTTTGAGTAACACCATCATATACATCTCTACATTCCATCTCCTAGCAAAAAGCTTAGAACATAAGAGCCATTTGATAAATTCTAGAAAAATATTAGTAAAAATGTCAATTTCTCATGGTTTTAAAGAATAAAATGAGAATTTATGACAAAGTACTTTGTAAACAGCTTTATGAATATGAGGTATTAATGTTAACTGATACATAAATAATTAGTTCATTAGGTCATTCATTCCCAAATGTTCAGTGAATGCCTACTATTTGCCAAGTACAGTTTTAAGTATGAAAGAGATTATAGTTATCAAGAAAGACGCAACCTCCAAACTGTAGTGGGGAAATATATTAAACATATAATTACACAAATAACTAAATGAAATTGCAATTTTAATGAATGCTACAAAAGGAAAGTAAGCACTATTGCACGTTGCATTCACTTTCTTTTGTCTCCTTTGGATGGGTTTTACCTGAGTTCCCTCTCAGGTGAGGTGGAAATATACCAGGAAAATCAGTGATTGGAGTCAAGGAACCTAAAATGATGTGGATATAAGACTTTGACTTAGTTCGAGTTCCCCTCAAAGCAGACCCTGAGAGAAAGACTTGGGTAGAGATACCTTATGTGTGAGGAAATCTCATGAGACACAGTGAGGGAATGGGGAAGGTAAAAGGGGAGTCAATAAAGGGAACATCAATGAGGAGCTAAGGCCCAATCCCACTGGGGAAGCCTCTGGGAAACCATGTAGTACACCAGAATTATCCCATGGGAAGTTCAGGAAGCTGGAGCATCTATCCAGTGCCTCCAATTTCCCAAGGGGACATTAACCTTCCAGATGATATTAATTTCTCACATTTCCAGGTTATTCCTTTGAATAGCTGAGCTACACTCTATGGTTCCCAGACCACAACAATAGCAGCATCACCTGGAAACTTGTTAGAAATATAAATTCTCAGGTTCCATCTGAGATCTATTGAATCAGAATATTTAAGAGTAGCAATCTGTGTTTTAACAAGCCTTCCAGGGGATTCTGATGCCCAGTGAAGGTCGAGAACAACTCTATTGGAGAAATCCCATGAGCAGAAAAGAAGAGAGGCCAAAACTCGAGATGGGAAGCTGAGACTGTCCTGAAAAGTGTTCCCTGCACTTTCAGGTGAACTCCGCTGGGCTATGGGGCCATGGTGTGGGACATCAACAGCATCTACTATAGTCTACCTGTTTTTATCTCATATAATCTGGGTTTTTTAAAAATTCATTTATCTACATGAATATTTATTAAACCTCTGTACTTTGTCAGGTGCACTACTCAGGGCTCAGGACATGTTGAGACCAAAACAGACATGCCCCTTACCTCATGAAGTTTGTAGTCTAATAGGGAAGACAGTTGCATATGATGTGGTCTGAGGAGGTCAGGACAGCTTCCTTAAGGCTTTTCAAACTTTAAAGTTCATGTGAATCACCTCAGGGTTGTGTTAAACCATGGAGGTGGTTAAGTGGGATTTGGGTATTAGTCCAGGGACCACACTTTGAGTAGCAGGGCCCTGAAAGACAGTGAGACCTGAAGGATGAGTAGTAGGTGGCCAGGTTAAAAGTAGGTAGGCCAAATGTTCTGGTTGGCCTGGTACTGAGGGGTTTTCTGGAATGTGAGACTTTAAGTGTTTAAACTGGACTGGTTGGTCGCCTAGTAAAAAGGGTGGTAGAAGGATGAGGAAGAATAGACCAAGTGTCTCTGAAGTCCTTGAGGTAAAAAGAGTAGAAAGAGAAGGAGCCAATGAGACTGGGAGAGTACAGGAAAGAGTCTTAAGAGTGTCCTGAAACCTTAGGTAAGCAAAATTGATAGGCAGTTAAATTTCTAGGCACTGCACCTTGCTAAACATCTTTGGGTGAATGTTTCATGGAAGCTTCAATATGGTAGCCCTTACCACGTGGGCCTTCAACTGAGCACTTAAAATATGACTAGTGCAACTGAGGAACTAAATTTTTAAATGTATTTAATCTTAGCCATAAGTTAAATTTACCACAGGTAGCCAGTGGCTACTTTATTAGATAGTGCAGGTGTACAAAATGGATTGAAGGTGACAGACAAAAGTGGATAGTAGGATACCAGTAGAGTAACTACTTCAGGAGAAAAATTATGTTGGCTTAAATTATGTGGTGGCAAGAGGAAATGATGCAAAATATTATACTTCACTCAGATAACATAAAGGTATAAGAGGAGAGAGGGAAAATTCATAGGTATCTGGTTTGAACAACTGGATATATGGCGGGCCATATGCTGTGAAAAATCAGACTGGGGATAGTGTGAGGAAAGGATGTTGAGTTTGAATGCCTGTGAAACATTGAAGGGAGACACTGAGTAGCAGTCACATACACAGATGGGGAACTCAGAAGATAGCGAAGGTGGGCAGCTAATGTCTGTTCACCTCAAAAGAGTAATCTCATGACTCCAACCTGCTGGTTCAAATCGGGATTTTATCATCATTTAACAACATCTAGTTCTCCATGGTAAGGGGAACCACATGACACAAGGTGAGCCATATTCACCAACTATGATGATTGACTCAAGGGTGGGCATCTGACCCAAATACAAGGTCTCAGAGCTCTTCCTAGGCTTTAAAACTTGGAATAAAAAAGACAGATGTTCAGTAAATCTCTGCCAGGAGCTCTTGGTAGCCATGTTTCCATTATTTTGGGAAAGCTAGCTTGGGGTAATTAATTGGGCATGCAAAGAGAAGCAGAGGCAAAAAAAAGAGAGAGAGAGAAAGAGAGAGATAGACACGGAAACACAATTGCATGGTCTAAGTACTCCAGCAGTATACTCTTAACTCTTAATCAACCAAATTTATGGGCATTTTATTTTTATAAGGCATCATGCTGAGCTTTAAGGGAATACTAGAAAGGCATAGAGCTTTGCCCAAAAGAACTCACTGTCTAGTTTTGTGGACAAAAACTGGGAGAAAAGTTTAATAGCAGCAAAATTGGAGAATTCTACAACAGAGGGCAGACCTGAAAACATAGTGTGGTCTTTACATTACTTTCAACTTTATTCACTGTATCCAGTACGTTGCCAAAACCTAATAACTCTAGGGGAAAATATCTGTTAAATCTATTCACAATGAAAAGTAAAACCAAACATTTTTAAATACCCAAATTACCAAAAAAGATTAATAGAAATTGCCAGTAAGTAAATAAATAAATAAGCAAGCCTAGGACAATGATTGCTGGTAAATTAGGTCTTTCCTACTTAATCTCTTTCAACTCAAGGCCTTTAAGTTTCATGGTAATTAATCAAAAGCTTAGCTTACATTCACATTTTTCCAGAAATCAAGTTGCCGGGTTAAAGCCCTCCAATGACTCCCATCACACCTGAGAATAAAATCCAGATTCTTTGTAATGCCCTTTAACACCCTATGCCTTTTGATCTTGTCCATTTTCTTACCTCATTCCCAATCACTTTCCTACCACTCTCCATTGTCCACCACTCTCCTAGGTTTCTAAAATGACCTCTTCACTCACTGGAGCACTGTCTCCACAGTTATTTTCTGGTCTTGGCTTAATAAATTACCTCTCTCTCTATCAAATAGCTTGATTTATTACACCTCATAGTATATGACTTATGTATGTATGTACTTATCATCTATGTTCTGTCTTTGCTACTAGAATAGAATCCCTGTAAGGGCTGAGGCCTTGAGCCTCTTTCACCACTGTATTCACAAGACCTCAGAGTAATGCCTGGCACATAGTAGACCCTACCTTTTCCTAGGGAAAAGGACATGAGGCAAAAGCTTTTATCTTCAGTTGTCTCTTATATCTTCTGTGGGAAGAGTTAACCTCCCAAAAGACTTTCTCCATGTGTTATTGGCTCAAACTGGATTACAGGTTTGCTTCCATACCAATTATCAGCTAAGAGAAATGGGGTTGCCATTATTGGATTAGACCAATCACGACTCATTCCCAGGCTAGCCTTCCTGGAAACCAAGGGATTGCCACTCACTACCTAAAAATAAAGTTGGAATTCTATTAGCAGCAAAAAAGGGGAGGTAGCTGATGAATAGGCAAATAGCAGTGTCAGACATTATACTTAACGTCCCATTTCTCATGTTGAAGTCAAATCCCTTTGAGCCCATGAAGAATGTCTTTGAATACCACATAGGATCACGCCTATTGCTTTGCATTTTCTAATTCACCCATTCATTTGTTCATTCATTCTCAGAAATACCTTTCAGCACCTATTATGTGTCAGACTACATCAGACTCTGTTAAACTGGTGTATAAAGATCCCAACAGTTCTTATTTTAGGAGAGATTACAGTCTATTTTGTAGATGAGCAGTTTTACAAACATTTATAATACGGTGTGTTAAGTGCTTTAGTAGCAGGAAGTGGAAATTGCAATTAGACATGGAAAGCATTACTAAATGTCCAAATAGGGGGACTTTGACAAACATTGTTGGATGAATAATGGGTGATTAAATGACAAAGCAAAAGAAATGAATGGATATATATGCACTAAGAAAGCTTGAACTAGCTTTTTGTGTTGACATCTATATTCTATGGCGGGGGGGGGAGGGGGGAGAACATTTTTCAGATATCTGCCCAAATCCATGTCAACACCACCTTAGTTTTTTTAAACCTTGGTAAAGATAAAAGGGAGAGTCTGATAAGGGAACCAGAGCATTGCCTGACTAAATTAAATTCAAGCTCTTACCTTGGGTGACCTAACTAGAAGAGTCCCCAAAGAAAAGCATCTTCTCTTTATAGTAGGTATTTTCTTTTTAAGGTAATGTTTTCTTAAACTCTGCATGGATTTAATAATATTTCCCCAACAACAATTTTCTAGGAGCTGATATCTATACTAGCTAATGATTTAAAAATGCCATTAATGTGCCACCATTGATTCTTCTGAGATACTTATATTTCATTAATGTAGAAAAGGATACACCTAAAAATTAATTAATGTAATACACATTAATGAAAAAGAACTAAAATAACATGATTATCTCAATAGATCCAGAAAAAGTGTTTGACAAAATCCAAAGCCCTTTATGATTAAAAAAAATTAGTAAAACTTGAAACGGAAGGGAACTTTCTTTTTTTTTTTTTTAAGATTTTAATTTATTTATTTGTCAGAGAGAGAGAACAAGCAGAGGAGAGGCAGACAGAGAGAGAAGCAAGATCCCTAATGAGCAAGGAGCCCGATGCAGGACTCAATCCCAGGACCCTGGGATCATGACCTGAGCCGAAGGCAGCTGCTTAACCAACTGAGCCACCCAGGTGTCCCAGAAGGGAACTTTCTCAACCTGATAAAGGGCATCTACAAAAACTCACAGCTAACATCATGCTTAATGGTGTTACATTAGAGAATAGTGTTACATAAAAAAAGACCGAATACTTTCCCCTTAAGATCAAGAATAAGATAAGGATGTCTGCTCCTGCCACTTCTATTCAAGACTGTACTGGGGTTTCTAACCAGAAACTTAGATAAAAGGCATCTGGATTGGAAAGGAAGAAGTAAAACTATATTTGAAGATGACATGATTTCCCATATAGTGAATCTTAAGGAATCTATAGAGTAGCATAAACAAACTGAAATGATATTAACAATGTTATTTATAATAACATCAAAAAAAACACTTAAGAAAAGTTTAGCAAAAGAGGTACAAAAACGTATACTCTGAAAACCACAAAACATTGTTTAAAAAATGAAAGACTCGAGTAAGTAGAAGAATGTCCCATGTTCATGGATTGAAAGATAATATTATTAAGATGACAATATACCCCAAATTGGTCTACAAATTCAACTCAATCCCTATAAAAATCCCAGTTGGCTTCTGTGGAGAAATTGGTAAGCTATTCCTAAAATTCATCTGTAAATTCAAGAAGAGCCTAATAATCTTGAGGAAAAAAGACTTGGAGTACTCATGCCTTCTGATTTGAAAAGTCACTAGAAAGCTACCATAGTAGTCAAAACAGTATGGTACTGGCATGAGGATGGACATAGAGATGAATGGCATACAACTGAGAATCCAGAAATAAACCCATATATCTATAATCAATTGATTTTCTACAAGGGTGCCAAGACCCACTCCATGGGGGAATGAATGGTCTTTTCAACAAATGGTACTGAGACAACTGGATATCCACATGCAAAAGAATAAAACTGGACCCCTACCTCATACCACATCAGAAAAATCAACTCAAAATGTATCTGTCTACCTGTAAGAACTAAAACTACAAAAATCCTAGAAGAAAACATAGGTATAAATCTGCATGACCTTGGGTTAGGGAATATTTTCTTAGCTATGAACCCAAAAGTATGAACAACCAAATAAAAAGTAGATAAACTGTATTTCATTAAATTTATAAACACTTGTGCTTCAGAAGACACCATGAAGCAAATGTAAAGACAACCCACAAAATGGAAGAAAACATTTTCAAGTCATATATGATAAGAGATTGTACCCAGAATAAATAAAGAGTTTTTATAACTCAATGTTAAAAGACAAATTACTCAAATGAGAAATGAGAAAGTGATTTGAACAGATATTCTCCCTAGAAGACATACAACAGGTTTATAAGTACATGAAAAGATGCTCCATATCACTAATCAGTAGTGAAATGCAAATCAAGTGCAATCATTTGCAAATGCATGCAAAAATCACAATGAGATACCACTTGACATTCAATTGAATAGCTATAATCAAGAAAGTAGATAATAACAAGTGTTGACAAGAATATGGATAAATCAGAGGCAGCATACATCACTAGTAAGAATATACAATGACACAGCTATTGTAGAAAACAGTCCAGCAATTCCTCAAAAGGCTAAATATAGAGTTATCATATGACTTAGTTCCACTCCTGGGTATATATCCAAGAAAAATGAAAACCTAGGTCCACACAAAACTTGCGCACAAGTGTTCATAGCAACATTATTCATAATAGCCAAAAAGGGGAAACCAAATGTCCATCAACTGGTAAATTCATAGAATGTTGTATATCCATTCAATGAAATAGTGTTGCACAATAAAAAGAAATGAAGTAGTAATACATCATACAACATAAATAAACCTTGAAAGGATAATGCTAAATGAAAGGATGCAGACACAAAAGGCCACATATTGTTTGATTCGATTTATATGAAGTGTCCAGAATAGGCAAATTTATAGAAACAGAAAGCAGATTTGTGGTTGTCCAGAGTAGTGTGCAGGGTGTTGGAGGGGAAGGGGGAATAACTTCTAATGGGTAAGGTGGTTTTTTCAGAATGATTGAATGTCCTGGAACTAGAAAATGGTGAAGTTTGCACAATTTTGTGCATACACTAAAAATCACTGCATTGCAGTCTTTAAATGAGTGAATTGTATGACATACAAATGACATTTCAATAAAGCCATGTCTCTTTCTTTTAAAGAAAGATGAGGTTTTCTGTTTCCTGTATTCCCTAGAGTTTTGTTGACCCAGATCATTTAAAACCCATATAGATAAAATCAGTGGTATGAGGCCGTCACCACAGTTTCATATGTTAGGGACTTTTTATTTCAGAGCTGAAAGCCACCGTTTGAGAAGAGTCTAACCAGAGCAATGTTTGTTGCCGTTTTCGATAGCAAGAATTGATCTGGGCTGTATGTGCACATTTCAGCCCTGCCACAGAAGTCCAGACTCTCAATTCTTACACCCAACTTTTTAATTTTTAGTCAGCCTGAAACACCTGCTTTGTATCAGGGCGGCTCTGTGAAACTGCTAAAACCTGTCAGCATTGCTCCTTCCCACGGACATGCACCCAGTGCTGCCATCCCTGACCTCCTCCTCTGTCCTTACCTGCTGAGCTTCCTGCTCCGACAGGCCTTGGTTCCCCTGGCCCACTACCTGCCTGACCCACCTGCCTCTCTAGGGAAAGCCACCCTTTCCAGTTCTTTCAAGCTCTGTCTCTGACACCAGTAGTCACCTGCCTAGCTTCCTTCCTGCACCGTAATTATGCTGTATTCATAGCCTGATTTGACATTTCCATAGAAAAATGCAATTACAGCCTCCCAAAAGGCGGAAATAACCTGCTGATGATATTTGAGGGGAAAGAAAAAAAAAAAAACACTTTGGAGATGTGCTTCAACTCAGTCTCTCCAAAAAGCGTTACCAAACGCTGTTGGATGCTGAGGCCTCACCCATTTTCCTTCATCTAAATATTAAACCTTGCCCAATGGCAAGTATCAAGTTTCTAAAAAAAACCCAAGTAAAGAGAACTTGCACTGAGCAACTTAGAACCTTATGAAGAAGAGAGTTTTGTGGGGAATGGAAGATGAAGATAACTCTGAGGATAAAACTCTTATAAACTCATTCATTCATGAGGGGCACCTGGGTGGCTCAGTGTGTTAAAGCGTCTGCCTTTGGCTCAGGTCATGATCCCAGGGTCCTGGGATTGAGCCCCGCTTTGGGCTCCCTGCTCAGCAAGGAGCCTGCTTCCTCCTCTATCTCTCTACCTGCCTCTCTGTCTGCCTTTCTGTCTACTTGTAATCTCTCTGTGTGTGTGTCAAATAAATAAATAAAATCTTAAAAAAAAACCTCATAAAAAACCCCACTAAGTGCTAATTAGCCGAATATTATTTATTTTTTATTTTATTTTTATTTTTTAAAGATTTTATTTATTTATTTCACAGAGGGAGAGAGATCACAAGGAGGCAGAGAGACAGGCAGAGAGAGGGGAGGAAGCAGGCTCCCTGCTGAGCAGAGAGCCTGATGCGGGGCTCGATCCCAGGACCCTGAGATCATGACCTGAGCCGAAAGCAGAGGCTTTAACCCACTGAGCCACCCAGGCGCCCCCGAATATTATTTATATTTTCCTCTTTTAAACTAGCAGCAGAGGGTTCTGGGGATTCATTTCCATTTGCCATCACCTGCTGGCCAGAAACTTTTTAGAATTCCAGTGATCTTTTACTCTACTTATCTTCAATAGATACTATTTTTTGGAGCACCTAATAAATATCAGCGTTGCGCTAAGTGGATAATATACATTATCGAGTCACACAGGCTTGGGTTCAAATTGTGATTTCATAACATGTTAGTTGTATGACTTAGCTCTCCAGGCCCAGATACTCCATCCTTTCCAAACCACCAAATGCTCTCTGAATTTGAAAGATTCTTATGATTTCGCCATATACTGAGGCTTTCACATTTGTTCTGCCTGAGAGGTATAGAATCTCTCCTGTGTGGACAGGAGATTATCAGACATCAGATTATGATAATTAAAGGCTCTACATGAAGTTGAGGATCTGAGTCTTTTGGTGCCAGCCTGGGACCCAGAATCCTCCATGGACCAGACACACTGTTGTGATTTTCCCTAGAAGCCCTTTCAAGTCCTTCTTCCTCCTTGCCAGGCCTTTTTTTTTTTTTCTTTCTTTCTTTCTTTCTTTCTTTTTTTTTTTTTTTGGTTTGTTTTTCTCTAGCCAATCATCATTTTAGATGCAGCTCAGTCCAAGGGCAGCTTTAATTAATGAGCCAGGTTTCTGGAGTTGATAAGAATGCTAGGTTAAGGTCGAGTGTGGAGGGCAGTTTTCATTAAACACACTAAATGTGGTTGCAATTTGAAATGATATTGTCTATCTCTTGCTGAGCTGCTGTTTTATTACAATGGAAGAGATGGCCTTCCAAATTCAAAAGCAATAGTAAAAGGATTATATGGAGAGAGATGTTTCTTTGCACAGCAACTGTTAAAATGTTGCCTGTTTGTTTACCAAGGTAGAACCAAGTGACATCTCGCATGTGGTCTGCTGAAGGACCCCTCTAAACTCAGGGTCCACTGTGCCTATTCTGGGGCTCCTGATGTGTTTGCATGAGAACCAGACATCAGATAATTTGGGGTGACGCTTGACAATCCAAAAACTTAAAATAGAATCACAGTAATATTTTTCTATTATTATATATTATATTTTCTATTATTTCTATTATTTTTACTTATGTTGATTTATTTTTTTTAAGATTTTATTTATTTGTCAGAGAGAGAGAGTACAAGCAGGGGGAGCAGCAGGCAGAGGCAGAGGAAGAAGCAGGCTCCCTGCTGAGCAAGGAGCCCAATGCGAGACTCGATTCCAGGACCCTGGGATCATGATCCCAGCCCAAGGCAGATGCTTACCCGACCGAGCCACCCAGACATCCCGATTTAATTCTTTTTTATTTTGAGCAAAATTTTTAGTGTTACGTAAAGCTTTATTTTTTTAGAAATAAAAAGGAAAGGTTAAAAAGGCAAATTTTATAGAGCCTGTATAGTTATTTTTTGCCCTACCCTACTATCAACACCTCACACCAGAATGATACATTTGTTACAGTCATTACTACCCAGAGTCTATAGTTTACATTAGGGCTCACTCTTTTTTTTTTTAATTTAAATTCCAGTCAGTTAACATACTGTGTAATATTAGTTTCACGTGTATAATATACTGATTCTGCACTTCCATACATCACCGGATGCTCATCACTAGGGTTCACTCTTGATGTTGTGTATTATATGGGTTCCCTTCCTCCCCC
>LNAC01000424.1:500072-628715 GCA_002007465.1 Ailurus styani
CCCCCCCCCCCGCCCCCCGGCAACCACTGACTTTTTTACTGTCTCCATAGTTTTGCCTTTTCAGAATGTCACGTAGCAGGGATCAGATACTATGTTGCCTTTTCAAACTGGCTTTCTCTCACTTAGAGGTGTATATTTCAAGTTCCTCCATGTCTTTTCATGGCTTGATTGCTCATTTCTTTTTAGTGTGGAATAATATTCCATTGTCTGGATAGACCACAGGTTATTTATTCATTCGCCTACTGAAGGACATCTTGGGTGCTTCCAAGCTTTGGCAGTTATGAATAAAGAAAGCTCTATAAACATCCGTGTGCAGGATTTTGTGTGTATGTAAGTTTTCAGCCCTTTTGAGTAAATCCCAAGGAGCATGAAGGCTGGATCCGATGGTGAAAGTATGTTCAGTTTTGTGGGAACCACCAAATTGTCTTCCCAAGTGCCTGTACTACTTTGTATTCTTACCAGCAATAAATGAGCGTTCCTTTTGTCCCACATCCTCCTCAGCGTTCAGTGCCAGCGTTCTGGATTTGGCCATTTTAACAGGTGTGTGGTGATAGTTCACTGTTGTTTTAATTTACAATTCCTTAATGACATGTGCTATGGAGCATCTTTTCATATGCTTATTTACCATGCAAAGCTCTTCTTTGGAGAAAGTGTATTGTTTTCTATTTATATTTATTTATTTATAAAACAATTTCTTTACATATATTCAAATATTTACATCTTAAGAGTATGAATGAAACCATAGGCACCAAAAGAGTGAATTGCCAGAGAGATTATTACATCTTTTAATGGAAGAACTGTCAGTCCATAAACATGAAAAGTAAGCCTTGACCTTAGTACCAAATTTTGGCACTCTCAAATAAGTTGTAAGATAACAATTTTAAAAAGGAATAGACAAAAAGGAAACAGAATTGTGATTATGACAAGACCCCCTTTCTTGCAAGGAAAATACTTACGGTTTCCTCCACCTTACACTTGCCACAACGTGCAGCCAAAGAAACTAAGTACACCAATATTAAACCAGAGCATGCTTCTGGCATGCCGAGGGGAAGGGTAGCCATGGTGGAGGCTCTTCACCAGGTGGTTTCAGTGGTGAAGGCCACTATCTCCGTCCAATCTGAAGACAAGGGGTGACTTAGCGAGAGCAGGTTTTCTGTATAAGGCAATGCAGCTCTTCCCTGCAAGGTCTGACTTGAGGGAGATATCGGGCCCAGCAACAGGTGTCTGGTATTCCTCCTCTTTGTTCGTTAAAGGTAGAAGTTTGCAAAGCAGTAGCATTCATTACCAACTACAGGTTGTATTCACTAACTACAAGGTAAGTAGGTCCCAATCTTCCTGACTCTTCATGAATAACTTACTCAAGGCAGAGAGTCCTAAGACTCCATCCCCTAGTGAATAAATTAAATTGTTCTACTCACAAATTTGTCCTTTCTCAAAGCTAGTCACATTTTTTTTTAAAGATTTTACTTACTTATTTCAAAGAGAAAAAGAGAGAGAGTGTGCGGTGGGAGAAGGAGAAGCAGGCTCCCTGAGCAGGGAGCAAGGAGCAGAGAGCCTGATGTAGGGCTCAATTCCAGGACCCAGAGATCATGACCTGAGCTGAAAGCAGATGTTTAACTGACTGAACCATCCAGGCTTCCCAAAGCTAGCCACATTTTATAACCAAAGGACCCCACTTGCCTACTTCTTTACCCCCATCCCCTGCCATTTCTCATCAGTGAGATGAGACGGGGAAGGGGATACGTGGTGAGAGGGTTGGGGCTGTGCCTGGGGTGGGGCTTATTCAGAGGAATGGGCAGAGTTCCATCAAGAGCATCCAGTTGACTGGATGGCCTTAAGTCATATGCTCAGCTCTTATTCCTAAGATCCTAAGAGAGCAAACATTGCCCACATTTCTTCTTTCTTAGTGAAAATTGGGCTCTGCCTCTTCTCAATGGAAAATTTCCCCTCAAATTAAAAAATGGGCTCAGAGCAGGAGAGCTAAAAATAACATGTATATATGACATATGACATACATATAATGACATATATACCTAATACCATCTTTATATCTCTTCAAAATACCAGTTAGGAAATGAACAGAAGAAAAAAATTCCCATTTACAATTGCATCAAAAAAAAAATTAAAATATCTAGGGATAAATTTAACCAAGGAGGTGAAAGACTTGAATACTGAAAATTAAAGAATATTAATGAAAGAAGTTGAAGAAGACATAGATAAATGGAAAGATATTCCATGTTCATGGATTGAAAGAATTAATATTATTAAAATCTCCATACTACCCAAAGCAATCTACAGATTCAGTGCAATCCCTATAAAAATCAAATGGCATTTTTCATAGATAGAACAATAAGAAATTCTAAAATTTGTATGGCACCACAAAAGAATAGTCAAAATTATCTCAAAAAAGAGCTAATCTGGAGACATTATGCTCCCCAATTTCAAACTATATTACAAAACTAAAGTAATTACAACAGTATGGTAATGGCATAAAAACAGACACAGAGATGGATGGAACAGAATAAAAACCCCAGAAATAAACCCACACATATGTGGTCAATTAATTTACACCAAGAATATACTATATCTCTTCAGTAAATGGTGTTGGAAAACCTGGACAGCCAAAGCAAAAGAATGAAACTCAACCCCTATCTTATACCATACATGAAAACAAATTTAAAATGGATTAAATACTTGTATGTAAGATCTGAAATCTAAAACTCTTGGGGGGAAAAAAAAGAAAAACATAGCCAGTAAGTTCTTTGACATAGGCCTTGGTGATGATTTTTCAAATCTGACACCAAAAGCAAAACAACAAAAACAAAAATAAACTATTGGGACTACATCAGACTTAAAACCTTCTACACAACAAAGGAAATGATGAAAAGATAACCTATTGAATGGGAGAAAATATTTGCAAGTCATATATCTGATAAGGTGCAGGTATCTAAAATATATAAAGAACTCATACAACTCAACAGCAAAAAGTAGTCCAATTTAAAAATGGACAGAATGGGGTGCCTGGGTGGCTCAGTGGGTTAAAGTATCTGCCTTCAGCTCAGGTCATGATCTCAGGGTCCTGGGATCGAGCCCCGCATCGGGTTCCCTGCTCAGCAGGGAGCCTGCTTCCTCCTCTCTCTCTGCCTGCCTCTCTGCCTCCTTGTGATCTCTCTCTCTCTGTCAAATAAATAAATAAAATCTTTAAAAAAAGAAAAAAAATAAAAATGGGCAGAAGATCTGAATATTTTCCCAAAGAAGACGTACAGATGGCCAATAGGTACGTGAAAAGATGCTCAACATAATTAATCATCAGGGAAATGCAAATCAAAACCGCAATGAAATATCATCTCACACCTGTTAGAATGGTTATTATCAAAAAGACAAGAAATAACAATAGTTAGTGAGCATGTGAGAAAAGGGAACCTTTGTGCACTGTTGGTGGGTATGTAAATTGATACAACCACTATGGAAAACAGTATGGCGGTTCCTCAAAAAAAATTAAAAATAGAACTTCCATATGATACCAATTCTGGGTAATTATCCAAAGAAAATAGAAACACTAATTTGAAAAGATATATGCACCCCCATCCTCACTGAAGCATTATTTACAGTAACCAAGATACAGAAACAACCTAAGTGTCCATCAATGGACAAATGGATAAAGAAATTTTAGTATATATAATATATACACAATGGAATATTATTTCAGCCATAAAAAAGAATGAAATCTTGGATGGACCTCAAGGACATTATGCTAAGTAAAATAAGGAAGAAAAAGAAAGACAAATACTGTACGGCCTCTCTTATATGAGGAATCCAAACAACAACAATGGAAACAAGATCATAAATATAGAGAACAGATCGGTGGTTGCTACAGGCAGGGGGTGCAGGGTGGGAGAAACAGGTGACCTGTTGTAGATTTTTTTTTTTAGTTTAAATAAATTTTTTTTAAATGCCGGTTTTGTCCTCCTTTCAGGGAGGACATTTTAATATGACTGGTTCTTTCCCATTCTTCAGATTTCAGCTGTAATGCCCACGATCCTGACGTCCTTCTTATGCACGTCTCTCTTTCGCTTCTCTTACGACTCTGTGATAATTGCTTCCACACTATGTTTTCTTTGTGTATTGTGTATACTGTTCACTCCACCGTGGATGTAATCTCCATGAGAGCAGAGATGTTGGCTGATGGCTGCTCAGTTCTTTCCCCATTACAGTACCCACAGTGACCACAGTTCACTAAATGACTGGGAAGGAGCGAATAGATTGAATGGCCTCCAAACTCTGCCGTATCAGATGTTTGCCCCCATTTTTGAACAGATCTGCATCTAATTCTCAGGTACCTGGATTCTCCTTTCATATCCTGACTTAACATCTGGCTCCAGCAGCTGTTTTCTTAGTCTTTTCCACCCATCATTCCTTTGAATGAGCCCCCTTACCAGCCAAGAACTCTTTCATACTCATCCTCCTCCCCAGGCTCATTTCCATCTTGACAGTTGGGGAGGAGGGTTAGGAGTGAGGAGGAAGGCAAGAGGAGTCATTTGGATATAAAAGACAACTAGCTTTGAGAAAGGACCAATTCATGAGTAGGACAGTTCAGTTGATTCAGTAGGAGGTGGAGATAAAGAAAAACAGTGGATATTTCATGGAGGTAGAAGCAAGTCCCTGTGAGAAGAGGACCAGCAGGGGCACAATGAATAAGGATAAAGAGAGCCTGAAAATAACTCTGTTTTGGAGAGTTTGACCCCAGGCTGATAGACAGCATTGGAATTCAAAATACAATTTGATAAATATTTTTGAGCTTCTATTAAAACCAGCATTGTGCTGGTCACCACAGGTGTGGGAACACAGAGACAAAAGCGACGCCCTCCAGTGTCCCTCGAGGCTCCTGACCCAGGCATCTCCCGCAGAAGCCAAGGCAAGCAGCTCTGCCTGTTGTCCTGGGCACCCAAGTGGGTTACATAATGTAACAGGAAAAAAACCACAACATGAGGTGCTCTTTCTTGCCTATAGCTGAAATAATAATAGCTCATATTCATTCAAGAGCATTGAACTAAACACTTTTCATGCATCAGTTCACTGAATTCTCATAAAGCATTGGAAGTCTTCTTGTTACTACCAGCATTTATGGATGAGGAAACTAAAGCATGGGTGTATGCCAAAGGTCACACAGTTGGCAAGGGGTGGAGCTAGGGTTCGTACCAGGTAGGTCATCTTCAGTGGCCAGGGTCTGCCACAATTCATGCTTTTCTAGACACCCCTCTCCCCACATCCCTTTCTCTTTTCATCAAAATGCCACTGATTTTTCAAGGCTCTGCTCCTGTAAATCTTCTCTTATCAAGTCAGAATCAACATCTTCTTCCTCTGCTCTTTTACGCCAACTCCCTACTACCACGACTGAGCTTCTATCTAATGCTGCCTTTTACTAGAATTCATTCATTAAATAGTTACATTCAGGAGCCATACGATCATAAGTTCAAATCCAACTCCATCCTTTATTTACTATGTGGCCATTATTGACAAGCTCTTCTGAGCCTTAGTTTCTCCATCTATACGCAGCAGTGATAAAAGACAAAAAATAAACAAACAAACAAACAAACAAAAACCCCCACAAAACCAAACAGCTTGAAAGTTTAAGATTGGAGGGCGCCTGGGTGGCTCAGTGGGTTAATGCCTCTGCTTTCGGCTCAGGTCATGATCTCAGGGTCCTGGGATCGAGGCCCGCATCGGGCTCCCTGCTCAGTGGGGAGCCTGCTTCCCCCTCTCTCTCTCTGCCTGCCTCTCTGCCTCCTCGTGATCTCTCTCCCTCTGTGAAATAAATAAATAAAATCTTTAAAAAAAAAAAAAAAAGAAAGTTTAAGATTGGAGTGAGTGCTCACAATAAAGTAGCTATTTTTCTGCTCACTTCTCTGTCCTCCTCATAAACGCATTCCTATCGATTTCTTGCAGTGACACCCATCACAGTGCCTGCCACCTGCTAAGCCTCCAGAATGAACTGTTGGCAGTAGCATTTGATCTGAGGTGGGAGGTAGAGTGAGGAGAAGTACCTGGACTTGCTGTTCCAAGCCCTTGCTTGCCTGCCTACAGTCACTCAGGTATCACAATGTTTGCCCCAACATGTACCACCACTATTATTTCACATTTTCTCCATATCTACTCACTTTCCCTCAATGTTTTATTATTAAAATTTGCATAATAAGGAAAAGTTGAAAGAATTTTCTGAAAATATCTGTATACCTACCTCCAAGATTCCCATCAACATTTTATTATGTTGGCTTTATCACATCCCTCTGCCTTTCCATCAGTTCACCTTATTTTTGATGCATCTGTAAGTGAGTTGCAGCCATCAGTATACTTTTCCCTTCCTATTTCAACATGCATATCATTGACTCAAGTTAAATACCTTCAATGATGTGTCATATAAAATATAGACAAAGTGAAATGCAAAAATTGTAAGTGTACTACCTGATGAATTTTGACCCAAACTTCTATCGAGATACAGAACACTACTGTCACTCCAAAAAATCCCTTTATGTCCATCCCATTCATATTCCAAGACAGATACTGTCTTGATATTTTTCCTAATGTTTCCTATTCTAAAACTTCAAAACATTAAATTGGATAAGAACTTTTTGTTAAAAAATCTAAATAAATCTATTTTTAAAAGGTAACTTTTTACCACTAGGTATAAAAAAAAACTCATATCATTTGCCAAAAGTAAAGTATGTCCATTAATACACATGAAAGTAAACAAGAACACAGCAAAAATTAAGTAAATAAAAAATAAAATAAATTTTTATATACCACATAAAATCATCCTTGGACCACCTGTATTTGTTGACCATTGTGGTTCTCATAGTGTGGTCCAAGGACCCCTGGCCAAGACCCTGACATGTTCACAAGGCCAAAGCCATTTTCAGAATAATCCTAAAATGATATTTGCCTTTTCAGTCTTGTTAGTCTCAATAATGTACAGTGGAGTTTCCCAGAGGCTATATGATATGAGCTATCACATAGCTTAAAGGCAAAAGCAGGTGTGAGAATCCAGCTAACTCTCTATTAGGTGCCAAGAGCAGGAGGCCCCAAACACCCCACAATGACATACTGATTATTCTGATCAAGTCACCTTGAGAAACAGCTGGTATCAGTTTACTCAGACCCTCCCCTGTCCTCCTGAAAGCAGAAATACATCTCCCATAGGAAAGGTACCCTGACTGTACTAAGAAGTAAAAAGACATCCTTAATACCAGAGTTAGAGGGCTTTAAAGCTGAGAAACTAGTCAGCTACCTCACCCCAACCCCTAATTCCACTTAGAATGCCTTGCTTTTTAAAGCCCCCAAACATCCGTCTGCATTATCCTATCAATTCCTCATAAATTTATTGTCTTTTTGTCTAAAATGTATAAAAACTACCTGCCTTGATTATTTGCTTGGATCTCAATTTCATTATTGGGTTTCCCTGTGCACCTAATAAAACTTGTTTTTTCCTCCTGTTAATCTGTGTTATGTCAACTTAATTCTTAGTCCAGTTGGGAAAACCTTGGAGAAAGAACATTTTCTTCCTCCCCTCCTCCAGGCATTAAAGAGATTTGCAAAAATGTAAAACAATGTCGCTCCTTTCACTAAACTTCTTGTTTAGAAAATATAGGTTATTTCATTTTTTTAAAGAACAAGTAAGTAATTTTTTTAACTGTGTGATTTAATGTATGCTATTCAAATATTTCTTGTCTCTGTTTTCTCATCTATAAAGTGATTATTTTATTTTTTATTTTTTAATTAACATGTAATGTATTATTTGTTTCAGGGGTACAGGTCTGTGATTCATCAGTCTTACACAATTCATAGCACTCACCATAGCACATATGCTCTCCAATGTCTCTTACCCAGCCACCCCATCCCTCCCACCCCCAGCCCTAAAATAACCCCAGTTATTTTAATAAAATAAGTTATTTATGTAGACATGTTTACTTTTTTACTGATTTATGTAGACATGTTTATTTTTTAATTTTTATTTATTTTAATAAATATCTAATTTTTGTCAGTTTTCGGTTCTGATATGGCACATATTGGTAGATTTAACCCATATAAACGGAAGCTTTCAGCGTCTGCATTAGTTTTGAGGAATATGAAGCCTGCAGAGACCAAGATGTTTGAGAACACTGATGTATGGCATTTTGGAAGACACTTTCCTAAATGGTAGGAGATGGTCATGTATAGATCATAGGAATAGAAAGTCCATTCTTTTCCAGTAATGCTGCCAAAGCCCAGTTCCTGCTTCTCCATTAGGTGCCTCTCCGGCCAACAGCAGAGCTGGCTGCAGGTCGAAAATGCACCAATATTCAATACCCCAGAAGATTCACATCTCCCCATGATGTCTAGATTTGTTCCTTAATTCTCCACGTACTGGCTTAATCAGGGGTGTCTCCAACTAAGTGAACATGGAAGAAACTGGGGGCCACTGGAAAAGCCCTAGCGTCCCCTGTCTTTTTTTTTTTTTTTAAGATTTTATTTATTTATTTGACTGAGAGAGAGAGAGAGATTACAAGTAGGCAGAGAGGCAGGCAGAGAAAGAAGAGGAGGCAGGCTCCCTGCTGAGCAGAGAGCCCAATGCAGGACTCGATCCCAGAACCCTGAGATCATGACCTGAGCCGAAGGCAGACGCTTTAACCCACTGAGCCACCCAGGCACCTGCATCTCCTGTCTCTAACACAACACATGAGAACCAGCCTCACTCTCACTCAGTGAGCAGACAGCTCACACAAGCTGGTTAGAAATGTATTTTAAGCCAAGCCTCTTTTTGTACTTATTTGGGTGAAAAGAAAAATTTAATTACAAGATTTAAAGCCAATTTTTTTTTAATCAAGCTATAATCCTAACCTGCAGAAAAGGCAATTCAGCATGGAGAGAGGCAAAAGTGAGCAGGGGAAATCAGCAAGGAATCAGATCATTATGAATGGGACAGAAGGCATGTGTTTACAAAAGATTGATTTGAACAGCGCACATAAACAGTCCTGGCTGTAGGGGAAAGGTCCTTCCCATTTATCTTCTCTCAAAACCAAGCTAGACGGGCGCCTGGGTGGCTCAGTGGGTTAAAGCCTCTGCTTTCAGCTCAGGTCATGATCTCAGCGTCCTGGGATCGAGGCCCGCATCGGGCTCCCTGCTCAGCGGGGAGCCTGCTTCCCCCCTCTCTCTCTGCCTGCCTCTCTGCCTCCTTGTGATCTCTCTCCCTCTGTGAAATAAATAAATAAAATCTTAAAAAAAAAAAAAAAAAAAAACCAAGCTAGAGGTTGCTAGTTTGTGTTTGTTTCCTATTAGCTCTGAAGTCTTAAAAAAGGGGGCGGGGCTATTCTTAGTGTTGCAACAACTTTCCTATTTATCCAAACTGAAGGAGAAGCGTTTCTGTTTCTGGCTAAGGTGGAATTTATGCATTTCAAAAACTGTGCTATGTGCCACTCCTATTTTTTAAGCTAATTTTTTAATGCATGCATACAGGCTAGCTATATGCCTGCTTTACTCCTTTATACTTTCAGCTCAAAAGGCAAAGTCAAGAGGCAGCATTTAAAGACACCATCCCACACAGTTTATTTTTGGTTTCTCTTCCATGATGATATATAGTTTCAGTCAACACAACTTGGAGATATTCACCTGGTACCTTTGATAAGGTGACAAATGTTACAAGAACTAAGATGCCATCTCTTCCACGGAATCCCAAGATCTCCAGCTATTCTTTATCTCTAAGAAGACGGATTAGAACCAGCATCTTCAAATGCAAATGAGAGCCTCCCTTTGTCAATCTGGGAAGATGAGTTCTTGTGAAGGTGGACATTCTCCCCAACCAAGGACAAAACAAAGGAGAAAGAACTTCCACTGTGACTACAAGGATTAAGGCTATATGCTGGGTAAAATTCAGTGAGTAAATGACCTGGACCAGGTGAGGAGTGAGCCAAAACAAAGAGGGAAGAGTGCTCACCAAATTCAGTTGAGAGACAAAGTCAGTGTCAGTTGCCAAGAGCCTTTGGTTGGTAGCCAAAGTCAAGACTATCAAAGGCACCAAAGGAGAAAGCCTGAAGAGCACGGGGGGGGGGGGGGGCNGGACCAAAGAGCCCGGGGGGGGGGGGAGGCCCCCCCAGCATCACGCACAGAGCCCCTTTTCTTTTCTTATACTTTACCATTTTCACCTTCTCTCCACATCCATCATCCCAGGGAAAACCAATTAAGACATGAGAAGATCTTGAAACTCCAAAAGACAAATCTTAGGGAGGAAAATAGATCAAAACTGCAATTCTATGATGGTATAGCTAAAGAGAAACCTCAGAGAACAGAAATTTCCATGAGGGTTTTAAGTTATTTGCGGCAGAGTGTACAACAGAATACACACCCTACCTCCCCCCACCCCGCCCCACCCCCCCGCAACATTCTGATATAAATTATTTAGCAAAATCTATTAGGCCACTGCTGCTTTTGTGAGAATAGATCCTTTAGGGAAACTCAATGGTGTAATGAGATCTGTACCCGGAGAACACAGAAACAGCACTGTGGACAGCGAGAGCCCATGACCTCAGGGTGCATACTGCTAAGGCAATTAAGAGACATTGTTACTCTCATTAAAGGCAGCTCTCAAAGTTAGAATAGAAGCCACCTGCTTGTCCTCCAGCCAGCTGCCTCCAAGACTTTAGTTTGTCTCTTTCTCTCTCCCTCTCTCTCCCTCCCCCCTTCCCTCCTTCCCTTCCTCCCTCTCTCCCTCTCTCTTTGTACCCTCTTTCTTTCTATTTCCCTCTCCCTCCCAATCTCTCTCCCTCTTCCCTTCTGCTGCTTCCAGGTTCATAATACCAAGAGGCAATAGAACAGATTTGTGAAATCAATCATACAGGTGAATTGCCCATCAGGGCAGCCATCCAAATCAGAGGGCTTGATTTTCCAACTTGAAGTTAAATCACCTCGCACAGCTCTTAAGGTCGGAGTCGCTATAGAGACAGAACGTCGCTAAAGTTGAGCCTGACAGTGTCAGCAGGTCAGACTCATTGCTTCATCCTCAGAGCCCCAGAGAGAGAAGGCAGCCGGAGGAAACCAGCAGGATGATCTCACTGAGCAATGTAATAAAAGCTGAAGGGGTGGGGTTGCTTTATAAGCCTTTTGATTAAATTCAATGGTGCTAAACGGACTGAGGCACTTTAATAGGCAAAGGCCTTTATGAGTAAGAACTGCCTTTTCTGAATTTGGCTCCTAAAAAAACAAAAATCCCATCTCAGACTAAGCCTCTATATTAAAACAGACTCACATCACATCTATCATGGCATTTGTTCCTCATGAGATCCTGCCCTTTTTCTCTGTCTCGCACCAGTAAATGATTCTCCCACGCCAAGAAATTGTAGGAAAATAAAGGGGAAAACAGTCTGAATTATCAGTGGGACCGTCTATGGTGATAGAATTTATAAGTTAATGCCCGATTTCCTGCTACACCTTGCCTATGAGACTCAGTCTGTTTTTGAAAAGTTTTTAGGTCAATTTTGTTTTGTTGTGGTTTTTATTTTCCACCATCAGTAACAGTCGCAATGGAAAACGCCGCTAGTGTAGTTGATTTAATTTGGTTATTTGCAGCGGTTTTAAAGCAATGGCTCTCTACCTTGGCTCACACTGGAATCATCTAGGGAATTTTTAAAAATACTGATGCCTAGGTCTCACTTCTGAGATTTTAACTTAGTTGATCTGGGGTATGTCTTGGGCATGGAGAGTTTTTAAATCTGTCTAGGTGATTCTAATGTGTAGTCAAGGTTGAAATCCATTGACTTGAAGCAGTGGTTCTCAAATTTAGCATGACTCAGACTCATCCAGCACTTTCAATAAGACTCAGATAACAGGGCTATATCTCCAGAGTTCCTGATTCATAAGTGCAGAGTGAGGACACAGTCCTAAAAAGTTCCAGGGTAATGCTGATGTCTCTGACCCAATTACCACCCTTTACAAACAACTGGCTTAAAATGTTAATACAAACACTTTTTCCTAAGATGCTCTTCCTTACGTTGATCCGGCTCCAGAGAGAGTGCCCCAAGAAGCCACATCCAATAATGACAACACCAACTAGAAAGAGAATCTTCCTGCTCCTAAGACTTCATGGAAGTTCTTGGGTTCCGAGCCTTGTTCTTATGTATGCCAAGGAAATAGACCAGATTTCAGCAATGGGTATCTAGTAAAGTGGAATGAGGTATAGCTTCTGCCATAGTTCCCAGCTTTGCTTCTCACGTATTTGTCCTGACAATTCCCAGAAGGTACCTGAATTGAGTGTATTTGTTCTGCAGGTTCATGAGGAGGGCTGGCTCTAGCTCAAGGCCAAGGCTGAAAGCCCCCGTCTAAATTCTGCAAACCTGTGGCTTGAAGACTAGGTTGAAAGTGTGTGAGAATCGCGCGCGCGCGCGTGCGTGTGTGTGTGTGTGTGTGTGCGCGCGCGCGCGCACGCGCATGCGTGCCTGTGAAAGTATAGCGTCTTTGGGACCCCAAAAGAGGGCAATTCTAGAGCTTTTCAAGATTGTCAAGAGCATCACCAAGCAGTAAGGAGTGTCCCATGGGTCACCCAGATCCACCTGTGTAGTATAAGAGGCAGAAGGAGCCATGGTCCCCACTGACCAGGCTCCAGTGTTCTCTCTGAACAACATCTAGAGGCATGTCTGATAGCTTTTGTTCCCTAGGAGAAAATCTTGGAAGATCTCTGATACCCCGGGATGGTGGAGGCCCCGGTGAGAAATTCCTACATTCCTATCTATTCCTTGCTACCCTGGCATGTGGGAGGTTCAAAAAAATTTATAAAATCAAAAGGATATGATTTTTAACTTTGTTTTTCCCAAGCTGGGCAAAGTAGTCATGCCAGCTGCGTGAACAGGAGACAAGAACAAGTCTTTCATTAATATTCTTCCTCCTGAGCAAGGATCATAAAACACTCTGAAACCATACCTGTGAAATCTCATTTGACCTACTTAGAAATGTAAGGTAGATGATTCAGTTGATGCAAATCATGTCATACATTTAGAATAAGGAAACAAAGACACCAAGAGGTCACACAATTAACTTGAGACTAGAGCTAGGGCAGAATTTCCCCGTTCTCATTCCATGCTCAGGAGTCAAGGGGAAGGACTTCAGAGGCTGCCTTTGAAAGTCATAGCAAGATAGGTGTGGAAAGTCCTTCCTCCGGTCTAGCCTAAGAAATCTCCTTAGGTCTGTGCATACCCATGTTGTGGTCAAAGATCTTATTTCAAAGACTTTTGATGGAATATCCAGAACCCCATAGCCCGCACGCTGCCTGGAGCCTCTCCAGATCTCATCTTCCAAAGAATTAGGTCTTAAGGGAGGTCTTCCAACATGGTTCTCCCAGGACCTCGGTGTGCATCAGGTTCATCCAGAGGGCCTGTTAAAACAAACTGCTGGGACTCATCCCCCAGAGTTTCTGACTCAGTAGATCCAGGGGAGGGCCTGGGAATTCGCATTTCTAACAAGCTCCCAGGTGCTGCTGCTGCGGCTGCGAGTCTGGGGACCACTGTTTGAGAACCACTACAATGAGACAGTGGTTCTCAACCCTTGGTGTGTATCAGAATCACCCAAGAACTTGGAAAAATTATAAATATTGGACTCACACAGACCAATTAAATCAGCCTCTCTGCAGGTGAAGCCTAGGTATGAAAGTTTTTAAAGTGGTCCCTAGGTGCAGCCAAGTTTGAGGACCTCTGCAATAAGGGGAACCCTCTGTACAATTACAAGATATTCAGAGCACTAGGTTAGGGGTTCTCAGGTCCTGGCTCGGCTGTATCAGCATCTCCTTAGTCAGCTCCTTAGGAATGCTGAGTCCCCCTTGCAGACCTACAGATTCAAGAAACCTGGGTGGGACCCACCAATCTGTTTTAACAAACTCAGTAAGTTAAGTAAATCTGAGGTTTGCTAAGGTTTGAGAACTACTACTCTAAGTGTGTGGCTTCCCTCCAAATGGCCCCCTTGGAACTTGGAGCAGTAATCATCTAGGAGTGGAAATTGAGGCCAGACCCCCAGCAAGATGGATGCACCAAGTGCTCAGTAAGTAGCTGGGCTGGTGGAGGGATGAGGAAGGAGCCCATGGGTCACGTTGTCAGTGAGGTACCAAGGCACGCTGCTGACACCCTGACATCCTGACATCCAGGACATCTGGCTTCTAAGCTCTGGAAGATAAGGTCTGCAAATGACTTTGTAGTGAGTCTCACCCCTGAGTACTCAGAGGCAGGTCGAGATTCAGGCAAAATTGAGATGTAGCTAAAACCAAGTTAGGGTCTCCCCCTTGGCCTTTCCTAGCCCCCTTCTAGCAGGTTCCATCCCACCATCACCAATTGCCCAACAAAATTCTCTCATGGCCTTCATTGCGGTGAAGTTATTCCTGCCCTGCAGGATAGCTCAAATGAAGTGACTAATTACACTTGAATGTGTCACCGCCCCCCAAGGGTATATTCATTCCAAAAAAAGACAACTGGGATGGGCAATGGCTAACACAGCAGAATGTGTCTTCAAAGAGGAATATTGGGCATTGACCCTAACTTGGGAAGTAGATTATATCATTTAGATGATTATCTGTTTCTTTGGCATCAAGTTCCTGGTGCTCCAGATTTCAAATGTCTCTGTCCCCTTTGCCCTCTGTATCCTAAATATAAATAATATGATAGACTGAAAAAAATGGCGAAAAATTCTTCCCCTTCCCTTAAGAGGTAGAGTCTATTTTAGCACTTCTTGAATATGGGTTGATCTTGTGACTTGTTTTGGCTAATGAGACATTAGGCACTGTAATGCGGGCAGAGACATGAATAGCACTTGAGCTTTGGGGTTTGCTTTTTTGCCAAAACCTCCATGTAAATGAGCCCAAGATAGCAGCTTGAGGCCATGTAGAGGGAACCAATGCACTCCAGCTGTGGGTGAGACCATCCAACCAGTGAACCTTCCAAATGCCCACAGATAGGAAGCCCACCAGAGATTAGCTCAGCTGTCCCAAACATAAGGACCACTCATCTGACCCCTGGGATTGTGAAGGAAATAATTATTATTTGGCACCACTAATGTATGAGTTTTTTGTTATGCAGCAAAAGCTAAGTGATACACATGATTACACTAAAGATATCTTGATAACATCTAAAGGTTATCCAGAAAGAGGAAATCACCTCAGAAATGTTGCCTCCTCTACAGCATCATCCCCAAACATCCCTCCCCCATATAGCCTCAGTTGCTAGGTTGGTAACCTCTTACATGTTCTCCTAAAGAATCAGTGTTTAGACCTACCTAAAACTTGCCACTATAATTTCCAGTTAAGCTCCTCTACCTGCCACTTCCCCCTGACCATGAAATCTTTAAGGGCAGAAACCATGTCCCAACTGTCTTGTATTTCAAACCCCTCGTTTCCTTGTCTGTTGCTCTGAGCTGAGCAAAATGGAATACTTGAGTACGAGGAGTGTGGGGAGTGAGGTAGGGAGAGTGGCCAGCAATGGTTTGTATTATTCACAGGCTTGGAGTCTAGAATCTCCCCTCAGAATCATCCACACTCACCAAACTCACAAGATCCCAATGTACTGATGCTTCTCTGGCCCAGGACCCATCAGAACATGGAAGCCTTTGTCTTGAGAGCCATAGACTACCTATGGCTCTTTCACTTCATAAGAGCTCCTGGGGGGGGGGGTTGGGTTATTTTATTCAAATATTCTAAAGCTATCTAGTTTGCATTATTTTCCTCATTTTACAACCCACGATGGGACAAGGAGTGACTCTGTTTTTTCCATAAGGACACGTCACAAATCCGGGGTTGCCTATTTAATTCCTTGCTCCGAACACCTGTTTCCTTTAGTCACAGAACCATAACTAACGATTAAAAAATAGCTCATTCTTCTCCAGCTATTACTGGGGTCCAGGACTGTGCTCTGAACTATATACTTCTCACTTTGTCCAGTCCTTACAATGTTCAGAGAGGTTATTATGATACTGTTAAACAGATCAGGACTCAGAGACACAGAGATAAAAAGATCCACGCAGAGGTGGAAGAACCACATCTTTCTGATTCCAAAATGAGGTTCTTAAAACCCCAGCGATGCTGAAATGCATGGTATAAATACTATGGAGCTATCATTTTGAAATCTCGTTTCTCTTGCCCACCCATGGAGCTGACTCAGTTCATGAAAGAAAGAGACAGGTGAGAAATTTGCCAGAGGTCGCACAGCAAGGGAAGGTGATGGTCCCTGGTTGGGCCATCTTGCATCACTGTATGGCCTGTTACGAAGACAGGCAGCCTGAAGTGGCCTTGGAGAAGCTCCCACCTGAGTGCATGGTTAGCCGAAAGGGTCGATGGGCAGTGGCAGGCAGGCAGGCAGGGACAGCAAAGAAGAAGATTAAAATAATTACAGCTCTAATTGATCAGCTCTTCTCAAGAGAAGATTAAAAGGGAAAAGGCATATTGAAGAAGGCACTTGACATCCACCCTGGGCCAGCTTCCATCTGCTGCCATAGCTGATCTCTCCCCCTCCCTCCTCGCCCTCTGTCCAGCAGCTCCCACTGCGAAGCCCCATGCCACAGCCTTGATGAAAGTCATTCTTTGTGGAAGGCATCAGGCTGTGCTCCCAGGAAGAACTGCTTTCCCAAACAGCAGGGAGGAGGCAGCTCAGAGCAGCAGACAGTGGCCTCCCATTGGCAAACCCCCAGCATCATCGGGCTGCCAACAGCACGTAGAAAGTGAGGAAGGAGATGCCAAGAGCAAGGCCAGCCCAGGGCAGGGGACTGGAGCAGCAAAGACAAGCCTGTGCCTTGTCATCCGATAACCTAGCCCCGGCAGTCACAGCCTGGGCTCCAAGTAGCATCAGCCCCGGTTTCAGCTTAGCACACTCCCTGACTCAGCTTTTGGCTTCTTGTCATTTGGGAGCAGGGCCAGGGGGCAGTTTGGCCTTGTCCCTGGCACCTTTACACAGGAATGGTAGAGGAAGTGCAGAAGCAGGGACTGGGGCCAGGGAGGAAATGGGAAGGCAGATTACGGGGGTTGTAGCAGCAGCCCCGGCACTTGCCAAGTTCATCTGTTTACACGAGGCCTGAGCAAGGTCAGGAGCAAGACAGGAGGCAGGGAATAGGAAAAACCCTTCAGGCTGCCCTTCCTCTGTAAGTGACAAGTGATCACACCTAGAAGGAGAACGTTGGATACTCATTCCTTATATTTGGGATCACTCTTGGTTTGTGCCATGATGCAAGGGAGAACCAAATAATCAAAGATCAGAGATGCCAGGGTTCACTTTGTATTTATTCTAGGAGCTGCAGCCAGAATCTGAACAGTGTTCTAAAGAGGGAATCGTGTGTCAGGAGGTCAGGGTAAGGGGTTCAGACCTTCATCCGCCGTGGGGGTCTGGAAGTGGAGGGAAACCCAAACACCCTTCTTTCCTCACTGCCAAATGCAGTGCTTCTCAAACGGGAAGTCCCATACCAATCACTCAGGGCTGCTTTTAAACTGTGGATTGCAATAGAGAACGGGGTGGGGTGAGGCCTGAGACTCTGCACTTCCTGCACGCTCTCAGGTGGTGCTGATGCTGCTTTTCCATGGATTACAGAGTAGCAAAGTCCAAGCTGTTTTAGAAACAGATAAAAGAACCTAGGTGAGGATTAGTGCTAACCTGGTATTGGGAGAGCGTGGCTGGACACAAGGTTGAATTGGTCTCTATACCTCTTTCGCCCTTCTCTTCCACCAACTGAATTGAGGGTAGCTGTGCCTTCAGCGCAGGGACTTCCTGACTCATCTAGGGTCCTAGCAGGAGAAAATAGAAACAAGAGATCTGAGCCATGGCTATGCCTGCCGGGAGCAAATTTTATCCGGTCTGCTGTATCAGTCAGGATAAAGTAGGCTGTGCTGCAGTAACAGACAACCCATGAGTCTCGGTGGCTTAAGGAACAAATGTTTCCTTCCCACTCACATTAAACCTACTGTGGCTATGGGGGGAGTCTCCAGGGATTTTCAGAATTCCAAGTTGGTTTCCCATCTTCTGGCCCCTCCACATTGAGCCAGGCTCTCATGATCTCCATGACAAGAGGAAGGGGCTGGAGAGCCAAACACTGGCAATGAAATGCTTTCATCTGGAAGCAAGGGGTTTCACTTTTGCTCACATTTCATTGGCCAAAACAAGTTACACAGGGAAAAGCAGATAAGAAAGAGGAGAGACAAGGACAAAATGAACTCACTTCCTTCCGAGGGGAGAGGGGAGTAGAAGCTTCCTGGCTGCATTCCCCCACAACAGTTTATTTTGAGGATGACCCATGTTTGTATAAGGAAGCATTTTTTATAAAATTGTATTTTATATGTTGTGTATTCTAATATAAGTCTCCTTTTGGAGGGACATGGTATAACTTCTGTGTTTGGGATTTTTCATGTGTTCCTAGGTTCTAATCAGAGGAGCCCAGACCAAGGATCCAGGGGACTTCATTTTGTAGTTCCAGCTTAGACTCTTCTAGTTCTGTCACATTTGACAATTGATCTTCCTTTTTTTCTGTAAAATTGCACTATATGGAAACGGGTGGTTATAACGATCCAATGAAATAAAAGATTTGATGTTTTAGAGCAAAGGTGCCAGGCTATTGTTACACGTATGCTCCTGTTATAAGAAATCTCTTTAGTCTTTCTCTAACACTTTTATGAGAATACTAGACATTTATTTTTGAAAGAGCTCTGGGTTTTCCAGGGGCTATCTCCTGAGTCTTCTCAGGACAATCTTTAGACATTCCATGGCTCTGTAGCAGGGTGTTCTTCTCCTCTCTCCTTCCAGCACAGGGACAGAGCAACAGATGGGCTGAAGCTCAGAGGCTGAATGCAACGGGCTGAATTCTTGACCTTGCCATCGCTAAAATTATAAAAACTTACGTCAGATCCTTTAAAAACACCTAAAGTCAAAACCAACATGGCACAATGTCAAAATGTTCATGTCTTAATCTGATAAAGGATCTTTATTTGTTTTATTTATTGTCAAAGATTTTCTTTTTAAGTAGGCTCTACAGCTAACATGGGACTGGAGTTGACAGCCCTATGATCAAGAATCCCAAGCTCTGGGAATGAAACCTGTGCAGAGGTGGGGGGTGAAGGGGGCTGGTAAAGGATATTTCATAACAAAGCAAAGGCGTATCAAAAGCCATGCCGCACGTTGTTCTTGTTGGTGAGATGATGAATGCTTCCTTCGGGAATGGAGACTCCTCAGTAAAAAAGGCCAATAAAAAACATTAGAGACAAAGCATGAAATTTTATTGAGAGAAATTGAGAATGCACAAATAAATGGGTTTGTAAGACAATATCGTAAAGATGTAAATTCTAAGTCAATCTATAGATTTAATGTAATGTCAAACAATATTCCAACTGCCTGTATGTGTGTCCAAATTTACAAGCTGATTTTAAAATTATAAATAAATCCAAAGGACCAAAAGCCAAACTAATATTGAACAAGAAGAATAATGTTGGATGATTTACTCTCCCAGATATCAAAAGTTATTATGAGCTTACAGTAAATAAGTAAACAAGAGTAGACTGAGCAATGGAGCAGAATACAGGTATATCCCTGCATAGACTGACACTTGATTTATGACAAGATTTGGAGCACAAAGCAGTGAAAAACAATGGACTTTTCATTAAATGAGACTGGATCAACCAATTATCCACATGGAAGAAAATAAGGCGTTTAGATGAAATATTTATGTCCATATGGAAACAGTGAATCAATTAATCAATGCTACATGGACTGTAGATCTAAATGAGAAAAGTAAAGTAATAAAACTTCTCAAAAACACATAGAGAATATCTTCACAACCTCAGAGTAGGCCAAGATTGTTTTAAGGATGTACAAAAAGATGCAGCCATCAAAAGAAATGAAATCTTGTCATTTGCAACCTCGTGGATGGAACTAGAGGGTATTAAGCTGAGTGAAATAAGTCAGTCAGAGAAAGATAATTATCCTATGATCTCTCTGATATGGGGAATTTGAGAGGCAGGGCAGGGGTCGTGGGGGTAGGGAGGGAAAAAAATGAAAGAAGATGGGATCAGGAAGGAGACAAACCATAAGACACTCTTAATCTCATGAAACAAACTGAGGGTTACTGGGGGGGGTGGGAGGGTAGGGATAGGGTGGATGGGTAATGGACATTGGGAGGGTTTGTGCTATGGTGAGTGCTGTGAAAGGTGTAAGCCTGATGATTCACAGACCTGTACCCCTGGGGCAAAGAATAAAAAAAAGAAAAAGAAAAAAAAGGATATACAAAAAGCACTAATCATAAGGGGAAAAATTGTCAAGTTGACTACATTAAAATTAGGAACTTCTGTTTTTCAAAGACATCATTAAGAGAACGAAAAGCCACAGACTGGAAGAAGATATTTTGGACACACAAAACTGATAAGGAACTTGTATTCAAACTATGTAAAGAGCACCTACAATTCATTAGTTAAAAAACAGAAGACTCAATGGGAAAATGGGCAAAATATCTAAGTATGCACTTACGAGGATATGCAAACAAGCAGTAAATACACAAAAAAGTGAATACACATTAACCTCATTAACAAACAAGAGACTGCAAACCAAAACCACAAAACAGTATCACTACACACACTCCAGAATGGTTAAAAAATTTTTTAAATGTTTTATTTATTTATTTGTCAGAGAGAGAGAGAGAGAACACAAGCAGGGGGAGCGGCAGGCAGAGGGAGAAGCAGGCTCCCTACTGAGCAAGGAGCTCAATGCCAGACTCGATCCCAGGACCTGGGATCATGACCTGAGCCAAAGGCAGATGCTTAACTGACTGAAGCACCCTGGCATCCCCAGAACAGTTAAAAATTTAAAGACTGATAATACCAACAGTTGGGAAGGATATAGAACAACCGAAATCGGTGAGAGAGTAAACCGGCACACTCACTTTGGAAGATTATTAGAACTATCCATTAAAGTTGAACATGTATTTGCCCTATGACCCAGCATTTCCATGTGCACTAAAAAATATGAAGAATACTCACAGCGGCATTATTTGTAATAGCACCAACCTGGTAACACTACAAATGTCCATAAACAGTGAAATGGATAACTAATAATGATAAATTCATGCAATAAAATACCATGCAGCAATTAAAATGACCTATGTAACAATATGCATGACTCTCGCAAACATAATGTGTACTGAAAAAAGCCAACACAAAAGAGCATATACTGTATGATACATGATATGTGATCAAACAGGGAAAACTAATTGTGATGTTATAATTCTGGATAATAGTTACCTCCCTGGAGAAAGGAGGAAGGGAAAGTGATGGGGTGGGTAGAAGGGGGCCTCTGTAGTGCTGATAATATTCTGTCTGGACCTGGGTGTCATATATTCAAGTGTCATCATTTTGTAATGATTAATTATGCCAAGCATTTGCCATTTGTGCACTTTTCAGTAATCATATTATATTTCAATAAAACATTTATTACTAAACATTTTAAATTAAGTTGTTAAGTACCATGTCCCCTAATGGATTTAGGAGTGAGGGAGAATCAATAATCTATAAGACAATGTCTCTAAGGACTTTTTCTTAATGAAGAGAGGACAAGCTGTGCAAAATAGTTAGGAAAATAGAGTTATTTTCTTCAAAAGGAGTAAAGATTTGCAAGCTTTCATGATGGTTATTATTGGGCAAAAATAATAATTGTCTTATCCACTGAAAGAAGGTTCACTGGGCCAAAGGATGGAGTTCATTATTCTCTAACAAAAAAGACTTAGAAAGGTGACTGACTCCTTGCATATTTTTCTGTGGAAAGGTTCATATGAGGATATCACTGAACTTGCCAAGAGCTGAATGGATGGGATGACTTTGAATCCCCTAGAAGAACCATAATTAAATGCTAGCTCTCCTGTCTTAGAATTCAGTGTTTTTCAAATGTCCAATTTTCTCTGTCCATCTAACATCCAGCACACAACTTTGTACCTCTGACAAGACTGATATGTCTGTGAGGATTGAGGACCTACATGCACACGGCCATGAATCCTGTCTTCTCAAGTCCTTGAGTTTCACAGAAGCCTGCTGTGTAGAATCAGGATCTGGGATAATAAATAGAGGAGAACCACTCTTGTCATTCCCAGCAAGTTCCCTCTGACCATAGTCATCATAGATGGAGGTCACAAATGGGTGTGTCTTGATACCGTTTTTGTGAATAACAATACTTCAAATATCTGGAGTACTGTTCCTGTTCCTGCAGGGCACTCAAAATGCTTCCCACTTGGTGCTTTCATGAGCTGTTATAGCACTTAGCTCTTCAGGTTTCTCAGACACCAAAGAGTAAGCATTTCCAAGAAACCAACTTAGGGTGAAAATTACCAGTATTGTTGAATATACAGGTACATAGTACTGAGGTACTTGCCAAACATGGTCCCACAAACAGCAAAAATACACTTCCACTCATCAAAATGAGAGCTGAACAACAGACTTCTTTCTAATCGTGTCAGTGAGAAGCCAACCCAAATCATGCTCTAGAGAGGAAAGATGTCACACTCTAGTTCCCGGGCAACTGCCTACTTTAGGGGCCTTCTTATTTCTTCCCTGGCACACTGCAGCAGCCTGGTAATGGACCTCAATACCAGTGCTGTTCAGTAGAATGTCCCAGAATGTTGGAAACATTCTCTATCTGCACCATCCAACATGGAAGCCAAGACACACATGATGAGGGAGAACTAGGAATGTGGCTCCTGTGTCTGTAAATTGAGTTTTATTAATTTAATTTAAATATAAATATCTGCCTTTGTCCATGGCTGCCATATTGGACTGTACAGCCATAGCCCCTCCACAACTTCCCCAGCTGGTGTCTTCAGCCACAGGGCTCCAGGGGTGACGGAAGTGACAAAATGCACAAAAGGAAGGAAGAAAGTTGTAGAAAACTAGAATATTGTGGCCTAGCACTCATGAATCTCCACTTCTCCTCTTTTTCTCTTAAAGAATATTTCAAAGTCTGAATAATTTTTATAATGTTATCTGTCATGAAAAAAAAATTAGAAACAAAATATCTTCAAACCAAACCAACCCTTCCTGTTGGCTGGCCCTATCCCACCTGTGGGCCACAAGTCTGCAATCTCTACTATAGTTCACTTCCAAAGAGTAGATATAACTTTGTTCATCTCTGCTTCAAAAATCTTTCTCCAGCACCTATAAATAAAGCCCAGACTCCCTAACTGCCCCTTGAGGCCTTCTCCATTGTGGTCTTAGCCTCTCCCAGTTTCCCACATGCCTGGCTATCTACTTGTGTTGGATTGATCTTGGGGTTAGTTCTGCACTTTACCCTCTGGAAGGGTTTTCCATTTCCCCAACACTTAAATAAAACTCATCTCTCCCTCTCCCATGATGATTCCCATGCTCACTCTCTGCCTTGCCCCAGAGCCAGGAGTCCTGACTAGGTGTTACCCCCAGTGCCTCTGGAAACCACCCTTGTACAGCCCTAGTCAAGGCTGAGCCTGGCCTGTAGGAAATTTTTTGTAGCTGTTTGTCAAAGTCAGATGAATTGAACAGGGATTCCTTACTGCACCCTTCCATTGCATTTCTAGAGCTCCACAGACACTTTAAATACTTGGTATATTCTGGAATGAACAGGAAATTCACACAGGGAAAAACAACAAAGCTAACTTAAAAAGATGGAGCATCTTGTTTGAGTTCTTGGTCACATGGTAGCACAATCTTTGGCCCAGAAGGAAAGAAATCACATCCTAACCAACCACCGAGAAGATTACAAAACCATCAGTCAATATGTAACCACCCCAGAAAAGGCATATACCATTGTTAGTGATTTTTCCAGAGTAAAAGAATAAAGAATAATTCCAGAGAGAGTTTTATTCTTCCTATTTTTAAAACGTTTTTAATTAAAATGTTACTTCCACTTATAAAAGCAAGCATGATTATCGAAAAAAAGGAAAAGAAAATGTCAGAAGTAAAAACCACTCACTGATAATCCTATTATCTCTAAAATAATAATACATGCATTAGGTTTCTTTATATATTTCTGGTTTTTTGTTTTGTTTTGTTTTCTGCCAGTATTTAATATTCCATTTTTAAATTATCATTATAATAGAATTCTTACTATTATTATATACATAAACATAATTTTACTTTTTATAATATTCCCTCAAGTGGATATACTATTAACCACTCCTCTTCTGTTGGTGATTAAATTATTTTCAATTTGCATTCCTATAAATAAACTTGAGGAATCTCATAATGCATACAGCTTTTTCCACATTTAGAGTTATTTAAAAAGATTTTAAGAAGAGACTTTCTGGGGCAGATTTTGAATATTTTAATGGTTCTTTTATATACAGTACTAAATTCGCCACCTTTAGGTTAAGATCTCAGATATGGGAAGCAAATTTAATGAGGGGAAGGGAGTACTGACCAGCACAGTCTTTCCTGTGAAATGAGAAGCCTGATCTTATGGCAATATTGCATGCTGTGGTGGATTGCAAAGACAGCCACAAATTCTCTCCACTCTTTTTTCCATGTTTCTCTGCAATGTTACTTGGAAGCTCCTACCATCAAGATATGGGGTCCATTTCCCTTCCTCTTGAATCTGGACTTGGTCACATGACCTGGCTTAACCAATGGACATCAGTACCCATGACGCAACAGACGCTTGCAACCGATGTGCTGGCTGGAGTCTTGCCCTCTGGCTGCCTTTAGAACTGAGCCACTGTGTGAAGAAGGCTGGGATAAAAGACATGGAATAGAGATGAGGTGCACCATCTGAGTTCCAAGACCAACAAACCTGTTGATCTCCAGGCACATAAGTAAGGCCATCCTAGACCATCCAGCTCCAAGCCAGCCACAAATACATAAAAGATCCCAGAAAATATTGATGGAACCATCTAGACAAGCCAAAGAATCATAACCTAAATAAAATTGCTTTTAGGCCACTAAGTTTAGAGGTAGTTTGTTATGCAGCCAAATCTAATTAAAACACATGTAGAGTCTAAATAGAAAGAAATAATGCTCAGTACACCTGTATCACCAGACGATAGGAAACAATTTCTCCCTTTAGATATCTATGAGCCTCAGCCTCACATCCAGTAACACCCAGCTCCTTGCTATATGACAATATGTCCTTACTATGTTTCATATACCAGATTTATTTTTAGTAGGGTCTAAGCAAATCTGACAACTGCTTCTCCCCCACAAACAGTATTTTCCCTTCAAAAGCATGGCCTTTCATGTTGTAAATCTCACTTTCATATATAACAAAAGCCTCTGTTTTTTGCTCACTGTAAAAAGGTCTTCTTACCTGTGAGAAGAAAGGGACAAAGAGGTGTACAGAATCATAACTTGAACCCATTCAATAAAACTCTGGCCCACACACTTGAACCCAGACACCACAGCATCGCTCTCCTCCCCAGCCTCCCACCAACCACCTACATTAAGTGCCAAAGGAACCTATTATGTTATAAAGGGGCCGGAAGAATTGAAGAATTGGTTTGGGAATGGGACACATCTAGGAACATACCATACAATAGAAATCATACTGCGAATTTGTTCATTTCTCCAGGTATCACTACAAAGAATGTTGGGATTGCTGTTTCCTCATAAGATCCCAGAAAGCTGCCCCTTTACATCTGGGTGGGAAGGGCCTTCAAATGGGTCCTCGTATCATGGAAAGAGGCCATAGTGCTGCCTGCCTGTGAACACCAGCTAGAAAGGAAAGTTTCCTGTCTCATTGGCCATTATCTCGTAGAGGCTGGCAGGGGAAGACTTAGAGATTTGGCTGAGAGTTACCATTCCTATAAACCAAAGAACAGCTAGTGTTCTCCCTGAAACCTGGCAGTACTCCTGGAGAATAACTGGAGTCCAAGAACCAGCTCTCGTTTAAAGGCTTTGTGACCTGAGGCAAGTCGCCTAACAACACTGGGTCCATCTCCTTCACCATTTCACTGATTTCCCTAGGCAGTTGAGAAAGGACAGAGACAATTTTCAAATGCAGAATGGTAAGCCAAATATATCCATGTCTGAAATATACATGTCTAATCTAATCTAGACAACTAGCAGAGGGTAGTGCTGAACAGATTCTATGTCTTAAGTCTTTCATCAGATTCCAAGAGGTCCCAAATTCTTTACCATAAAATTTTGTTCTATGGGAGATCGCAACATATAGCATCTGGCCAGTTTTAGGTGTTGTATTTTGAGATTTTGTTTTAATGGGGATTTGGCTTTCTTTGTTCTGCAACAGTTGGTTGAGCTACAAAATATGGAAGATAGCTTCTGAGAAGCTCTAAGACATGTATATTTCAGAATCCATGTTAATCAATGGTTCAAAATTGTTAATCGGTTCTATAAGTACATTACGAAAAACACCAAAACCTTCCCATCCTTCTAAGCAGACCTCCATTCCAACTCTTCATCTTCATGCTCCCTAAATTCTGGCCAGGGACATCCACTCAAGCAATTTTAATACCAATTGTCTTAGTGCTCTACTGCTGCCACAACTAGTAACCATGAACTTAGTGACAAAGCAACACACAGTTATTATCTGTTTATTTTGTGGGTCAGAAGTCCAACATGGGTCTCACAGGTCTAAAATCAAGGTGCTGACGGGGTTGTCTTCCCTTCTGTAAGATCTAGGGGAGAATCCATTTCCCTTTCCTTTTCCAGCTTCTAGAAGCCACGCACATTCCTTGGCTTTTGAGCCTTCCCTCCATCTTTAAAATTAGCAAGACTATCTCTCTGACCCTTCCTCTGTCATCATATTTCTTTCTGACCACAACTGGGAAGGATCTTCTGCTTTTAAAGAAGCATGTGACTAGATTGGGTCTACTTGAACAATCTAGGATAATGTCTCCATCTCCAGACATTTAACTTTAACCACATATGCAAAGTCCCTTTTGCCTTGTAACTTAACATTTTCCCAGGTTCTTAGGATTAGAAATCTAATCCTCAAATTAGGACCAGGATTTGTGGGGCCATCATTCTGCCTTCCACACTCTCCTTTTGATTATGCCTCCTTGGCTCCTATCTCCTGAATCCCTGACAACTACTCTCCAACTATAAAGAGTCAAGCAAATCTGTCAGTACCCCAGTGCCATTTCCTTCAGAAAGCTTTCCCTGCTCAGTCCAAAAGGAAGTATTATCTCCTCTGACCTCCTTTTAGTACCTTTCAGCTCTAATCCCTTGGCAATAACCATTTTTGGTTACCTTTTTAGCTCTACATTCCCTGATTTTCCAACTTGTCACTGGGAGCCCTCCCACCCTTCCAAAGAAAGGAGGACATACATGTGAATATTGCAAAGACCCCAAATGCCTGTGTTATGCAATTTTTAGAACCCTGTAATATTTGGAAATAATAACTGCTTAATTGATTAATCAAAACTACTTAATGCTAAATATACTTAAATGTACAAGGCAACCTAAAAAAAAAACCGACAAAGTTTGTAATAACTTGAGAAATATCTGCTTGGAATCAAGCGACATTGTAGGAGAAAGCAGGGCACCAGCTTGAGCTCATAAAGCAGTATGGTGTTGATGAAGGTTTATATAGATCACAGAAACCCCTTCTCTCCAACCTGCAGAGACACTCTGTATCATCTTCCTCAGAGCTTATATACTTCATAATCCTTCTGGAAGACAACACTTCCAGTTTCGGTCCTCCATCCCAGACTGCCTGGTAACCAAGGCTTCATCCCGTTTAAGGATCCTAAGATGATGTAAATTCAACATCCTACAGAAACAATTTAGCTCCCAGTCAAGGTTATAAGATCTTTTGGACAAATAGGACATGAAAAAGAGGGATTAGAAGGGCCCAAAACAATTATCTGGACAATGGAGAAGTGCAAGACGGTGTCTACGTGGGTTTCCAGGATATCAGGTGGTCTGGCCTCTGGAGTACCCATAGGTCCCTTGGGAGGGTGAGGTTAGGGGAAAATTCTGATGTGTTCCCATTTCCCAGCATCATTCCTTCTACTTGGCTTTCATAGACTATACTTACTACAGGTTATCACTGAAAATGCAGCTTCCCTTGGGAAGCAAGGCTGTACCACCTGGGGGGCAGAATGGCTGTGTTCTGTGTGTGCATGACTCTGATGGGTAGAGTATACAAAGCTGCTTCTGCAGAGCTTCAAAGGATGGACCTGGAATCCATGGCCAGAAGAAACAGGAACTTCAGCTTCACGTTAAGAAAAAATTTTCTTTTTTTTTTTTTTTTTAAAGATTTTATTTATTTATATGACAGTGAAAGATTACAAGTAGGCAGAGAGAGAGGAGGAAGCAGGCTCCCTGCCGAGCAGAGAGCCTGATGCGGGCCTCGATCCCAGGACCCTGAGATCATGACCTGAGCCGAAGGCAGAGGCTTTAACCCACTGAGCCACCCAGGCGCCCAAGAAAAAATTTTCAAGAGTCAGGAATGTCCTCAAACAAAGTGGGTTACCTCTGGACAGGTCACTGTGGACCTGACTGTTGTCCAGATGTGTCAAATGCCATCTTCCTCTACTGGACCTTGATCAAAGGGACCACTGCTTTGGAAGGGAAGGGACACAACTGTAGGAAGACCAGAAAACACAGGCTCGGGGTGAAGTGAAGATGCCTTGAGTCTGAGACAGTGACACAGACCGTCTGACATCGCCAAAGAAAAGTAGAGTATAAGGGAGTGGCTGGCTGCCAAGGTCTTGATTGTGGTGCTCTGAACTTCAGGGCTGAGCTGCCAACACTTGCACACAGTGATGCCGGGATTGGAGTACAGATTCCCCAACAGAGGACTAGCATCCTACAGCAAGGGGAAACAGACTTCACTGATAAAATTCTCAAATCCTCTTAGAGGCTGTAGAACACTGGAGACAGATGTGGAGGTAAAGAAGGAGACGTAATCAGTGGACCCAGCAGACGGCTGTCCTGGTTGAGACACCACCAACCAAAGTTGCTTTAATGAGGGAAAGCTTGCCAGTGGAAGCTGAGAGATCACAGGACACCCACATGGAAGGCCCTAGAGGAAAATCTCCAAATAATATTGCTAACCCCAGCAATGGTTTGTTTGTTTGTTTGAGAAACAGTTTTTCTTGGGCAACCTTGAATGAAATTTGGGCTGATTATCTACTGCCTAACATAAATCATATCCATTAATATGTGCAGAGTGACTTAAGGCATATTGTAAGTGCTCAATAATTGTTATCTAACATTGCGATTACATTCATCCTGAGGGAAAATAGGCACAACTGCAAATACTCTGAAAAACATGTATTTAAGGAATGTACTTATTCTTTTTAACATGGATCCTTCCACAGGTCGTTAAGGGAATCTTTATCCTTTTTCATCTCAAATAAGGCAAAGGTAAGATATAATTGCATTTCACTGTGAGCCTGCGATTTCTTTTCCTTGGGGTGGAAAAAAGAGATGGTGTTGGAGGGAGCCAGAGAGAGACATATTTTCAGCTTGGTCCTTCCCACCCACAGACTTGGCTGCAGACTGTGTATAAGGGCCTTCTCTTCTCAGTCCCAGACACTGAGGGATCAACACTCCCTAAGGGTCAGGAGAGTTCGGATAAATGATGGGCTGGAGGGAGTATACGCTTATTTTCTTTGGCTTTATATTTGACGGTCCATGTGCAAACTTTTGACATTCTCTTAGAGTCTTCAATGTGCATTGTATTGTGATCGAAGGATCCCCCAAATGGCCTAGCCAAAAGGCCCTTCCAAGTTTGACATATTCTTGAGCAAAACCTGCCTGACATTTCCCAAGGAGCTATGGAGCACTGCGAAATTCTTTTTTTTTTTTTTAAGATTTTATTTATTCATTTGATAGAGAGAGAGAGAGCACAAGCAGGGGGAGCAGCAGGCAGAGGCAGAGGGAGAAGCAGGCGTCCCATCCAGCCCAGAGCCCGATGTGGAGCTTGATCCCAGGATCCCGGGGTCATAACCTGAGCTGAAGGCAGACGCCTAATGACTGAGCCACCCAGGCGACCCATCACTGGGAAAATATTAATGCAGAGTGTTGTTCTGTGGCAGCCTCAGCCTATTAATAGTCAGTGTTGTGGTTGGACCGGTCCATGAGGGCAAGGTGCCCTTCAGCAACCGCTATCAGGAAGCTTTGAAAAAAATAGAAAAATAAAAAATAGAAATAGAAATAGAAAATAGAGGTATATTACTTACAAGACCTGGAAATCACACAGTATACCTGGGGCCACACAGCAAGGTCATGGGTAGAGAGAGGGAACACGCAAGCCAGGAGCTCTGCCTTTTTGGGGTTGAGGGTGGGGGACTATTTTCCCTGGCTCATTCTTTATTGGTGAGGTTAAAACATAAGAGCAAAAATTGAAAGCACAGGAGAGAGAAAAGACAAGTGGCCCAAATGGTCAGTCATCAAAATTAACCAATATGTCTACATTGAAGGAGCCCAGTCCTGGGAGGTAGTCTAGTGCTTTATCAGACTGTGTGGCTGGCACTGTGTTTGTTCCAGAGAGCCTTCTGGGAAGAGGACGCCTCTTTGAACTGGGGCAAAGAATAAAAAATAGAAAAATTAAATTAAAAAGATGGAGTGAAATGAGTGCCTTGACAATCAAAGCTTAAGTCAGGTGCTTGCATTACGAAAAGGAAAAAAACCCAAGACACTATCAAAGCTTGAGCTATGAGTGTCATCTGGACTATTCTCATTGGCGGCTGGTAAATAACGATCAGCTTTCCAGGATGGGGGTGGGATGGAGAGGCTGAAATTCTGAATTTTAGCACCGGCCAATTTCTGTGGTGTTAAGTCCTTCCAACATAACCAATTTTGGGCTATCGGTGACTCACAAAATATTTCATAAGTTATCCATCAGCTCTCCCGATCCAGGATGAACTGGTTCATACTAGTGATTCTATTCTGGTTTGCCTGTGGCAGAAGAAAACCTAATTTGGTTACCTGAGAATTGCCCCCAAGACACACATGAGCATGCACGCACACACACGCGCACACACACACACACACACATTTTTTAAAAATAAAAGGTCCTTTCTTGGGGCACCTGGGTGGCTCAGTTGGTTGAGGGTCCGACTCTTGATCTCATCCAGATCTTGATCTCAAGGTCATGAGCTCAAACCTCACGTTGGGGTCTGTGCTGGGCATGGAGACTACTTAAAAAAAAAATGAAGCTAATTAACATATTCATCACCCCACATAGTCATCTTTAGTGTGTGTTTTGTTTTGGGGTTTTGCTTTTGGTTTTTGGTTTTGGGTGAGAACAATTAAGATCTCAGCAAATTTCAGGTATACAATACAGTATTATTAACTACAGTCACTGTGGTGTGCATTAGATTTCCAGAACTTACTCATTCTGCATACCTGAAATTTTCTACCTTTTGACTCACATCTTCCATTTTCCCCACCTTCCACCCTGTGGTGCTACCACTTTCTGCTTCTAGGTGCTTGACATTTTTAGAGTCCATGTATAACTGACATCATGCAATATTTGTCTTTCTCTGTTGCATTTATTTCACTTAGTATAATGTCCTCCAGGTTAATCGATGTTGTCACAAATGACAAGATTTCCTTCTTTTCTAAGGCTGAATAATAATTCATACACACACACACACACACGTATATGTATACACATATAAAATATGTACAGAGAAAATATATGTAAAATAAATATACATTATATAATTATAATGTTTTGTATATCATACAATATAAAATATATTACATATTATATAAATACAAATATATATAATAGATATAGATGTATATCATCTTTTTTTATCCATTCACTCATCAGTGGACACAGATTGTTTTCGTATCTTAGCTATTGTGAATAAAGATGCAAAGAACATGAGAGTGCAGATATCTCTTCAAGACCCAGATTTCATTTCCTTTGGATAAACACCCAGAAGTGGAATTGCTGGATCATATGGTAGTGCTATTCTTAGTTTTTTAAGGAACGCCCATACTATTTTCCATAATGGCTGTACCCATTTACATTCATACCAACAGTGCATACCCTCACCAACACTGTTGTCTATTGTCTTTTTGAAAATTCACATTCTAACAGGTGTGAGATGGTATCTCCTTGTGGTTGTGATTTGCATTTCCCTGATGATTAAAGATGCTGTGCACTTTTTCAGGTACCTGTTGGCCTTTCCCCTTAAGAACCACATGTCTCACTTGCTCCAGCCATGGCTGGTTTAGCCCTCATGTACAGGTGGGAGTTCCTCAGGTTACAGAAAGTATGCTCATCCCAAGAATTTTGAATTTCTTTTGAGCACAGACTTCACTTTGTTATACTTATTTTACAGACTTAAATTAATTTTACATAAAAATGAGTTGAGACTTGTAGATGGTGATCAGGTTAAGAATAGAAATAAGATCAGAAGCAAGCATGAGGATACTAAATGCTTATAGAATGAGAGAATGAATGAATAAGTGATGAAAGGATGCCTTAAAGAAGAAGGACCCTTGATGAGCCTGTCCATTACACTGCCTACATTGCTATCTTCTCTAATTTCCCAGAAGGGCAGGATGAATAGATTTTCCACACCCACTGAGAGTGTAATCAAAGGAAATGGACTTAGACGTTTGGGCCAGCTATAAGAGGAACCTCTTATTCCAGAAAACAGAAAACTCTATAATATTCTTCATGAATATCTAAATTTTCTCTGCTCGTCAGATGCAGAACAGTGCACATTATGACAATAATGCTTAGCCTTACCCAGAGGCAGTAGCTGGACCTCACGACCTTTGGAAGCATTGCTAGACCTGCTTGGTTTATTGTAAGAGGCAGGGGACATAGCGTAAGGGCAGGAGCTTCCTGGGTTTGAATATCAACCAGTTGAGTACCCTTGAGTTTTTTTTAACATCCCTGGAAACAGGTTTTTCCTTCTGTAGGTAGGAAATGAAAACAACACCCACCACATTGTAATGATTAAAGATATACTCATAAAGTGCCTACCTGATTCATAGAACCTGTTCAATAGTTAGTGGTGGTGGTTATTAGTACTGTTTATTAAAACTGTAACAACAAAGTGTCATTGTTCGTTAGCCTCTTGTCAAGCCTGGGAAAGAAACAGGTGACTGAACTTAGCACGTGCAAAGGTCTCCCCTCTGTCCTATAAGAATCGTGCTGGTCCTCATGCTCAAAAAATGGCCAGGGAAGGTGAGAGATCTTGCTGCCAGGTGAGGAGTCCTGGCTAATTTCTGACCACCAAACTCCTGAGGGCAAGCAGAGGTGAGCCAATCTTGGCTCATTCTCCAGTTCCTCTCGCTGCCCTTTCAGCTTCCTCAAGATCACTTTTGAGAGGCTAAATTCAGTCTCATGTATCTAATCTTAATATCTCTTCCCCAGCTCTGGAAGGTGAAAAAGAACAGAGGCCAGTTTCCTAGGCTGGAAATAAAAAATCAAACTGAACTCATTACTGCCTCTAAATAGCCTCTGTGTAACAGCCAAGCCACCTCTACTTAAGTCTAAGATGATGATCTCCTATGAGCAGTGCTTTATTGATTATACCCAGGTCAGTACTAATCAATCATTCTATCTAGGATTTCTGCCACAGTCTGGAGCTAATGAGCAAGGCTTCATAATGCTTCATGGCATATGTATGAATGCTCAGGCTATAGATTGGAGGCTTACTAAGTCCTGGCAGAGTTTTATACCAGAGGTTTTGATATATTCCTCTGTATCTCAGTGAGGCCCAGTTACTAGGTCAGCAAAATTCTGGTCTGCAGACACAAGGACTTCTGTATTCTTACACCAAGGAGAAAAAGACCCAAATTAGTTCTTTCTCAAGTTTCACTAAAGCTCTCAGTCTCTGGGGAGTTGGTGTATACATCATAAATAGCTATGTAATAAGCCACAAAAACTTAACTCATGATTCTGCGGGTTGGCCATTTGGGCTGGGCTCAGCTGGCTGGCTCTTCTGCTTATCTCAGCTGAATTCATTCATGCATATGAAGTCACCAGCAGGTGATCTGTGAGTTGGCTGATTGAGGATGACCTCTGCTGAAATAGTTCATCTCTTCACGTGTCTCATCGTCCAGCAGGACTGGCCCTGATTTGCTCACGTGGAAGCTCAGTAAGGCTCCAAAAGCCACAAGAGAATGCACAAAGCACTCTCCAAGTCTCAGTTTATATAGTGTTTGCTTCTGTTCCATTAGTCAAAGGAAGGTATATGGCCAAACCCAGAGTCATTGTGACAGGGCATGACCCATAGGCAGGCATACAAAGAGATGTGAATTACTCAACTGCAAACTGAAGTTTATGACCTTGAGCCTCTAGCATAGTTTAAATCTACCCATGCTTCCTTATTTCAGCTGATTTTCGTGGGAGGTGGGCTTGAATTTCTGCTTACCTTTCATTATCAAAATACTATCTCTTGATTGTTTATTACATAGCAACAAGCATGATTGGAATCATTTACCATGCTTTATATAATCCATACAGTAATCCTATAGGACAGCTATTATTGTCTCCACTTCACAGATGAGGGAAATGAAGCTTAGACAGTGAAGTGACTAGTCCAAGGTTGCCTCTATTCCACTAATGGCAGAACCGAGAGTTGAACCCAATTTCATCTGAGGCCAAATTTCAGACTCTTAACAATGTAGTATATAACCACACCTTCTCATAAACCACCAAATGTTTTTTAAAATGACTTAGCAGATTCCTTTTCAATTATGAAGCATCAGATACTTTGTTAAAGAGGTTGGTAATTACTATGCATACATTGCCACAGGCAGATGTGTCTGCTTCCAGAAGGTTCTTCCTCAAGGGCCAGGGAAGCCCAGTGGTGAAGACGATAAAAAGGCCTAGCTCTGCCCTCAGGCCGCTTCTGAGATAAGGCAGGTGAGCACCTGGGAGCCATGAAGGCCAGAGCAGCTGTGAGTCCTAATGGCATTCAGGGCTGCTGTGGGCCTGCCTGAGGGTATGACAGGGCAGTCTGAAAACAAAAAAGAGAAAAGAGTCATTTTCTCACTTTCCAAGATGTCAAAGCCAGTCTCCTGAAGTCTCCCTACCTCACAGAGGCTTTCAAGAATTACCATGATTGGCAAAGAGCTTAGGAGGTAAAGATGCCCTGGGACCATGCAGGCTTTGGGATGAGAACCCTAAAGACAAGATCCTCAGATTCTAACCTGCCTGGTCCCATCTGCAGAAAGGAAGACACTGTTGTACAATGTCTCCCTCTAGGGTGTACCTTTGGGGTCTCCCCTCTTTGCTCTGCCTGTCCCAGCCTTGTACTAGCAAAGTCACAAGCCACTGATTTTTAAGAAGAGTCTAGAAAACCAGACTGGCTGGACATTCGGAAAAGGAGTAGGGACTGGAAGCTAAATACGTTTGCTGCCCTAGTTCACTGCGCTGACAAGGAGACTTTGATTAGTGCATTTGCAGCGTATACGGTGTTTGACTTACAGCATCTTATTATACTTTTATTAGAGCCCTGGAAGGAAGGTCAGGAAGGGACACATCATGAGGGCACTAATCTCAAAAAGCCCAGTGGGTAACTTGCCCAAGATAACTCAGTGATTGGGTGGCTTGGATAAGAACTACAACCAGGGCTTTAAGCATCATGGTTGATGTTTTATTTTGCTTTAAATGTTCTCTTGAGGTTGGCATTCCTTAGATGGCCTTCATTCTTGAATAACTAGAGGAAAGGTGTGTTTCTGTAAATCAAAGCATGGCATCATCTCTCTCCCAGTTCTTGCAGCCACAAATAAGACCCTCCAAAACAGTTCCTGCTGTGGCTTATGGGGACAACATGGGATATAGGAGAACTGGTAGCAATTAATTGCTTCTATTTTTAAGTAACTTGAACTGTACTTTTGGATATCTCTCAAAGAACAAATCACTGAGCAGAATGGCCTGAAGAAGAGATTCAGTAAGAAGTATTTAGGGTCTCACTGACTTTCCCCCAAGTCTCTAAAGTCCTGGCTTGAAAAGTTCCAGTTGTCTTCCTGTGCACAGAAGCCAACCATCACTTTCCCCAGTGGTCCATCTGCCACCATGTGTCATGCAGTTTTGTTTATTTTCCCTATAGCCTCAGCTTTAACCAAATGGCTCTCCAAAGGCCTCCCCAACTCCCCTTTGTATGAGATGGACTTCCATCTAGAATTCCCTATATCCCCCTCTTAGGGGAAGCCTGTCTGCTCTCACAGTCCAGCTCAGAACAAAACCCCCTTCTAGTCTACTGGTCCTTCTAGTCAACTCTGTTGGTCTCATAGCTCAGGCCAAACACCCAGAATCACCCTTTTTTTCTCTCTCCCCATAGTCAGTCCATCTGCAAACCCCGTTAGCGTTACTGGGGGGGTTAGCCTTTTCCATCATCCCCATCACACTGTGGCTGATCCAAGCACAAAAGCTCCTCAGTGTTCATTATTCGACATGATCACATACTATACTTTGTAGTGGCTATTCTCACTATATCAGGTACTTCCGGAGAACAGGAACCATGATTTACATATCTTTGTATAATAATGCTATCACCTCATATGTGAATGGCAATACAGTTCACAAGCATTTTTATTCTCACATATTGTCCCCACCCATCATTTCACAGGTGAAGAAAGAGGCTCAGAGAGGTTCCTTGTCACAGCCAAAGGCACAGATCTCCCTGGTGGTGGAGCTGGACCTCTGGGTTCCGAGTGTATTGCCTTGTACCCAACAGACCCTCATTAAACAGCCACTGAAAATGTGTCTTTATCCTTTCCAAACAAGAGTACAGGAAGGCAGAAGGTTCCATAATATAGGCACCCTTGAATCCTGCAACTCTGCAGGTGCACATTTCCAAAGTATAGACTAGGGCAATTGACCAACTAAATTAGCATGGTGACCCATCAAGATCCTATCCAGGTCCAGGCTTTTGCTGGCATCTTTACAGATGCCTCAAAAAGAACTAAAGAATTTTTTCATAATAGCTCCAAACTGAAAACAACCCAAATTTCCAAGAATAGGAGAACAGATGAATGATAGTAGAGTTTCCCAGTGGAAGCAATAATACAATAGCAGCAATAATAGAAATGAACTATTGCTAGACGCAGCAACAAGGATGAAACACACACATTCCTGGTGTTGAGTTAAAAAAAAAAAGGAGGGAAGGAATATATATGTATGTAGTGTGTGATTCCATTTACCTAAAGTCCAAGAACACTTGAAAAAACAAATATATCGTGACAGATGTCAAAATAGTAGTTTCCTCTGGATGGATAGGGATGTTTACTATTGATTATAAAAGGGTGCAGGGGAGTATTTTGAAGTGCTGGGAATATTCTCTATCAAGATGCAGCAGGGTATGGCCATGAGTCAAATCTGGCCCAAGGTCTGATTTTTGTAAATAAAGTTTTCTTGGAACATAGCCACACCCTTTTATTTACATATGGCCACAGCCGCTTTTGGACCGCAGCGGCAGAGTTGACTGTTGAGATTAAGACCGTATGGCCTGCAAAGCCCAGATTATTTACTATCCGGCCCTCGAAAGAAAACGTATGCTGATTTCTATTCTGTACCACGATCTAAGTAGTGGTTACATGCACGTTTATCTATGAAACATTTCATCAAGCTATATATTTTATTGCACTAAGCACTAAGGAAAGGAGAAAGGAAACTTTAAAAATATAGACAATGAATCTTGGAACACTGCATCAAAAAGTAGTGATGTATTATTTGGTGACTAACATAACACAATAAAAATATATTTATAAAAACAGTTGAAAGAAAAAGAAAAAGAAAGAAATACATCCTAGAGCAAGTCATTCGTAGAGGTCATGTCATGTGTCACACTTGTGGATAGAAACAGATGTGGCTGCCTCATGACTGAGAACCCTATCTTGAGCTACCAGGAAGGGGGAAGTCATGCCATTTTCCAAATGGGCTCATTCACACAAGGTGCTGCAACCTTGCTTCGGTCTCAGAGACTCTCGTGGCACAACCTGACCTTGAATCCTTGCTCTCTTACTTCTTCAATGTGTGACCTTAAATGAGTAACTTCCCATCTCCAGCCCTCAATGCCTTCCTCTACAAAATGGATGTAATAATAACTACCTACTACCTAGTGGTTCATTAGAAGAATTACATGTATAAATGTAAGCAAGCACTGAACACAGCACCTGGAAAAAGCCTTAGTAACTGTTAGAGAATATCATGAAAGCCATAGATGTTCTTGCCAGGAAAATAAGGCATTCACATGCACAGACTTTAAAACAAAGTAGTAGGGGAGTCGGGGCTGTCCCTTAAGCCCATGGTGGGCCCTAGTTCTTGCGGTTGTGGCATTACATGGGCATGGCAGGCCCTGTGCTAGCTCCAAAGCCCCAAGAATGCTCAGGGCTGGTGCACAACCCCCCTTCCCCATCACAGGCAACAGTCAACGGCCCTGAGGGGACCCCTGCCAGCCTGCTGGCAGACAGACATGTAAACGTACCGGCTTCAGTGTGAACTTGCCAGGTGACAGGATCCAGGGAGTACCGCGGGGAAAGCACTGAATGGCACCTGCTGTGGAATAGAGCCGGTCTTCCGCCTGGAGCTGTGCCTTTGAGTGTGGAGATGCAGACATTAGAGCCCAAAGCAGCAATACTGAGACGAAAGCAGTGGGGGTAATGGCTCCCCAAATCCATTCATCTCTACCACCTTCAGGGACTGTTTGTCATTTGCTGGAGCACAGCTGGCCTCCCCAGACGTACACGGTTTGTGAGGACAAGGGGCAGTCATGCGCCAGACAGCTGGAGAGGCCCAGTCTCCACCAGACAGCTGTAGTGATCTACTCCTTGGTGAGGGTGCACAGACTTTCTCCACACCCCGCTTGGGGAAGGCATGAGCCGGTGCCCGGCGGTGTGCACGCTGCTGGGACATAGGCATCTGAGGGTCCTTGGCACTGCGGGGAAGCACGTGGGGATGAGCCCACTTGCAGCCAAGCCTTGATGGCATCTGGCTGAGGACCCTGCATGATGAGCCGTGGAGGGGCTGCAGATCAGGCACACTGCTGCCCGAGTGCAGGGAGAGGGCAGACGAGGCTATGTGATTCCTCTGTGGAGGACAAGACACTCTCTTTTCTTCTTGCTGTTTTCCCAGCAGGAAGACAACTTAGATTCCTTACTGTTTTCCGATGCCTTCTTCAGAGCTGAGCAGCAGGAATCTCACAGCTTACGATCTCAAGTTTTTGGTTTTTGTTTTTTTCCCTCTAAGTAAAGGTTCTCTTTCTGTCACTGCCTAGTGATGGATCTGTTTTCAAATTCACACAAGTTGGTGGCAGAATTCATTTCTGTGCAGCCATAAAACAAAGCTGTGGGCCGAAAGCCACCCTCAGTTTCTAGAAGCCTCCTGCAGTATCTTGCCATGTGACCCTTTCCACGGGTCACGTCACACAACATGGAAGCTTGTTTCTTCAAAATCAGCAAAGGAGAAAAAGAGCAAGTCTAGTAGTAAGAGAGTTTCACATAATGTAACATCATTGCAGTGACATTCCATCACTTTACCATATTCTACTAATTAGAAACAAGTCATAAGCTCCACCCAAATTCAAAAGGAGTTTATGCAAAGGCATGAATATAGGGGGTGGTAGAAAATGAGGGAACCACCTTAAAATCTGTTCATCACAGAGAACAAAAAAAGAAGTCCCAACTTCGGGAGCTATGGAGATCAAGGAGAAGTGATTAGATATTCAGGTCTTGAGACCTAGAAGAAGAAAAGATCAATGTATACTGGTATTACTGAACTGCACTTTCAAGTATAGGTTTTAAAAAAAGAAATATCTTAGAGTTTTTATTGCAAAAGCTCTTAGAGTTTATATTGCAATCTCATGCATCATTTAACATTTACATATATCCTGTAATGGAGCTTCATTTAACAAAAGAAAAAGCTGAGATTCTGGTGGGTTACAAAACTCTCCCAAGTAATCACTATCAAACTCCTAGTTGGATTTTTACAAAAATTAATAAACTGATCCTAAAATTCTTATGGAAATGCAAAGGACCCAGAATAATCCAAACTATCTTGAAAAAGAACAGAGTTGAAGAATTCACACTTTTACAATTTTGAAACATACTATAAAGTTACAGTAATTAAGACTGTGTGGTACTAGCATAGGTAGACATATAGACCAATGTAATAGAAGTAAGATTCCAAAAGTAATTCCTTATATTTAGAGTTGATTTATTTTCATCAAGGATGCCAAGACAATTTAATGAGGAAAGAGTAATCTTTTCAACAAGTAATATTAAGAAAATTAGATACACACATGCAAAGGAATGAATTTGGATCCCTACCTCACATTATACTGAAAAAACAAAAAACAAAACAAAACAAAACAAAAACAAAAAAAATGGATCGAAGAACTAAATGGATCCAAGAGCAAAAACTCTTGAAAGAAACCTTAACCATACGTCTCATGACCTTGGATTAGGCAATCGTGTAGATGACATCAAAAGCACAGACCACAAAGGGAAAAACAGATAATTTGAACTTCATCAAAATTAAAATCTTTTGTGTTTCCAAGGACGCTATCAAGATAGTGAAAAGACAACCCACAGAATGGGAGAATATATTTACAAAAACTCTATCTGAGAAAGAACTTGTATTCATATTACAAAAAGTACTCTTGCAACTCAATGATAAAAAAACAAATCACTCAATTTTTAAGGGATAAGGAATTTGAATAGGCATATGTATAAATGGCTAATAAACACATGAGATGATTCTCAACATGATTAGTCACTGCGGACATGACAATCAAAACCACAATGAGATACAACTTTGTACCCGCTAGTATGGCCATCTTGGAAAAGACAGGTAACAAGTGTTGGAAAGAATGTAAAGAAATTGAACACTCACACACTGCTGGTGGGAAGGCAAAATGATACAGCTGCTCTGAAAGACTGGCAGTTCCTCAAACAGTTAAAGATGGAGCTGCCATACAACCTAACAGTTCCACTCCTAGCTATACATCCAAGAGAACTGAAAACATATGTCCACAAAAAACTTGCACACAAACATTTGTAGCAACATTATTCATAATAGGCAAAAAGTGGAAACAACCTAAATGTCTACCAAGTGATGAATGAATAAACAAAATTCAGACGATGGAATATCATCGAGCCATTTGAATGAATGAAGTGCTGATACATTCTACAACTTGACTGAAACTTGAAAACATTAGGCAAAGTGAAGAAAGCCTGACACAAAAGGGCTACATATCATATGATTCCTTTTACATGAAATATTCAAGATATGCAAATCCATAGAGACGTAAAATAGATTAGTGGTTTCCAGGGGCTAGAAGAAAAGAAGGATGGAAAGTGACTGCTCATGGGTACAGGGTCTTTGGAATGATGAAAATGTTCTGGAATTAGGTAATCATGAAGGTCGCACAACTTCAGTGTTATATTGAAAACCACTGCATTGAGCACATTTAAATGGATAAATTTTATGGTATGTAAATTATAGCTCAATTTAAAAAATGATTCATGGATCAATAAATGAGAAAGAATCTTGAAACATGAGAATAATACGGTCACACAAATAAATCTGTGTTTGTTCCTACCATTAGGATCATTTTTGAGATTGCTAATTAAATATTTATCTGAATAGACCATGAGTATACAAAATGCTATCTACAGAGGCTTAGAGCATCATAAATAGTATGTCTGAGTGGAATGGGAGGGCAGACAGCTCTAATTTTAAAAAGCTACTCATGAAGTACATACATTTCTGGTTGGAGTATAAAACGGGACACTTTTTCGTGACTTCCTATAAAATTAAACAATATATAGCTACCCGATGGTCCAGCAGCTTCACTTCTAAATATTACCCCAGAGCAATGAAGGAATATGTCCACAAAAAGACTTATACAAGAATATTCTTAAAAGCCTTAGGACAAATAACTCCATACTGGGAGTAATCCAAATGTATATCAACAGGGGAACAGATAAAGAAATTGTCTTATTCATGCAGTGGAATATCAGTCGGCAATAAAAAAAAAATGAAAGAACTACTCACAACGATAAAAGTGAATTTCACCAACATTATGTTGAGCAAAAGAAGCCAGGCCTCAGATAACGCTCACTATATGGGAACCAGCTAAGTTACTGTGAAAGAAGCCAAAAAGTGGTGGTCTTCAGGGAGAAGAGAATTGACTGGAAATAGGCATAAGGTAGCCTTCTGGATGACAAAAAATTCCTTTTCTTATTTTGGCTAGTGTTAATGCAATTGTATAGAATAACCCAAACCCATCAACTGAACACTTGCTATTTGATACATTTTATTGTATGTAGTTTAGATCTCAAAAACAAAAAAGTTACATGATTATAAGGTTTTTTAAAAAATCTCATAAATACGATGTGCAACCACATTTAGGAAACACTGTTTTCATCTAAGAACTCTTTTTCTCCAAGTTTCAGAAATACCATGTATAGAAATTTCTAAAACACCAACATTTTCTTGTACTTCCAAGGCTCCAGTAATGGGGTCTCAATAGAATTGGCCATAGCAGCCTAAGGAAGCACTGTTTTCAAGAATTAAGTGGTACCATAATTTATTTTATAATTAAAAATCCAGCTTTCTTCCAAGCCTTCAATTTCAATCATCTGTCTCTGCAGACCAGAGCCTGGCTAAATTTTGTGCCTATGTGATTTCTCTAAAATTCCTAGCACAGACAGAGCCTATAATTCCAAGGCATGATTGATATTGTAGGGAGCACACCATCATGATCTCTGTTATGACTATGGTAGGTGCACTTAGAATGGTACATGAGGTTTATGGTTACAAGCTTGGCAAGAACATCAAAGTGTCTCAGATAAAGGGGCCGGTCACATTTACTTTATGGAGAAATTGGTGGTACAGTCTGTGTACAGAAAATTCCGCTTTATATCAGCAAGCCCTGCATTTACTGCATGAGGTGCCTTTGTCAACAGAGGCTCACAGATGACCTCTCACACCTCAGAGCTTCCTTGGTAGGGAAAAGAAGAAGCCCTGCTTACACTTGGAGAATTTAAAACCAAGAGAATTTAAATCCAGTATTAGTTGACTCTGGAACTCAAGGAGACCACTCTGACCGAGAACACTCAACAATTGGCATGCAGAACCCCTAAATTTAAGGAAGAAGATGCAATACTTCCATGAAGTGTGAGGCGCTGACACTTACTAACCCCACAAGCAACCAGACACTTCTGCTCTTTGGTTCCCCTCTTCCGAACCTGTAAAAAAAGGAAGTGAAACAGGACTCTAGTATGAGCCCTTTGGGGGGGTGGGCTAAGCGGCATATATGGCGGTCTCAGTCAGTACAACATGTGACTCTTGATCCCAGGTCATGAGTTCAAGCCCTACGTTGGGTATGGAGCCTACTTAAAAAAATAAATAAATAACGGTATGAGCCTTTGGTATGGCAATGCAGCAACTTCTGAGTGTAAATGAATGAAGTTTGGAAGGATGGTGATCAAGTCATTGTATTTTCTAACAAAAATATTAACAACTTTGCATACTATGTGACATGGACTCCTCCAGGAGCTATAAATATAGTAAATCATTTTTTTCCTCAAAATAACCTTGTGAGTTCAGTACTAATACCATCAGCATTTTGTAATTGAAGAAACTGAGACCCAGGACAGAATTTGGAGATTCCTGAGGTCAAGCAGCTAGTATGCATGCCAGCTGTGTTCTGAAAGGTGTTGGTCTGGCAAATTTGGTGGGGACTGGAAGTATTCTGGGGACCACTTATAAATCTGGATGCCTGTGGACCTGCCCTCAGAAATGCTGATTTAGCTGGTCTAGGATACAGCCTGGATATCCAAAATTTTTAAATCTCCCCAGGTGATTCTAATGAGCAAACCAGAGTCAAGAACCATAGGTCTGGACCCCACGCATTTTCTGCGTCTGATCTACTATCTTCTCTGAGTCAGGGACTCAAATTCTTCGAAAGTAGGTCTTTTTTTTTTTTAAGTTTTTATTTATTTATTTGACAGAGGGAGACACAGCGAGAGAGGGAACACAAGCAGGGGGAGTGGGAGAGGGAGAAGCAGGCTTCCCACCCCGAGCAGGGAGCTTGATGTGGGGCTCGATCCCAGGACTCTGGGACCATGACCTGAACCGAAGACAGATGCTTAACGACTGAACCACCCAGGCACCCCTAAAGCAGGTCTTTCTAACCCAAGCTAGAATTGTATCCAAGATTTAGTATTGGAGCACGTGCAATATTCTTAGCAAGATGATTTCATCAGACTCTCTTTAATAATAACCTTGACTCAAAAAATGTTAAAAACTCTTCCAAAGGAGTAATAAAAATCACAAGATATTAGAGCAAATGCCTCCATGAATATTTAATTTGGTTTGGGTTTTTTGTTCGTTTTTGTTTTTTAATTTTTCTCTACTTTGGTGACAGAGAAGCCAGAAAGTCTCTTAGTTGTTTTTAGGAGTGAATGACAGTGGAAACACAAAGATGTCCTTTTTCCCTCAGAAGGACAGAAAAGCCTTGGAAGCAAGCAGGGTAGCTCTGTGGTCTAGAAAAAGGGGTTAAAATGAGAGTTTAGCAAGCTTAAGGGAGAAGCAGCTGCAAGGGAATGGGGTCAAGAGGCTGTAAGTACATGATGGGCTGACAAGCAATCTGTCTGCTGACTTCCTGGGGGTCCTGGTTATATTTAGGGCTGAGAAGCTCCGCACTTTAAAGCAAAGAAAGGCCATGCCTGGCACAGCTGGTTCTGATAGGGTAGGTGCCCCTCCACCATGATCACCCCAGAATCTCCTACAGCATGGGCCAGCATTGTCCATCAGACTGAGAAATTCTAAAAAGGGAAGTCATACTGACCTGGTGTAACTGGATGTTATCAAAGAATTCTGGCAGACATAATACAGAGACCACCTAAGGTCTTTTGGAGGGTCCATAAATAAAATACTTTTCCCTGATGGCCCATCCAACTGACAACGGCCATTTTGTTAGCTAGCGATCAATCAGCCTCTTACCCAAGGAAAGAGAAACAACGAGTGTTTCCTGGAAATTTTCAAATAGGCAGAGCACAAGAGCACAAGCACCAAGAGCTTGCTCTCCAGAGTAAAAGAAACCCCAAATCCAACGTCCTATCTGCCAGTGACAAATGATGTCAGTTTAAAAGAAATGTTAAACTGTCTGAGCCCTCATCCAGGAAATGGGGATAATAATGTTATTGACCTCCTCAGGTTGTTAGGAAGAGTAATGAAATATGCATCTAGAGTCTTGACAGTGTCCAACACAGAGCAAGGCCTTGGAAAATGTTAGCTCTTACCATCAAGAGGTGTTCGATGTTGTGCACAGCTGGTACTCAGTAAATGTTTCTTTCCTTCACTTTTTTTTTCTTTCTTCCCTTTCCCTTCTGTGCTTCATTAAAATTGCCACCAAGTTTTTGCTGCTGTTCCCATTAAATGATGGAGTCCATTCCCCCTCAACTTCACTCTCACTCTGGGCCAGCCTTTTAACTTGCTTTGATGTCGTGCAGCTTCTGAGTTTTGGCCTCAAGTGACCTTTCAGTGTCTGCTCTTGCTCTTTTGGAATGCTGCTGCCACGTGGAGAAGCCTGAGCAGGCCTGGCAGACATGTGAGGGAGGTCATCTTAGAACTGCCAGCGTCCAGATGACTACAGCTACAGAGTGACCTCAAGTAAGACCAGCAGAAGAACCTCCTGGATGCACCTAGCCCAGATGGCTGACCCACAGGATCATGAACAAGTACAATAACTGTTCTTGTAGGCTACTACATTTTGGGGATGGTTTATTATACAGAAATTGGTAACTAATACATCTTCCTCCTTTTGGTTCAATACTAATGATTCAAAACAGACGATTCCAGTTCATTAGAAAGAGTTGAGAGCTAAGGGTTAGAGGACAATGGGAGATGTCAGAATTTTCTAGTAGGAAAGACTCAAATGCCTTCTGGCAGTTACAGGAGGGCTGTTTCCACTGGAGCAATGGATGGATGTGTTTGTTCAGTTGCTTTAAGCTCAGTAACTTCCACCAGTAACTCTGCAATTGCTCATTACCCCAGTTAAAAAGCAAAATGTAGAACTGAATGGAAAGTGATCAATTTAATTGCACTGTATAGACATAACCTATAGATAACAGCAGTCTAAAGAGCAAAATGCCAAATTATCACTCAGCTCCACAGAAAATGCAAAAATTACAGTGCAATTTTTATGTTCATCAATTAAAAACTCAAGCCTAGGTAAGCCTATATCACTCAATTACCTGATCATGAATAGGATAAACAGTATCATTTATCAAAAGCATGGCATCAGACACTACCTAAATGCTTTATGTATGATTAATTCTCCCAATTAACCGTAAGATGGAGGTACTCTTTTGTCCATTATACAGATTAGAAAACTAAGATATGCTTCATTTAACCTGCTTCCCAAGCTCTCACAACTAATCAGTGCCTTAAGTAAAATACAAACTATCAGCTTCTTTAATTATAATTCTAGATTACCTCTAACTGCTTTGACCTAAAGGTCCAGAATTGAAGCTTTCAGGTTTGGGGGAAGTTAAAAACAAAGATGTTAGGACCGTACCCTCCATAGATGGTGTTTAGAAATACAGTCAAGGGCAACCCTGCTACCTCTATCTTTCTACCACTGTACAAACTTCACTATAAAATGAATTGTTGGTAAAACCTCTGCCTCCAATGCTCCTAACCTGCTTTGAGAGATGGAGGCTGGGACATGGTGGAAATGGTCCTCCAATACCAGCCTGCAAACTTACAAGAAATCCATTTCCCAAGATGAGACCCAGTCTACACTGTGAATGTCCCTGGGAAACCTGAGTAGACAATGATTTTCCTCAGGCCCTGAGTAGACAATGATTTGATGGTCTCACCTTCCAGAGCAGCAGTTCTTAATGTTGACTAAACATTAGAATGACCTGGGGATTCAACTGACCCTTTTTTTTTCCCGACAATTCCTAATCAACCTATTCAGTTTTCCACTTGAGGAAATGTCTTAGATCATGATCATCGGTCCATGGATTAGTTACCCATTGGTAGAGAGCCTAACCTTGTGTAATAAGTTCTGCCCTTGGAGGTGAGAGGAAAATGTGGCAGAAAACATGGCTATTCTTTTAGACATCCTGTGTCCTGGGAGGGATGCGCATTTCCTTAGGAGAAACTGGACTTACCAGGCAATGTACTGAGCAAGACTGCACAAGATCCATCTTCTTACATCTCAGTCTACAGTTATATATCATGTGTACCTGATTTAAAGAACAAGAAATTCTATATTTTGTTAAGGAAACTGAAATTCATGACACACAGTAAGAACTGATGGTCATCCTGTAGAGTATATCCAGAAAATGCTGTATCTAGCTCTCTTAGGAGAGATCCATAACTAGTTCTCCTGGCATGGATACTCAACCTGGAGGAATCCTTTGCTCAGAACCAAATAGAAGTTCTGCATTTTGTCCAGATCCAAAAACAAAATCTCACAATTGTACAAGCACTGACACATAACTGGGCAAGCCTCCATATAACCCACACATCTTAATTTATGATGGTAAACTCCAGAGTTCTAGTTAAGAGACACTAACACTTTGGTCAAGGCCTATTGACCTACAGTCATGGTCAAGACCCTCCAGGTGGTGCCCTAACACATTTAATGCCTGATATTTAGGACAGTGCATGGAATTTTATGGCCACTTGTGAGATCATAAACCAGAGTGCTTCTCCATCTGTCATCCTGTCACACAGTGCCAAAAACAGTAGACATTCCATAAATATTTATTGAATTAAATACTATTGAATGACCATACCACAAGCAAAATTATGCTGCAATCACCAAGGTCCTGAACACAGGCCCTGCAACATCCCCTGTACTTTGTAGAAGCAGCTGTCCCTGCTTAGAGATCAGCAAGGCTCAGTCCTTCACAGATTTACAGATGAGATTATTTCACATTGTGAGCTCCTAATTTATATTGCAATTTCATGAAAACTTCTTTATATTTTTCAAAATTCAATACCAACCCACCTCCCTCTCTTCACAAAGAAACCAAAAGAATAAATCACACCTTCAAATACCCCTTTGTGATCATACTACTCACTACAGAATATTCATGCCATTGCCTAGAATCATCCACTTACCAGCTTGCTCTTGGTCTTTCCAAGACAGATCAATTGTCCTGTGCGGATTATTTCAGTCTATGAGGCTCCATCATTTTTAAAAGGTGGTAAGGACATTCCCCAAGACCATCCTGCTAATCTGGGACAGGATCAGATCTAGAAATGAGATTATTTCACTCCTGGTCCATAGATTCTTTTGCCGACATCGTAATTTAATGATCACTCAAAAAATGATAAAATTTAAAATATGTGATGCATGAAAGCCACACCTCGGATGGGTCCGGTGTTATCTCTCCTTCTATCCTAGAAGAACATTATTAACTATTAGCTCTCCTGTTTATGGCAAGAAAGTGAGCCATCTAATAATCGCTTCTCTTATATAAAGGAAAAAAGTGATCAACCCAAGTATCTAGCTTGAGTACAGGGGAATAAACAAGTCCGACGTAGAAACGATGTATTCGATCAAAGGGTTTCCCCATGAAATCCTTCCTTTCTATCTTATTTCCCTGATAAATAAAAAGAGATCGTATTTATTGAATGCCTAACACGGACCAGCCCTGTTTAAGTATTTTAGACATGTGTATTCATTTCTCATTTTATCCTCAAAATAACCAATAGGGCAGGTGCTATCGTGATCTCAATCTTAAATATGAGGTGACTGAGGCATGGATAGACTGTTTAGCTAACTTAATAAAAGGCATGCTGCAAATTAGCGGTAAAATCTGGATTCAAATTCAGGCTATCTGGGTCGGAGTGGTGCTCTATGCTGATACTGCTTCATCATGCCTTAGGCAATATTAAGGTCAAGGCAAATGAATTTTTAGAGACAAGATATATTATTTCCCCTGAACGCATTTTGTTCTAGCAACACAGTCAAATGTGGGATTTCCAAAGGCTCATATCCTTAAGATATGAATCATGGTGGCTTCCATCTGACAGAGCAGATTGCACCGTCTTCCAGAAATACAGTCTGTAACAGGTTTCCTGGAGAACAGGATAGAAACCACAGATGCCCTCATCCTCTTCCTGCTGCCCACTTGGGATAAATTCAGCTGGTGCCATCTTGTCCCATGAACTTTTCCAGCTTGGATTAGGAGCGGGTGCCCACTTGTAGAATCCATCCTAGACACTGCCAGGCATGCACAGGCCTTCCCATTATTCACCCTCTGTCACTTAAACTTCAATGCTGAAGCCAGGCTTAGTTCTATTATTGGTTGCTAAATATTGGAAACAAAGTCAAAGAAAAAAATAGCATCTTTCTGAAGGGCAATCCTATAAAATAAATTGGAGATTATCTTGAGAAATATGGCTTGCATACAGGGTGGTAGGCTGAAAAAAATGGCCTCAATTTTGCAATTTCTCCAATCAAGGAATGAAATCCATTTCTCCACCCCTTTAATCTCGGTTGTCTGCATGACACAGTTTAGAACAATGGGACATTAGTAAATGTGACACAAATTGAACATGAAAGAGTGTGGACTGAAGCTTGTCTTTTCTGGTTGTGCTTGAAATCTTGAGACCACAATGTAATGATCCCTAGCTAGCCTGAGGAAAATGAAGAACCACACATAGGAAAACCCAGTCTCCCCAGTCCATAGCCACCAAAGCATGGGACATGTGAGTGACACCATGTCAGTTGTCAGAAGACCCACCAGATAGCTACAGATGCACAACAGAGCCCAGAAGAGATCACACCAGCTGGCTCAGTCCAGAAGAACCTTCTCTCTGACCCACCAAATTGTGACTGAAATAAAACTGTTGATCTTTTTCATCCCCTAAATTTGTTACATTGCAAAAGCTGATGCACGTGGCAATCCATGGTAAGATAGTTTGAAAAACAAAAGTGCACAGATCGAATCACATCAATTTAAAAGACACAAGAAATGAGAAGGTAGTGAATTTTGTTTGTCTACACCTGGATCTGATTAAAGCACGAATAATGCATTTTCTAAAGCAGCATGATGAAATGATAAAAAGTTTTGGAAAACAGAGCTTTGGTTAAAAGAATCAATGGTCTTCACAAGTGTAGCTACCATCTGTCCCATTACATCGCTATTACAATATCATTGACTATATTCCTTATGCTGTGCCTTTTATTCCTGTGACTTATTCATTCCCTAACTGAAAGCCCATAACATGGCATAATGTATGAATTGGTCAAATCAATGAATTTGTACACCTGAAGCTAATGTAACGTTGTGTCAACTATGCTCAAATAAAACTACTTAGAACAAAATTAAATAAATAAATAAATAAATAAATAAAGCTAATTTTATCATTTAGAAAAAAAAAAGAACTGATGGTCTTTTCAGGAATAAAGAAAGCAAGATCCTATATCCATCTAGCAGATTGTCAAAAGTCATCTAAGATATTCTAAACAACACTCTGCAGCATATGTGACTCATTAGACCTTGTCTATATCAAGTCTAGAAGAGAAAATTTTTCTGCTTAATCATTGAAACCTTGCAAATTCTGTTTAGTTGTTCCATCAAAAGGATTCACGCACTCATTCCATAAATAAGTACCAATATATATTGAGTGTTAAAGCACCGAGCCTGATGCTAGAGCCAAACCAGTCGTGGTTCTTTCCTTAACAGAGCTTGTCCATTCGTTCATTGTGGAAGCCTTCCCATTGGAAACAAGGCTTGAGCTGTTATCTCCCGGACGCGTGGCATGCAGCATACAATTTGCGGAGTAAACACTCATCCGGGCAGAGCAATCAACAGACACGAAGGCCCTACACTGGGAGAGAGGAAGTGAGCAATGGTGAGGGGATGAAAAAAAGACCAGGATGCCTGTGTCAGGGAGTACTGAAGGTCACAGCTCAAGAGAAGCTTAGAGAATAATACTGACCTTCAACTTAAGTGAAAGAGGCCCCAGACTTTAGAAGGACCCACCTTTAGAAGGCTGAATTTGTCCAGTCTCATCCTTCTCTATGAGTCAAGGAGCTTCTGGGGCTAAAGAGATGTTGCTCTCCCAGAGTCCATGCTCCCCACTTTTCAGACCATTCATCAGATACAAAATGCACAGAATTCCCTCCTCAAAAAACTTGCACCCCACTTCCAAGGCCTGACTGGCCTCTTTCCTAAGTCCGTACTTTTGAGGATGTCTCTAAGCCTGAAAAATGGCCGCAGGAACAGCTATTGGTGGGGCTGTGGACAGATGTTGAATGGGTGGATGGGATGTCTATTCGTGCTCAGGGCTTTTTTGATAAATTATGGCATGGCAATACAGGAGTCCAGGAATCCTAAAGGAAATCTGGCTTTTTTTTTTTGAAATCTGGCTTTAAAATTTTTTTTTTATTTATTCACTAAAGAGAGAGTGAGGGAAAGAGACAGTACAAGCAGCGGGCAGGGGAGGAGCAGAGGGAAAAGCAGACTCCCTGTTGAGCAGGGACACCCCCCCCCCATCCCTGATGCCGGGCTTGATCCCAGGACCCTGGGCTTATGACCTGACCAAAAGGCAGACATTTAACAGACTAAGTCACCCAAACACCCCAAACCTAGCTTTCTAGATCATTATAAAGATGTATTTTTCCAAAAATAGAAAGCTAGAAAATATTTAACAGCTAGCTTGATTTATTTTTAAATATTTAGGCATTAGGTTTATGGGCTCCTGTTTTTACTCTCATCTGGAAACCCACAAATGTTAGGCAGTTTTGCTGGACTGGTAGGCAGTGGCCAGAGAACACAAAACCATGCAGGACCATGACTCTTGAACTTCAGTGTACCTGTGAGTGACCTTGGGATCATGCAAAAGCGTGCACACTAATTCTGCATCTCTAACAAGCTCCAGGGAGACACTTGGGTAGCTGAGAGAAGGACCACCGTTTAAGTAGCAAGGTTGTAGAACATGTTAAGTTTTTACTTTATTTATTTTTTTATCCAAAGAGCCAGTAGACATTCTCGGAGGATTTCAAGCAATGGATTTTCTTTCTGAAAAAAGGACCGGGGGCACCTGGGTGGCTCAGTCGTTAAGCATCTGCCTTCAGCTCAGGTCATGATCCCAGGGTCCTGGGATCCAGCCCTGCTCAGCGGGGAGCCTGCTTCTCCCTCTCCCACTCCCCCTGTTGTGTTCTCTCTCTCGCTGTGTCTCTCTCTGTCAAATAAATAAATAAAATCTCGAGGAACAAAAAAAAGAGGACCATAACTGGGACATAAGCATGGATGAAAAGGCGGAGGTGTGCACTGACTACACTGGACAGGAGAGGAAGTAGCCACACGGAGAGAGATTTAGAAGGTCAGACATGCCGAACTGAATAACTCAGGGAGACGGTGGCATAACTCAGGAAGGACAAAGTTTTTAAAACCCGGTAACAGAATAAATTAATGAAGTGCCATTCTCTCAACCAAGGTTTCAGAACAGCGGGACTCCGGACACATCTACTTGTGTGTGATTTCAGAGAATCGAGAGGCATTTTTTTCTGTCCCCTTGTAGATAGCTGGAAGCCATTTTCACCCAGACCACCTTGTTACCTTCTTCTTCCACCTAGCCCCGCAGAGATCTGCAATAATAGAAGTTAATAAGAAATAATACCACTTATAATTATAACCATAACCATTTCATTCATCTGTATTTTTTCTGCATTTAGTAAGGCCATCTTAGCAGTTTCTTCCTTTAATTAAGTGATTATAACGGCACATGCTCTTCTCTAAGTGATTTCTCCAGTGCATGAGTGATTAAATGTAGAACTCCACTCACTTTTTCTGAGCGTCCAAGCATCTTAAAGGAAGAGACTCTCTCCCAGGGGGCAGGCCTCTCCAGAGAGGCTCACCCGCATCCAGTTTGGGGTTTTGGGAACGTTTCCTGCCTTCAGAAACCTTCACTTTCTTTGGGACAGAGGAAAGGCATTCAAGGTCTCGCAGGGTTAATCACTCAGCTGCACCAGCTGCGGAAGCATGCTGTCCAGGGCGTGGGGGTGAGGGTGTGTGTGTGTGTGTGGGGGTGCTGGTGCCTCCAGAGGCCCGTGGTTGTCTCCAGCAGCAGGGGGCATCCCGGGATACGATGCCTACTCTGCCTTCCTGCTCCGTTGATCCCACACCCACCTTCGCCTTCTCGAGTTCTGCTGTGACTCACAGAAGGCATCAGAGGTAATCCTGGGAGGAACTTCCAGCCTAAATTAGGGAAAGGTGTCAGCTTTCTCATAAATACCCAAGGGGGAAAAAAAATTAAATTCAATGCACGGCCTCTCCAGCTCATGTATCACTTTTTTCCCATTCTCACGCTGTAATGGTCCCAAAGATGGCCGGCTTGATTTGCATACATTTCAAGAGCATCTTTATCTTTTTTATCTTTATTTATTGTCCTCTCCCTGTCTCACACGCTGCTTTAGATCTCTGTATCAAATATTTATATGTGTTTACTTCCTGGCTTTAACCCACTTCATCATTCCCTTCCATGGAGTTTCGTATTTCTTGAAATCTGCTGCCTTCCCACGGCCCCCGCACACACCCCTGCCTTCTCCCTCGGCACTCACCACGGGAAGCTGTTAGTTTCGAGCTTCATTTGTGGAGTCTTTGTTTCTCTCTCACTGGATAGTAGCCTCCAAAGAAGGCGTTTGGGAGAGGTGGCGGGTCTTCAGCATCACGGACAGGCTCAGGTGCTTGGTGCTCGGCGTTCCTACGGCAGTGTGGGGCCCATGGGGGCGGACTATGAAGAAGGACAGGGGCCTGGCGACTCAGCAAGCCAGGGAGCATGCATCCCACTGAAAGGCGACAACTGCTTCTCAGGTCCAGCCTAGCATGTCGTATAGACACTTATTTTCATACCTTCCGGTTTTCCACCAGGAATGGGAAACCTGATTTTAATGTGAAATCTTCAGATTTTTGTCTTCTGGCCCCATTAAATAAAAAAAAAAAAAAAAGAGCTAGCACATCTCTGAGCCAGGAGTTTATGTTCTCCTGTTTGTAGTTTGCTTGCCCTAACCCTATAAACATAGTGTCATTCCCTATTTGGAAATACACTGTGTTAGTTCACCTGGCCCTTCTTACTCATAGCGCGCTGGACGTAAGAAGGGAGCTGAAGGAAAAGAGCTCAAAGTCTTAGTCTGTATTGTCCACCCGCCTTCTGCCAGGTTGTAACCTGAAAAGCTGGGCAGTCTTGAGGCAGCTCTCTGATGTCAATGCATCTAACAACAACAAAATCTGCCCTTAGAAGATTGAAGAATAACATTTGTCTTTAGAGTTCCTTAAAGGAGTGGCACAAGGGCATTGCCAAGGGCATTGCCAAGGGCATGGAATTCCTCCCTTTACAACTCATCTTCAGATAGCTCTTTTTCTGCTCAGAGTTTCCCACTCAACAGCTGTCAAGCATCTTTCCATCTCTCTTGCTGCCTGTACGGAATCCCAAAACATTTGTTTGTCCCTTTTAGTATCCCACAGCTCAGCCCATGACTCTCCCATCCCAGGAAAAGTACACTGCTTTTTTCTCAAACAAATCAGCCCTCCGGCCCTAGAATTGTGGCGAGAAAAATCATCTGCCTAAAATCATTCCTTCATCCTTCAGATATTCTGATATTCTTCCGTACAACCATGTGATCTCGGAAGAGTTTGTCCCCGACTTGCAGTATGCCACCACCACTCAGAATCCCTGGGTCATTAACCATGATCATGGGCGTCTTCCAGACAATCTTTTTGGACTTAAGCTAATTCTCTGTAAAGCTAAGTTTCTTAATGATTAGTCATCTAAGGACCAATTTATCTACTATTTAATCTCTCTCCCTGAATCTTTTCCAGGGTCTCCCCTTTTTAGAAATGTTTGGCTTCTCATTTTCAAACACATTTGCCTATGGCCACTTCTGAATTCTTATACTTTTAAATACCGAACTTGTACCAAGGTCACACCATACTGTAAACGTGCCCTTTGGTGTCCTTTGCTGTTTTGTACGGAATTCAACATTTTAAGGATATTTTAGTCAATTGTTTGAAGGACTTATTTTTGTATTTAATTGATACCTTATATTTAAAATCAAAAAGTTTCAAATTCTAGATAATCTCTACATGAAGTGATATACTGGCGAATTTTCTACACTACCAGGGTGACTGGCCACTTGGGTGCATCCTGCCCCCAGTACCAGCTCTGCTCACCAGCGCCCTCTCAGGCTTGCCCCTGCAGTCACAGGCTTCTCCAAGCTTCTCTCTTCTGGAGGAAATGTCTTGTCCCTTCTAGAAGGACATTTGCCCTATAATCTGCATCACCCAATACTTTACCCAGGAAACTGCACCTGTATGGGGAAGCTAGCCCTAACTACCAGAAGTAGCCAGGTTCCCTGCCTTCAGGGTATAAAACATCCCCATATAACATGGATTTGATGCCCATTTCAATAACCTCGCAGCTGGTGGCATTGAGTAGTAACTCACCTCTGTGAACCTCTAGTCTAGAAGTTTCTGCCCCTTTAAATGAGAAGAATCCTAACAGCCCTCATAGAGTTAGGGAGAAGCAGGAAGAGGAAATTGCTTTGTTATACTACAGAAGAGCATTTCAAACAGAACTGGCAAAATACCGGCTAAGAATTAGTCAAAACTGCTTATATCCACCGGGCCTATGACCTTCTGAAAAGCAATAGTCATTCCTTGACATTTTCTCTGAAAATCAGCAGAGAAAAACCACAAAAGCAATCTGTAAAATGTTACTTCTAGCTGGATGGAAATGTGAGGGAAAAAAATCCAAGCTTTAGCCCTGTCCATTAGAGTTGTACGGCCTGTTACACCAATGCCCATGGCCTTGGAAATATTTTTGGCCATGGTCTTGTCCAGGAAACCCTCTGAATTACTGGGTCCAGGTTCCAAGTGTTTGTTCTCTCGTGGCTCCTGGAGCGAGCCAGCCTCCCTCCCAAACTCTCCCAGTTTGTGCCTGTCTCGGGCAACCCGTCTTTATTAGAAGATTCACAGGTGATAAAAGAAGGTAGGAAAGGCCAGAAGCATCCATATGAGGATTTGCCCTCATGCAATGGAATTTGAAAGTAAAAATGCAGAATATTGATGGCAAAATATTTTAATCTTGAATTCTGTTTTCAGAGATCTGTAGAACATGTGTCTCAGTACAGAGGGATGGGAAAGATATATTCTTTCTGAGCTGCATTTAGATGCACTAATGCCATCTGGTCCCCTAGAAAGCTTTAGAAACCGAATATCCGAATTGTGGGGCCTCTCCCCTAAGCCACCCCTAGAGCTGGATCTTTTTCATTTTCCCCTTAACCTAGGAAGCTCACGGTCGTTAAGCTTCTTCCCAGTCCTCTCTCAAGTTCAGCTTCTTTCAGAATAAAATTGTCACCTGTCATTGGATATGACCAACGACTGCTAAGTTTATCACAACACCCAGCCCAATTTCCATAAAATCACACTCTGCTTTCCCAAGCCAGAAGCTTCCACACATCCTCATAGATACAGTGCTGCAGGCAAGACGCCCACTGGGAGTGGAAATGTGTCAGTCCTTCGTGTAAGGAGTAGGCAGCCGCTGCTTGTCACTTCATTGACAATGGCAGCAGGTGGGGGGGAAATACGTCCTGACCAGGCACGGAGCAGCTGGTGCTCCCTGCCAAGCCCTTCCACTAACTAGCCAATTGGCTTTGCACAAGTCTCTCCCCATCTGACTTCCCCTCCCCAGAACTTGCACATAACAAGGCAAAGATTCCTCCCCCTACATAGTGCCCCCATGTCTGCCGGACCAGCCACCCTCCAAGCTTCAGAAGGTCAGACTACCCCCTCTCCCCACACATGCACAGACATGAACAAACAATAGCTTGACCCAAACCGTTTCTTGGTCTTTTGAAACTAAAGCAGATCTTTTCATTTCTCCAAACTCCTCCTTCCTTCTATCTCAATTTTTTTTTACTGATTACAAAGCAGCATATGCTTATTGTAAAAATATTCACGCATATGGATAAGCAGAAGAAAAGAGAAATCATCCATAATGCCAGATTCTTCCAATCCATGACTGTACATAGAGGTTCTACATACTAACTGTAGCATTTTTCAACTTACTAATACGTTGACACATTTCCCCTTATCTTTTTTAATCACTTGAAAACATAATTTTAGGGGCACCTAGGTGGCTCAGTCAGTTAAGCGTCTGCCTTCAGCTCAGGTCATGATCCCAGGGTCCTGGGATTGAGCCTCATGTGGGGCTCCCTGCTCAGCGGGGTCTGCTTCTTCCTCAGCCTGTCACCCCATTCGTGCTCTCTCCCTCACTCTCTCAAATAAATAAATAAATAAATAAATAAATAAATAAATAAAAATCTTTAAGAAAAAAAAGAAAACATGACTACAACTGCTGTATCATAAGATTGTGCCCTGAGGGCGCCTGGGTGGCTCAGTGGGTTAAAGCCTCTGCCTTTGGCTCGGGTCATGATCTCAGGGTCTTGGGATCGAGGCCCGCATCGGGCTCCCTGCTCAGTGGGGAGCCTACTTCCTTCTCTCTCTGCCTGCCTCTCTGCCTACTTGTAATCTTTCTCTGTCAAATAAATAAATAAAATCTTAACAACAACAACAAAAAGATTGTGCCCTGAGTCAGTTTACCACTTCAGATGTTTTCCTTTTGGTGTTGTGGGTTGTGTCACCCTGCCCTCTCTTTGAGTACCATACCTCATTTCTCTAAAGAATATCAATACATGAGGGGCACCTGGGTGACTCAGTCGTTAGGCATCTGCCTTTGGCTCCAGTCATGATCCCAGGGTCCTGAGATTGAGCCCCACATTGGGGTCCTTGCTTTGGCGGGAAGCCTGCTTCTCCCTCTCCCACTCCCCTGCTTGTGTTCCCTCTCTCGCTGTGTCTATCTCTATCAAATAAATAAATAAAATCTTGGGGAGAAAAAGAATATCAATATATGAATGAATGCTCTTTACTGACTTGTGACGGTGTTACCAATGGTGCAAATTCTTGGAAACTCTTCCAGTTGAGAAGTAGAATGTCTCTCCATTCCTTTTTAATCTAGGCTGGATTTATGACTTACTTATAACTAAGAGAACAAAGTGGAATAGGTGTTGTGTCACTCTAAGACTAGATCAGAAGAGGTGATGCAGCCCTCACCTGATTATCCTGGTAGATGTCCACACAGATTGCTTCCTCTCAATACCCACTTTCTGGAAACAGAGCCACCATTTTGTGAGGAAGCCCAAGCAATGTGGAAAGACCATGGATGGGTGTTGTGGTCAACAGCCTGTCCCCAAACCCAAGAATCAGACATGTGAGTAGGAAAACCACCATGGAAGCTAATCTTCTGTCCTAGCTACCCAACCCCCACATGTTCAAGTCAAACCTAGCTGAGTCTTCAGTCATCATAAAGGCAGGGAAGAGTCCTTCTTTTTTCCAAATTTGAATTCCTGGCCAACAGAATACATAAGCAAGGAAGAATTGTTGATTTACACGACCAACTTTGAGAGGGTTGGTCCAGCAATACTACCTGGAGCACCATTTAACCCTAAAGCCAATATGATTGGGAGGCATGGTGGAGAGCACGTTCTGAAGAACAGGGTTGGAATAAGGAAGTATTCCTTAGTAATGTGTTCTCTGTTGCATTTTCTCTTTCTCCAACCAAAATGATCATTCTTCCCCCTCTGCTAGGTCGGAACAACTGTAATAATAATACAAACAAATTTATCTTAACCACCAGGGGAAACAGAAAGACTGCAATTTGGGGAGTAGCAACCCTTAGACAAATCTGTCTGTGTCCTATATAAATTCATCATCAGGGTCAAGTTTGATGTTTTAAAACAGCCGATCATGGATGCTTAAAGCATGACTAAGATTCCGAAAGGCACAGAATTGAAAAGCAGTTCAGAGCAACAGTTTGGGAGTCAGATTCACCTCAGTTCAAATCACAACACTATTTTTACCTTTACAATTCTGTCATCTCTGAAACAAGAAGGATGCCTCACTTCAAGGTTGTGGGAGGACTAACAAACATAATTGATGTCATGTGCTCAGGACAGTGATTAGCAAGTAGTACTTGGTTAACTATTACTGTTATTGTTGGTGTTCCTATTATTATTATTATAATTATATTATAGGTTTTATTATTGTTACAGTTGTTCCAACCTAGCAGAGGGGGAAGGATGATCATTTTGGTTGGAGAAAGAGAAAATGCAACAGAGAATACATTATTGCATCTTTGACCCACGGGCCATTTTATGATTTTAGGGACAGAGTTTATGGGGTAAAGGGAAAAAGATGGGTGGATGATGAGGGGAAAGTGATGATTTGCAGTCCATGTAGAATATGAGGGTAGAGTCCTGAGAGGTTTACATTTAAGTCAGAAAACCAAAGGGTTTGAGAATGTTCCCTTTCCTTACTGCATCGACGAGGTTTAAAATTCACTCATTCAATCACCCATTCATTTAGCAGATACTTGTCAAGTATTATGTGCTGGGATCTATGGTAGGCAGTGACGACACAGAAAAATTAACAATAAACAGGACCCAGCCATGCGGAAGCCCTTTCTGTTCATGATCAAGACTCATAACTCACTTTTAGTGTGATGTAAGACAATACCAACTATTGGGGAAAAAACAGAGTGAAAAAAATCCTGTGAAAGTTCTAATAGTATCGGAGACTTCATAAAACCTTTTTCCCGTTTTCCACCTCAATGAGTCTTCTAAACAATCCTGAAAATGGATGTTATTATTATTATCATCATCACCATCATCATACCATTTTATAGACAAGAAAACAGAAACAAAGAGACTAAGAAGAGTATCCAAGATCACAGGGCTAATAAGAGACAGAGATGGAGTTTGGAGTCGATCTCCTGCAACCTAGCCAGGGTGACACATTTGTCATGTCATCAGAACTCCATCAGCTGCATGACTTTGTTGTCACATGGATGCAAAGATACTAAGCCCTCACTTAAGGCTATCTGTGCATAGAAGCCTCTCTGAGGATTCTGTTCTACAGCAACTTGAATGCTTCCGGGCTCAAGTAGTTAAAAGCCAGTGTGCCTCCACCATTGCTCTCTTCCTCTTGGAAAGTACCATGGGGACCATGTGTTGAACTGGCAGAGCCTCTAGAGGAAGTGGCCTGTATATCTGAGTGTCTGTGTGGAGGAGACCCTCTGCCAATCTTGCACAAGAGAGAGCAATCACTCCTTGTTGTGAAGCCTCTGAGATTTCAGGGCTTATTTGTTATGCATCAGAGCCTCTCCTACCTGACAAATACAATTACCTGATTGTTACCCGATCACCCAGTATGCTGGGTTCTGAGTGTGGACGGAATTGTAAACCATTTTCTACTTTTGAGGAACCAACAAAGTTTACTGGGCTATTACTCAAAGTGAAGGTTTTCTGAATAGATGGTCAGGTTGAACTAGCAACTTAACCTATAAATGCCACTGAGAGGCCCTGTCATCACATTTGAGCCACTGTTAGATGATAACTGCCAAATATTTTTAAGATGTTGTTGCATGTGTACTGGAGGGCCAGCATTGAATCTAGGCTCTCAGAATCAACCCTCAAGTTGCCTGTGTCTCCTCCTGGAACTCCAGGAGGAAGCTCCTCTGAACCTTTGAGCTCAGGAATTATCTTTGCTGATTCATGATTTTGTTCCATTTCAGGTCAGTCGTTGTGACATCCCTCTTTGTACCTTTTGTCCAGAAACCTGATAAGTAGCCTTGGCTTCATTTCCCTACTTTATACTTGTGTCTTGTCTTGGAGCCGACAATTTCCCATGATGGCTGGTTTCAATCATGCCAGACCCTCTTTCTTGGCAACCAAGTAAATGCACCATGCGCAATATTCTGTTGGAGAAAAGATCTGTCTCACTTCAGTTAATGCCTTGTGTGTAACTTTAATGAGCCACTTAACGATTCTGGGTCTCAGTTTGCTCGTCTTCAAAGTGAGACAGTTGGACAAGATGGACACCAAGATGCCTTACAGTTGAAAAAAAAACCAATCTCCACGGTCATAACTATAATCAGTGCCAGAGAAGGAATTAGAACCCTAATTTGGGCCCTTTGTCCTTTTCCATCTAACATCTAGTATGGCTCAAGGATTACATTTCATGTGACATGTGAGAGTTTCTCAGGATGGCTACTCAAAACCTGGGACAATCCTTATCACCTCCATAGTCAGTGATTTGAAATCCTTATTACAGGTTGAAAAAACATGCCCCCCAGCCTTGCCTTTTATCAGCCTTGTTTCTTGCTGTTTTCTCTCAATTCTGCGAGAATTTGCTCCTTTATTTATTCACTTAATAAACATTTACTGAGCATGAGCACCATTCCAGTGCTGTGCTAGAGCTGGAAGTATAAAGATTAAAAAAAAAAAAGTGGTCCCTGTTTTGGGGGAACTGAAGCATTTTTCAGAAGATTGGCCCATATTCAGGGGCCTTACGGGAGTTATAAGATTTGGTCCTTAACTCAGGGCCATGTAGACAGGGAACTTGGAGTTGAGTCTTAAACCATAAGTAAGAGTTCACAAACTCTCACAGACTGTGAATAATTTACCCAATGCACTCTTCAAGGATAAATGGTCAGGTCTTCCATGCAGAAAAAAACAAACAGCATATTCCTTTCCTTTCTTAGCTGCCTGGGTTCTTTCACTTGACTTTTGAGACTCGACTCACTGTAGACTCAAGAGCAGCCCCAAAAGCCAAGAATTCAACCTTTGGTTTTACTCTGAGTAGTTTTGCATCCTCCTTTCTCTGAGGTAATCTCAGCTTCTCTGGTTTTAAAAGTGCAAGCCCTACAAGGAAAATAAGGTCCAAAAGAATAATTACAAAGGGAAATATTTCAAAATATAATCCCCGTTATAGAGTTAGAACCAAAAATCTATGAGGTGGGTGTGGTCTTTCAGTGAGGCAAGGAATCCAATCCCATATGCTGTGGACCTGTACAAGGCCAAAAATTTGAATCTCCTTTGCTATGATGTTGTTATGCAGATTAAAGTCCCTTAGGGAGAGAGGCATGGCCTGGCCTCCAACATGTCACCGGTGGGCTTCGTGCCTCTCTCCTCCTCATATAAGCACTAATCTTCATTATGGGTCTGAGGAAGCCATTTACATTTTCAGTAGCTTACTGATTTCTCGGGGGATATCTCTCTGAGAAGCTGCCCTCACCTCCCTCACCTCCCATAATACAGCACCAAATGCTCCTCTGTAATAGAGTATATTGTACCCCTTGATTCTTAATTAATTTATCAAGGGAAATTTCTCCATTTTTACTCACTACCAAGTCCTCATGCTTAGAAGAGCAGTGACTAGAACATCATAGGGACTCAAAAAACTACTTTTTGAGTGGATAACATTTGCAAATAGAAGGATTTCTAAAATCTTTCAGGAAAGTCTAGAATGTGCCTCCTCCCCCGTTGGCCTGCCCCTGGATGCCATCCTTAGGGAAATACTTGAAAACTCCAGCAAAAATGCAAATAGGTTTTCTGGGAGAATTAAGAGAGAAAGCTTTTATCCATAAAACCCAGGTCATTATAGCAGAAACCTAAGATAGATAGTCTACATCCAAAATGACCCACAGAGGGCGCCTGGGTGGCTCAGTGGGTTAAAGCCTCTGCCTTCGGCTCAGGTCATGATCTCAGGGTCCTGGGATCGAGGCCCGCATCGGGCTCTCTGCTCAGCGGGGAGCTTGCTTCCTCTTCTCTCTCTCTCTGCCTGCCTCTCAGCCTACTTGTGATCTGATCTCTCTGTGTCAAATAAATAAATAAATAAAACCTTTAAAAAAAAAAAAAGACCCACAGAGAGTCGAGGAGCTTATGGGATCTGACTTACTATTCACAAGGAAAACCAGGGATAGGCTGGGTATACCCAAGGGACCAGACCCATGGTTCTAGGGATGGGAACAAAAGCCCTCATCTGAGGCAATGGGAAGTGGGAGGGAAGGGCAAAGGGAGAAGTAAGTCCGAGATAAATACTTGAGAGCCAGTGTAAGGAGAGTCAGGAAGGTTGTTAAATCCCAGGATAAGAGTCCAGAATTATACATCAAAGTCTGACCATGAATCTAGGAGTCAGTATCTGGGAGGTTAGAACAATCGAAACAAGGTAAAATTTGTGTGGGGGTGGGTGGGGCTGCGAGGGAAGGAGAACTATCTCAAACATTATCACTGTGATACCATTACCTCTGGACGACAAGGGCCACTGCCCTGGGCCCCATGCTTTAGGGAAGCATTTTCTGAGAAAGCCACAGATGGAAGCCACGTAGGTAATTAAAGGTTTTCTGTATCTTCACTTAAAACACTTAGAAAAGCAAAAGAAATGACTGCAATACATTTAATGAGAAATTTTATATTCTTTTTATTTTCTTTGTACTGCATTTTTAATATGCAATATGAATTTTACAATCAACTCATTCCTTACATCTCAGTTTGGACCAGCCACATTGCGCATGCTCAAAAGTCACATGTAATTAGTGGCTGCCATATTGGATAGCACAGCCTTGAGGGGCTCCACACTGGTCCTCTTATGGGTACTCCATGCCGTGAGGAATCTGTGAGGCCAAAGGGTTCTATATACCTAGATCCCCAATGCCTCCTTCTAGATCACACACCAGATATCTAAGACTTTCAAATTCCTTGCCTGAAAGGTCCACAGTCCACTTTCAGGGTTTGCATGAACACTTTCCCCGGGTCCATCATAAGGAACAGTCCACCATTCTGAGGGTGAACTATACTGCTGTTCTGCGCACCCCCAGACTTGAGAGGGTCCAAAGGGTTGGCTCTCTCTGGGACATATGGACAGAGCATGGGCATGTGGGTTGAGATTCCTGTGTAAGACAGAGCTGGGAGTGGGGAAGAGAAGAGAGACAGGTCATCCTCTAAAACAGGGAGCCTGGCCATCTCCCCCCACACTGCCATATGCCAGCAGAGATTTCTGAAATGTCTGAGAATCTTGCGATCGAGGCTAAATTTGACAAGGTAGGAGAATAGGATATATTTTATTTAAGAGTTTATTATCCTAACTTGTAAATTTAAAATATTCATCCTTTGTATGTGAGCCTGCATTTTTCCTTCTGCCCTGGACCCCAGGAATGCTGCAAGCAAACCTGATCCTGGGTTTACTTACTTACTGTAGTATCCGGATTGTATTTCTTTAAATTCTTATTTGTCTATGTGCGGTAAGAGTGAGGAAATTGGCCCATCTTAAAAGATCTAGGATACAATGAACTCTATGACACAGAGGAGAAACAAATTATTTGGCATAAAGGTTCCAGGCTGCTTTACTGAAGGTGGTCTCAAGGAAACAAAGTCATATCACCTCTACTGTGAAGATCACCCCAATTTTAATTAGCATAATTAATAATTTCTTTCTCTTTGTTCCTACAGAGCACTTTATTCGAAATATCTTTTTTTGTAGAATATACCATGTGTCTTTATTTTCTTCTGAAACACTTATTTTTTATTTGTGGGAATCACAGATCCTTTTGAGAATAGTATCGTGAAAGCCATGAGTCCTCTCTCCACTGGAGAGGGGAGAGAAAAATATATATATATAACAGGTACAGGATCAAGCACATGATAGAATTCCATAAATACTTAAGGAGGGAAGGGAGGAAGGAAGGAAGGAAGGAAGGAAGGAAGGAAGGAAGGAAGTGAGGAAGGGAACGGAGGGAAAGAGAAAGGGAGGAAGTCTGACTTCAGAACCTACACTGTTAATCACTCTTAACCACTAAATCAGCTCTAAGGACAAGTTAATATTTAGAAGCAAAAGAGAATACTTAAGAATGCAAACTAACTTATGTGTCCCCTCAGGGACTTTCTGAGGAAAGATGAACACACAGGCAAAAGGAAACTAAAGAAATGCTTGTTACTTTGTGGGGCAAGGGGGTGTTTCAAAAGAATGGTGGAGATCAAGCAGGAAAATGGAGTGAAAAATGGAAGCATCAGGGAGATAATGAGGCAGAAAGGACTGACGGGGAGGGATGTTCAAGTGGGTGGACCCACATTTCATTGGGGGGGGGTGATGCAAACACCTCCCAGGTGGGAAGGAGGATTAGCTAGTTAAAATATTCAGATTGGCTTTGCAAAATGCAGTTCTCAGAATGAGTCATAATTTCAAAGATTATGGACAAAAAAATGTGCAAGGTAGAAAGTTTAATAGCAGGTGCAAAATTTTATTAATCACAAAATTCTCATATGATACTGCTGGTATTCTGCTGCAAAAAGAGATAAAATATATAAATCTTTCTCTATAGACAAATCAAAAAGTCAGAGCCCACCAGACTAGCTAAAATGAGAAGAGATGGGTAAAACCAAGCATTAGAAAGGATTTAGAACAATGGAACTCTCATAGCCTATTGGTGGGGGTGCAGTCTGGTACACCGACTACTGAAAACTCTCATCATCCACCAAAGCTGAATACACACGCATCTTCTATGACCTAACAGTGTCACTCCTGATGTATACCCAATGGAAATGCACCCATGTATTCCTCAAAAGATGTTCTAGAATGTTCTCAGCAGCACTATTCATAATGGGCTCCACTAGAAACCACTCCACTGCCCATGAACAGAACAGATAGGGGTTCCTGGCTGGCTCAGTCCGTAAAGCATGCACCTTGATCTCACAGTCGTGAGTTCAAGCCCTACTTTGGGGGTGGAGATTACATAAAAAAACAAAACAAAATAGGAGAGCAGATAAATCACGATTACTCGCTTGTGAATACTACACATTAATGAGCATGAACAATTGCACAGTTAAGTACAGAACTATGGTTGAACCTCACAGACATGAACATTTAAAGTAAAAAAAAAAAAAAAGAAAGAAAGAAAAGCCAAACCACTCTGGGGAAGTCAGGATAGTGATTACCCTTGTGGGACTAGGGAGGAGCCTTTACAGGGAGTCTGAGGGACAGACACCTTGGGTGACAAGGGCACTTTTCTGTATGGAAATTTTGTTTCATTAAAACATTTCAAAGAAACTGTAGCCATTTTCAAAAACAAGATAAACATCTTCAAGAACTTAAAACTGAGTTGTCCAATCACTATGTTGCAAATGTGAAACTAAGGTAGCATGGTGCATCAACTAGACTTCAATTAAAAAAAATTAATAGGGACACAGAGATAAGACTGAGAAGAAGCAGTGGGCAGAGGAAAAAATCAAATGATGTTGTGTAACAACCTCCTTTCATGATCTGCTTAGAGGACACAAGGGGATGATTCTGGGGGCTCCTGGAGGAATCGTTCAGCTGGAGAACTTGGAGAATTCACATGCCTCTCTTTATGATGCCTTGTCTTAAGTCACTTCTAAGAAATAGGAAGGTACATGCCTGTCCCCTTTCATTCCTCAGCTCCTAGCATTGTACCTCAAGCATGGTGGGCTTGCAGTAAGAGTATGGTGAATGAGTGATAAATAAATACAATTAAGTGTCTCTTTTTAAAGGCCGTGTCTTCAGTTGGGTTTCTCTAGCGGCAGACCCTGACACAGGAGTATATGAGTTCGTTCAGGTGCTACCCCGCAGAAGTACGTGTAGCAGAGTAGGGAAGTGAGACCAAGGAGGCAAGTAGACAATACTGATGAGGCAATGAATAGACTTCCACTCTGGGCAACTGGGGCTTAATGCCCCTGGAGAGCTCACAGTATGAAACGTACCTCAGAGGGGACCCACCTGAGGTGTGAGAAAATGGAGGCATTGGCCCTCCAGCTTGCGTACATCCTTGGCCAGAAGCTGCTCTCAGAAGGCTAACTCCCTGACATGTCTTGAGAGTCACAAGTCCTTCCAATAGAATATCTTGGAATGGGGGGGGGTGCCGAGGGGAGGAGTGTGGTTGGGGGTGGGTGGGAATGAAGAGCATCTGCCACAGCTGGTCATGAGAAATCTTTATAAGAAACATAATTTTGTTTTCCTCCAATGATGGATGTGGGTGATGGACTGAAAATGGAAACTGGGGTTCAAGAGCTAAAAGTAAAAATCATAAAAATCTCAGTAGAAAAGCAGTTTAAGACTTTCTTCTCTGACCACTCTTTGATGTTTAAATCCCTCTTCACACAGGTCATTTGATGAACACTGCTGAAGCAATCTATCTGAGGAGCTTTAAGAAAAACAGCACTGAATTCCATATGTTCCATCCCCTTTTCCACCTGTCTGGAGCCTCACACTTTTAAATCCTTCTCTCTCAGAAGGGACACAGCCTTCTCTGGTCCATGTCATTATATGACTTACAAGATGAGCTTCAATATAGTTTTCAGCAATGAGGCACGGTGCAAATTGGCTTTCTGTCATCTGTTTCCATTCCAGGATCTGCCAGAGGCTGGAAAGCACACAAATTCATTTTGAAATCTCCAGAAAAGTCCTACAGATGCCAGATTTTAAGATCAATGTTTAGAGGCTCTAAGTCCCAGCTACTTTAGAAGCAAAGACACGCCTGTCTTATTTTCACCCAAACCCTTTGGTCTCATTAGAATTCTCCCCAACCAGGGCTGTGAATACTAATTCCATAATGACAGTGGAACATTGATGTAAAATGTAACAGTTCCTCAGTTAATCATCAAAATTAGCCCATCATGGTAAATCGAGGAACTTCTACTGTTTCAGTGCCATGTAATTGTAGATAATAAGTGATATGATGAAAGAGGAATTTTAATATATTATAAAGCCCATCAAGGGCATTGAGCCTCCTTGCACAGAAGTTTTGAAATTCCAGAGAGGAGAGAAAAAACAACAGGGACAAAAACCTAGCTCCAAGCAAGGTCTCTTTGGATACAGTTTCCAGAGATGAAAGTATCAAGGGCTTAAAGATCTGGCAAGGAGAAGTTATTTGGAGATGATTTTTTTATAATTGCTCCTTGGAAAAAAGCAAAGTACTTGAGCAGTATTTTGACTCATGATATGGTGACAACGTAAAGCCACCAAAGCTAAGATCAAATCTCTATGTTGAAAATATTTATCACTGATTGTGAATCTTAAAAAAAATATATAATGTAAGGAATACCAGCTTCTTAAAGGGATCAACCTTACCTAAGTAGCAGTGTTATTGTTTATTAATTATTATTATCTGCAATGGTGTCCAGTTCAGTAGTGGGTACTGAAAAGGTTCTCAATGAACTACTGATTAGAATGAATATTTTAAGGTATTTTCCATGGAGCGACATTTTAAAACATTTTTATCTGGAAATAATTTCCAAACTTACAAAGTTTGCAAAATGAGCTACATCCTTTTGAAAATCAAAATACTTGTCTAACTGGGAAGCATACTGACAGCTACGAAATCCTGAAACACATTTTTAAAGCCACAGATAAGAGCTGCTTTTCCGTCCTACCTAGACAAGATGGTGGGATTGGAAGGCAATGGTTGAGAACACATGACTTCCTCGGACAGCCCACTTCCCTTCTTCGTCCTTGTGTTCCATCACGTGAGACGCTGCAAACGAGCATGTCCAAACTGTGAGCAACGTCTCCTTTCTTTTATTTTTCTTTTGTATTGAGCTCTTGCACGAGCTGAGTGACATTTTCCTACTGCCTATAATCCTGGGGTTTCTACAAGTTTTATAGATATTAAATCAGTTCCACACAAAAGATATGAATGATATGTGAGACAATGATGTGTGCAAGGTGGGTTCGGTCTAGATAGCCTCTCTCAGCAAACTTCCTCCTTGTGGAAGTTGGATTCAAGGCTATTCTGATGAATATTTTTGTTCTTTGTAGGTTTGGTTTTAATTGTAATTTTTCTTTCTTTTTTTTTTTTTTTTTTAACCCCAGTATTCTCCTAGACTTCTGAATTTCCTTGCCTATTAAATAGATCAGAAGTACTCGGTGAACAGCTGAAACCCCTTTGGTCCTAGATGACTTACTTCACCTTTGCCCTGGCTGTCATGTTGGTTTTCTGTGCTTTGTTTTGTTTTGTTTTGTTTGACTTTTTTTTTATGTTAGTCACCATACAGTACATCATTAGTTTTTTTTTAAAAAAGATTTTATTTATTTATTTGACACAGAGAGAGAGATCACAAGTAGGCANATGTTAGTCACCATACAGTACATCATTAGTTTTTTTTAAAAAAAGATTTTATTTATTTATTTGACACAGAGAGAGAGATCACAAGTAGGCAGAGAGGCAGGCAGAGAGAGAGAAGAGGAAGCAGGCTCCCTGCNAGAGCCCAATGCGGGCCTCGATCCCAGGACCCTGAGATCATGACCTGAGTGGAAGGCAGAGGCTTTAACCCACTGAGCCACCCAGGTGCCCCATCACTAGTTTTTGATGTATTATTCATATTTCATCGTTTGCGTAAAACACCCAGTGCTCCATGCAATACGTGCCCTCCTTAATACCCATCACCAGCTAACCCATCGCCCCACCCCCTCCCCTCTAAAACCCTCAGTTTGTTTCCCAGAGTCCATAGTCTCTCATGGTTCGTCTCCCCCTCTGATTTCCCCCCCTTCATCTTTCCCTTCCTGTCCTAATGTTCTCCATGCTATTCCTTATGTTCCACAAATAAGTGAAACCATATGATAATTGTCTTTCTCTGCTTGACTTATTTCACTCAGCATAATCTCCTCCAGTCCCATCAATGTTGATGCAAATATTGGGTATTCATCCTTTCTGATGGCTGAGTAATATTACCTTGTGCTTCTTTTTGTAACTAACTTGTATTTGGACACTGGCAGGTAGTTGGGGAAAAGAACCCAAATGACAGGGGCACCTGGGTGACTTGGTCAAGTGTCTATCTTCGGCTCAGGTTGTGATCCCGGGTGTCCTGGGATTGAGTTCCCCATCGGGCTCCCTGCTCAGTGGGGAGACTGCTTCTCCCTCTCCTGCTCCTCCTCCGTGTTTACTCTCTCTGTCTCTCTCTGTCAAATAAATAAATAAAATCTTTAATAACGAAACAAGATGGGATGGGGAAGGAGACAAACCATAAGAGACTCCTAATCTCACAAAACAAACTGAGGGTTACTGGGGGGTGGGAGGGTAGGGATAGGGTGGATGGGTTATGGACATTGGGGAGGGTTTGAGCTTTGGTGAATGCTGTGAAAGATGTAAGCCTGATGATTCACAGACCTGTACCCCTGGGAAATAATAATAATAAAAATAAATTAAAAAATAAAATAAAATCTTTAAAAAACAACGACCAAAAAAACCCCCAAATTATAACACTGTGTCAACTCTATTAAATTATTTCTATTCAGTCTGCTAGAAATTCATGAATATGGTAACATGTTATATAACTGATTTTTCAAAAGGGAATTATCCCCAGGTGTTGTTGTTCTTTTTTTAAGACCTATTTATTTACTTTAGAGAGGGTGAGGGGCAGAAGGAGAGGAAGGAGAGAATCTCAAGCAGATTCCCTGCTGAGTGCGGAGCCCGACGTGAGCTTGCTCCCATGATCACAACCTGAATCAAAAGTGAGAGTTGGTGCTCAACTGACTGAACCACCCAGGTGTCCCTTCCCAGTTTTGATAGTCTGAGCTTACTAAACGCCAACTCAACAGGGATTTGGTTTACTTGAGTCGGATGTACTTGACTCACCTGCTAGCTTAGGCCAGGTAACCTAGGGGGGTCTCAGGATTCCAGGAGCAGCAAGAGAGAGCAAACCCCAGGGCACAAGTTCCCTTCAAGCCTCTGGCAATGCCCCCATGGAACAAAACAAAGCCCATGTCTGAGCCCAGCTTCTCTTAATGAGAAGAGGGATGAAGTTAACATTGCAAAGAGGCATGCATTCAGGAAAGGGAGGATTTGGGGGCCATTTTTGCCCTGGAGAGTTGTTCATCACATAGCAAAAATATGAAAACTGCTGTTTTTGCTTCATTCACGAGGAGCTGCTGAGAAGACACAAGGAGCAAACAAACAATCCTGCACCCTTTCCAGATCTCTAATCGCCTGTCATTTTCCAAAAAGGGCCAGAATATTTAGTTCTGGGTAGTTAGCTCTGAGACACAGAGCATAATATTTTTTTAAACACATAATGATACTGATTCAATATAACATCTGTGAAAAGATCATAAAAGGAGAAGTTAGGGAAAGGCCCATCGGAAATAAGATTAGAGACGATGTTTCAGCTTTGCAGCTTTCCCTGGGCCCTGGGAAAAGAAACACAGCAAAAAAGGTTAGTTAACTTTCTCTCTCCTAATGAACATTATGAGGACAAATATTCTGTTCGCATGTACCCTTTTGGCAGCCTGGTTAATTTGTTAAGCCCAACTGGACACATAAAGAGAGCCCCTTTATCTTCATTAAACCCGATGAGAATGAATGGCAAACAGCAGCATCATTAGTCTGGCCTGATAGGTTTCATCAAAGAGCCTGGAAAGCTCTTAAAAATCCAGATGCCTTTAAGGTTGGCTGGGTTAGAGCTTGTTCATCTCATAACAAACATCGGCTCCTCTTGTCTTCAACCACAGACTCAGGCGAGCCATGATCGGCTTTTAAGTAGATACAGGTGAGAAAAACATGGGTGCACACGCACGCAAATGTCCATGTGCACACATTCACTCACTCACACACGCACAACACGCACACTTTGATCAACCAGCAAGGTAACCGGGAAGGAGGGATAAGAGGGACAAAGAAGGTGGAGGAGATAGTGTGGCCTCTGCCCTCTCCTTGGTCACATTGACTGGATTAGAACTGCTAAGGACCCATAAGAGACCATGGCTAAAAGCATGGGATTTGGGGGTACCTGGGTGGCTCAGCTAGTTAAGTGTCCAACTCTTGATTTTGATTCAGGTCATGATCTCAGGGTCATGAGATTGAGCCCTGCATCAGGCTCTACACTCAGCAGGGAATCTGCTCGAAAGTCTCTCTTTCCTTCTCCCTCTGTCCCTCTCCCTACTCATGTGTGCACGCTCTCTCTCAAATAAATAAATCTTAAAAACAAAAAGCATGGACTTTTGAATAGACTGCCTGGATTTAAACCCTGGCTCTATGACTTCCAGGTGGAGTGACCCTGGGAAAATTACTTCGACTCAGTATCTTTACCTGTGAAAACAAAACAAAACTCATGGAGTTGTTGTGAAGTTTAAGTAAGTTAATATTCTTGAAGTGGTTAGAATAGCCCTGTGCCCCATAGTAAGTGCTCTTTAAGAGCTATTGAAGAAACAATGGCGACCAGGGCTGGCGTGAAACTGCTGAAGAAGGACTTTGGGTCCCCTTGAGCTGCTCTGGAGCCCAGGTGACAAAGTGGGACCCAAAATTAGGGACACCGGTCTCTTCATGCCCCAACACTGAGCCTTCACCAGCCTTGGAATTACCAAGTACTGGCAGCTTTACAATCGTTCCTCTTCAACAAGGACTTCGAAATGAGAGTCGGGGGAGGACAAAGTCAGGGATGGGGAATCTCAGGCAGCATCACAAACAAGAGAAGAAAGACAGTGACAAAGATGGATCCTGTTACAACAGCAGAGACAGCAGGCAGAGACCAGTGTGTGAGTACATGTGAGAGACCCTTTGCAGACCTCCCAGAAATAATATGCTGAGGTTGACTTCATGGAGCTTGGCATCATCACGATGGGTCTTCATCCATGTGTCTGGTAACTGATGCTGATTCCATCTGGGATCTTCTCTCGAGCTATCAACTCCAGGACCCACACATGGTCTCTCCATTGACCTGAGCCTCCTCACAGTATGGTGGCCTCAGGATATTCAGTCTTACTTCATGGGTGGGTCAGTGCTCAAAAAAAAAAAAGTGTCCCAGCTAGCAAGGTAGGAGCGACATTGCTTTTATGACTTAGCCTCAGAAGTCACACTGCCTCACTTCTGCCGCTTTCTGTTCATTACTAATGAGACACAAGGTTGCCCAGGTCCAAAGGAAGGGAACATGGACCATCCATCTTGATAGATGAAGTGTCAAGGTCATATTGTAGAAGGACATGTGGGGTGGGAGATATCGCTGTGGCTAAAATGCAATCTGCCACAGGAGCTATCAAGCCAGAAGATATTTGCATTATATATATTTTATTTATATATGCTTCAACTTTATATGGATGAGTTAATAATCTACTTAGCCTACACAATCTTTATATTTCTCTATGGCAATATTACAAAGGATAATCGTAATATTATGCAGTCACCATGTGCTTCCTTATGGAGTGGAAATAAAAACCCAGGAGTCAACTGTGTTCTTTGAAACATAGCAATTCTATATGGTGAAAGGTTGACAAAACTTGACATGTTAGTAAAATTGGGTTAGCAAGCACGAAGGGAAGGTATATTGTCCTTGTCATCTCCTACTGTAGACATGGGACCTTCTCCATAAGACTGAAAAAGGACCCACCGGCAACCACACAGTAAGTCAGAGCTTCTTTTTTCCAGTGTCAAGACTGATCTGCTCCACTTTAATCACATGACTTCTCCTTGGAATTACTCTTGCTGGGGGAATAATGCTCTCTACTTAGCCAAGTCACATATTCACTCCTTGGCCCAGGGGTCAAGATCTGTGGCATCTACTGAGAACTGTTCTTTGTCCGAACATTTGTGTGTATGCATAGGCTTGATCATGAAAATAAACATCCCTAAAGAAGTCAAAATGTTCCTACACATTTGCACATACTCCAGTGTATTCTGTTTTCCACAGCAATCTTGGTTGGGAGAAACAGTTAATTATCTTAGCTGTAAGAACAGACCAGTATTCTTGTCTGGCAAGGGCTGGAAAATACCTAAAGACATTACTTGCTGCTGCCTGGGACTCATAGGCAAAGGAATTAGATGATGCACAAGTCCTCAATTCTAGTACCTAGAATTTTGCAGTGTCCCTTGTCCTTTGGAAAGTTGATCATCCCCTCCTGCTAGGGACAGGGGGAGCCCCTGGCTTCAGCTAGCTTGTTGGTAGGCAAACATGGAAGATCTCCCAGGGTCATTCATTGACAATAAGAGGAAGTGATACTAGGAAATGATAGCAGAGCTAAAACAAGCAGTTTGTCTAATGGAAACTAATAATAATTTTTTAAGCTGTTTTAAAAATTGACATGGGTTTGTCCAACCCAAGTGGATGAAACAATGCCTCAGTATTAACCATCCAGCGAGACAGCTCCCTCAAGTCTTTCTGGAAGCTATTAAGACACTGACTTCATTCAGCTCCATTACTGGCTGACTTCAATACTGTAAATTTGGTTTTAATCAGTTGTCTGTTTGAGAGATACCTTTAAACCAGACGGATGAGTGTGGAAGCCAGATGATCAGTGAGGACCTTGACTGCTCCCGTTGCAACCCCTTGCTAGCATATTGGCTCATCCTGGTGTCCGTAGGATATGTGACAACCAAATGTTGGACAGCGGGGTTGCTGGGGAATAGGCACCCTGCCTGGGCTCAGTTTCTCTAACTTCAGGGCTCAGAGATAAAAGGGCACAATAATGACTTCCAAGGCTGGCTGAACATTCAAAAGTGATTATAGTCGCCCATCCACAGTAGATTGTCTCCTAAGATCACCACATCAGTCCCTCCCATTCCCCATGCTCTGTGCAGTATAATTGTGCTGCTCTCTCTTCCAAGAAGGGGTCTATTCCCCCTTCTCCCTGACCCTCAGCGGACCCTGTGACTTGCACCGACCAAAAGAATGTGGCAGAAGGGAAGTTGTGGGACCTCTATAGCTAGTTGTGAAGAGGCATGGCACCTTCTTTTTTTGTCCTCTTGCCAAGTAATGATGGCCGATATCCTGATAGACTAAGGCCATGGGGAGCAAGAAACCCTGGAGAAGGAGGAAGGACACAAGGAGGAGAACCAAGTTACCTCAGCTGATAGTCATTACCAAAACCCCAGCTGTGTGAGTGCAGCCATCTTGGCTTCTCCATCCCCAGTCATGATGCCCACCCACCTGGCAACGCATGGAGCAGAGATGAGCCATCATGCTTCCCCTACCTGCCCTCCCCGAATCCCTGACCTACAAATAGTGAACAATAAAATAGTTGCTGTTTAAAGCCACCAAGTTATGCATCAACAGAAACTCATTCACCCTCTTGTTCTACTTGGAGAAATTGGTCCCCCAAATTGGGAAGGCCTGCCAAAAATGGGGCTATTAAAAAGATCAGAATATGTTTTGCATTATTATCACTGGAAACAGCATTTCTCTCCAAAGATTAAAGCCAAAACTAAATGAGTTGCTTTTCTGCAGAGCTGGGCCATGGCATTCAAATCCAGCCATTTTATCTGGTCCTCAAGTCTTTTCCAGCAGCCTCGTGTGAGGTCAGCGAGCATCCCCCCAGTTTTCTGAGAGCCACTGGGTGCCATTTTAGCAACCCTGAATCTCTTCAGCCTTTATCACTCTTCTTACTGAGCTTGACAAATGGCTGTTGACAGAAAATTTTTTAAATTGAGATTTGATCCCCCACTGAGTATAAGAGCAACAAAGTTTCTATTAGATATCAAGGGGAACACACAGACTGCCAAGCTGATCATTTCCTGTTTTAGCACATACACCCTGAAAGTGATCAATTCTGCCGATCGTTCTCCGTGGACTGAGGAGAACTTTCCAGCAGCTTAGGCATGTTCCCTCATTATCATAGGGTCAATAAATTACCTGCCAAGGTGCGTTTTATGGTTGCCGGATCCACCAACATAATAAAAGTTTGAATTAGGTAATGCTCCTTTTTATTATCAGAAATGAATTACCTCAGGGGGCCAGCAGATACACAAACACAGTGTGGCCTTCCACTAATTGGAAGGCTTTTTTTCTGTCTGTTTCTCATGAACACAGAAGAAAAAACAAAATCACCACATTCCAAGATTATTCAGTATCAATATTGTAGATTTATCTTATTGGACTCATTGTCGCTCTTCATTCAATAATAAACAATACCATCATTTCCATAGCAACCGTGGCATACCATTAGGGCAATGCTAAACATAAATCCCAAACTTTCAGTGTTTCCTCTGAGCCCGGGGAATGGAAGGCTTTCTGCAGGGCATGGCAAAATGTTCATCCTGGAGAAAAGCTCCATTTTTCTTCCCACTAGACCTGAGATGCTGGCAAAATAGCACATTAGGCTAATAAATACATGTAATAACACTGGCATTTATGTTCACCATAAAAGGAATATCACGCTTTGATATCTGAGTGAAGGCATAATCCTATGACTCTAAAAGCTCCTATTTCATTTTTAAACTTTTAAACAAAATTCATCTCATAATGGTTAATTGCTTACTGTATACAAGGGATGGTCTCTCGATTTTCTCACTCTTTGCAGTTCATGAACTAGGAGTAGGACCCTTGGGAATCTAGTCCGTGTGCTCCTCAAGGGTAAGGCTGAGTCTTTGCCTTGGCTCTCTTTCTAACACCTGGCATGCAGTAGACAATCAGTAAAAGCTTATAAATGAATAAACACTTCTTGATGATGCTGAGAAGCTAGAAGGGCGGGAAGTTAGAGATCCAACAGTGTTGTCTGAAAGGATGGATAGAGTTTAGTCCAGTAAGAAAAAATAGGAGAAGGACCTGGGGCATGAGAAACAATGAGGAAGGTGAGGAAGGGGGCTGCATGGGAGAAGCAGGAGTTTGCAGACTCTGAGACCCCTGGAGGCCCATTTCTGCAGCAGGCTGAGGGCGTAAGGGAAGCCAGGGAGTGCGAGATCAGGCAGGTCATAAAGCACCACGGAGCACAGGCTTGAGTCTGGGCATCACAAGGGGTATTGAAGGATATGAAGCAGAGACAGGTATTGGTTGGGCTTCTGCTTTAGAAAGATTATTCAGGCTTAGTATGGAAATGGAATCCAGGAGACAGAGCAAGAGTGAAGGAGACAGTCTACTGGAGAAATCCAGTAGAGTTTTGCCATCCTGGCACCCCTTCATTGCCACCACAGATAAAAAGCACAAATGAGTTCTGGCACTGTTTCCATACCAATGCCCCTGTGATTCTCAACAAACTCCAACAAAGCACCTAGGGCGTCAGTTCTTGAAGCATCTCATGTCTTGGACACTGCGTTTCGAGGGACATTTTGCTCCAGAGTGAAGTGCTAACCCCTCGCACCTTCTCTCTGCCCTGACCTGTTTCTATGCGTGGGCACTTCCAGGAGTATGCTCAGGGTAGAGAAAGGGGATGAGGTGGTGCCTTCCCTTGCCTACTTTCAATATTCGTGAGGACAATCCTCTCTCAGGAGACAGAGTCCTGGTCTTGAGCCAGCATTGAGAGGACAAGCCGTACATAGCTGCATTTGCCAACAAAGAGCTTTCCACCAAATGGGGGGTGGAGTGGGGATGAAGCCACTTTATTCCCTGATGATTTCCATTAGAAACACACCCAAAACCACAGGCATTCAGGATCACAGACTTTCCCAGACCAAAGCACACCATGAACCCACTTGAGCATCAGGCTTTGCTTTCAAGCTGCTTTCCAGAACCTTGTAGGTTTTAAAAGAGAAGAGCCCAAACCTTGTACTGTTTTGTAAACATCAGAAACTGCCTGCCTAATATGGGCCTTTTCCAGACTAGTCTGTGAAAATAGTAAAAAGTTTCTGAAGAAGTATTCAAGATATGGAGATTACTCAGAGTAGATGAGAAAAAAAATGTCAGCAACGACTCACTGAATCCTTTGAATCCAGGTTACTGTTCTTAATGGCAGCTGGAGCCTAATTGGCTTGCCAGCGGCATCAGAAACCCAGACAAGGAAACGCTGGCTTTGTAGCAGAGGGATTTAATTTGAGCAGAGGGAAAACCTACCGGTAGGAAAGGTTGTTAGGGACCGTAATGGGTTACAAAGAAAAACACTTTCAAATTCATTCCTCCTGCAAATATTTATTGAGCACCCTCTCTGGGCTAAGCACTGCTCTGTGTTAATTAATTTATGAATAAACTGAGACTCCTGCCCAAAGGGAGCTTACGTTCCAGCACAAGTTTTAAGGGACCAAACAAATGAGGCTGCCAGACACCTGAGCCCAGAGTGGTCCAGTCAAGTGTGGGTACAGTGGGTATGGTCCAGTGAGGGACTGCCCAGGGTGGGGCAGTGCAGGGAGGAACAGCATGGTGTGAGGCAGAGCGGTGTAGGAGATCCCAGTGTGGGACATTTCAATGTGGGGCAACCCAGTGTGAAACAGCCTGGCGTGAGACATTCCAGTGTGGGACAGCCCAGTGTGAGATAGCTTGGTGTGACACAGTCCAGTAGGGGACAGCCCAGTGTGGGACAGTCAAACCTGGGACATCCAGTGGGACATTTTGCGTGGGACAGCCCTGTGTGGGTACAGTGGCCACAGCCATGTACAGTGGGAGGAGAACATGGCTTGCCTACCGGAACATCAGGATATGAAGAAAGCATTGGGATGGGCTAGAAGGCAGGGAGAAGTGTGAGCCTAGAAAGGAAGTTCCAGGTGAGGGCAGAACATGAAGAAGTTCACAGGCCACCCCAAGGAACTGGGACTGTCCTAGAGAGAACAGAGCTGGTGGCAGGCAGGAGGAGGGGGCTGACTGGGGCGATGAGTTAAGGATGCATGGAGAATGGCAGGACAAGAAACCAAGCAGGTCTCTTTAGAGATGGAGGGCAACAGTGACAAATGACAAGACCCCAAGATGGAATCTGTGAGAACCAGGAGCCAGGTCGTGCACTCGGGTGATGGAAATCAGGTAGCAGCAGCAACACCCTTGGGAAAGAGGACAGGAGAGAGTGCTGGGCCAGGTTCAGCACTGCCTCTGAAGTGTGTCCCCGGAGCAGCCACGGCCCGTGTGAGAAAGTCACTTTTGAGTTACCCGGATATGCCATGTAGGGCCCTGGGTCAGGCAGCTCCAGGTATGTGAGGCCCACAGATGTGGGTAACTGAGATGACACAACCTCAGAAAAAAGCAATACGAGCCTCCTTCTGACAGACTGTGGGCCAATCAATGAAATGCCCCCTGCCCAGCCAATCCTGACTCAGTCCTGGGGTGCGGCATCATTCACTAATCAGAACCCTTTGGAAATGCAGTCTCCTAACCCCTTACCTGGAGTATGACTGGAAAGTCCAGGCTCAGGGTGTCTGGGTGGCTCAGATGGCTCAGGTCATGATCTCCAGGTCCTGGGATTGAGTCCTTTGTCAGGCTCCCAGCTCAGTAGGGAGTCTGCTTCCCCTCTCTCTGCATCTCCTTCTGCTTATTCTCTCTCTCTCTTTTTCTTTCTCTCCCTCAAATGAATAAATAAAATTAAAAAAAGAAAAAAGAAAAAGAAACTCCAGGCTCTGACCTTCCCTAGATATTTTGTTCATCCCAGGTCCTCAGAAAACTAGAAGGGGAGACTCTCTGTGTAGAGGAAACTCATCCACATCCGTGCTAGTTCCCCTGCAAGTGACTGCATTAAGCTCTCTTGACCCCCAAGCTCTCCAAACAGATCCCTGGTTTCAGGGGCACATCAGATAAAAGAGAAACACAGTGTGCCTTAGACGGTCTTCAGCCCCCAGCCCCCAGTCCTCAACGTGAGGTGATTTCTAGCCAGGGCTCCCCACCCGGTGGTCCCCTTGGAACAGAAGCAGTGGCTGCACTTCAGGCCAATTCTTCTCCACCTGGCCTGGCAGCCCTGCCCCTGCTGGACTTCACCATTGCTTGGGCTGCAGTAAGACCCCGGAGTCAGGTTGATCTCAGTAGGTTTACCCAAGGCTGGTCAAGAAACAGCCTTATTCATTCTCTCCCTCCAGCTTGGCACCTTGACCCTGTGGTTTTAATTCCTCACTTCTTTTTTTTTTTTCCCGAAGATTCTATTTATGTATTTGAGAGAGAGAGAGACACAGAGCAGGAGCAGGTGGGAAAGGACAGAGGGATAGGGAGAAGCTGACTCCCCAATGAGCAGGGGGCCCGATGCAAGGCTGGATCCCAGGACCCTGAGATCATGACCTGAGCTAAAGGCAGAGGCCCAACCGACTGAGCGCCCCAGACACCCACGTCAGAGGTGCAGGTTAGTCCTGGGCTGGTCAGCAATTCCATTCTCTAGAATAAGAAGATCTGCTGTTCTTCATGAATTCCTAATAGAGCCCTGTCAGATGTCACTGTTAACCTTCATACACACCCACCCACCATGTGGACATGTTGACACCCCATATGAGACATCCCGCGGCATCATTCCCCGGGAGATGTTTCATAAACTTTTCACAGTAGGCAGAACACACTCTGATTTGAAACACCATGTAATTTCAAATAATAGCAGACATCAAATGACAAGATGCAGAATGCAACAATGAGGCACTTTGGAGCCCTTTTCTCCCTCTATAAAGGGACACATAGTAAATATTTTAGGCTTTGTGGACCAGAAGGTCTCTGTGGAATGGAAACTATTCTAATCAGCCATTAAAGCAGCCCCAGACAGGCCGGGAACAACTGGGTGTGGCTGTGTTTCTGTAGAAACTTTATCTACAGAAGAGGCAGTAAGCCACAGGCAAGCCCCCAGCGGTTGCATGACGTAGTGCAAAAAGGCAGAGTCGGGGGAAAGAGAGGGCAACCCCTCTAGTAACAGCAAAGCGTTAAGGGTGGGCCGTCTGTGCACGAATGAAAACGTGTGTGTACGAAGATGCATAGATGTACACACGTACAGATCCCTTGTGTGTGTGTAACACACACATAGACTTAGAGATTTTTGTTTCTGGTGGTTTAGAAGATTGGATTGCTGAATAAGCCCCCTCTTGTGAAAGCAATTCCGGGGGCTCCTGGTGGCTCAGGTGGTTAAAGTCTGCCTTCCGCTCGTGATCCTGGGGTCCTGGGATTGAATTTTGAGTTGGGCTCCCTGCTCAGTGGGGAGTCTGCTTCTCTCTCTCCCTCTGACCCCCTCTCTCTGTCTCTCTGTCTCTCAAATAAACAAATAAAAAGAAAAGAAAAGAAAGGTAAAGAAGAGAAGAGGAAAAAAAGAAAAGAAAAGAAAGAAAAGGAAAGGAAAGAAGAAAAGAAAAGAAAAGAAAGAAAAGAAAAGAAAAGAAAAGAAAAGAAAAGAAAAGAAAAGAAAAGAAAAGAAAAGAAAAGAAAAGAAAAGAAAAGAAAAAAACAATTGTGGATAAAACACATCTGTGACCCGGATAGGAAGTAAGGAGTCCTCAGAGGAATCCAGAAGCAGAGTGAAGGGAGGAGCCCTGTGTGTTTGCAGCAAACCATGAAAGACATTGATATTTCCCTGCCTCAGCTGCTCGGAGCTCTGGGAAAAGACAGCGAAGCTTAGCCTGAGCAAGGTGGAGACCCCAAGAGGAGCCTCCAGGGTGTTTATTACATAGCAATCCCCTTGGGTCTTCCACTGCTGGAAAAACTCACAAGATTCAGTTGAAATTCACAAAACAGCTGCCAAAGAATTCAGCACCGCAGCAGTGGAATAAGGACATGCATGGAAAGGGGTCAGGAGACCACAGGCCTTAGCTTTTTTGTCCTTCCATGGCTGGTTTCCTAGGAAAGCCTTGTCTCTGGATTGTAGCAGGAACGGGTATGTGTGCTTGAGTGTACATGTGTGCTTATGGACGGGAGGCCAGGCAAGTGAGGCACCGGGGTACCTTGTACCAGGAACTGCCCGTGGTAGGGGTCTCTAATAAATAAATTCTGGCTACATGACCAGGCTTAACCACTGAAGCCCAAGCCTCCTCCCCAGATTCCACCAAAATCAGGGACAAATCATAAATCCAAATATTGTCACTCAACAATATCAACAGGCTGCTATGTTTTACTCTGAAATGACTCACTGATCCGCGATCGCAGAACGTCATTTATAGTTAGGGAACAGGTGCCAAAGCCTTGGCTGAGGCTCAGTAGCTCAGGAGACGAGCAGGTGTCAGTATAACCCAGTGGAGGAAAACCCCATGCTATCCCCCGCATCCAGCTGGGACCCCTCAGTATCAGGAATACAAGAAACCTCAAGAAACCTCAATGTGGTCTCAAATTGGAGGTGTCTCAGCTGGTAGGCAGGAAGAGATATAAGTCCTTTAGGGAGAAAATCAACTTCAATCAGAGCCCTAAAAGAAGTCACACAGGTCAAGCTGCTGCAAACAGGGACAAATCAGGGCAGGCACAGAATCACGTCTTCAGATATTGGAGTCCTCGGGCTCTAAGCTTTAAGGAACTAAAAATATGAAAACATATGAAAAAAAGAATCAGATACTACAAAGAATGATCATAACGGTCAAGAATTTGAAAAAGAACCAAATATGATTTCTCAAAATGATAACTATGACAATTGAAAAAAAAATTAATGAATTAAACAAAAGACTTAACACACATGAGAAGAGAAGAAATGAGGAAGATGGGATGGAATTATCCATTTTTAGTTCAAAGTACAAAGGATGGACCAAGTGTAAGAAGAAGGGGGGTGGATCAACTTTGGGAAGAGATTAGATTCTCTCCAGGCATTCCTTCCAGGTTAGCCCAGGTCACTAGACTTTCTCTTTTGTCTTGCTTTGGTTTCAGTGAAAAAACAAAAAATATGACTTTTCTGTGACATCTTCTGATCTTTAAATGTTGGGCACTAATTCAATTAAAATGAACAGGTCTGTGGGCAGTGCAGCTCATCTGTGACCAATCTGTGCCTTCAGAGTATTGAGGACAGCAAGGCGGGAGTTGAATTCTAGGTGAGGAGAGAGAGAACCCACAGAGGAAGATCACTACGGGCCAGGTGGGATGGGATCCTGAGCATGGACTCCTGCTGAGTCCTGGGCATTGAGGGCCGCTGGTTGTCCTCGAAGACAGGAAAGACAAAGCTGCACATAGATGTGAGTTAAGCTTAGTATCTCCCGACCAGCTTAAGGAGTTTAACCTAAGATCCTGATATCCTGTGAACAAGCTGCCCTTGACTTTTAGCCAAGGACATTAGAGGCAGGGAGTTTCTGAAAAAAACAAACTGAATCTCATGTCACAGCACTGGGACAATAAACGTACTAAGTAGATAAAACATTGGGACACCGGGTCTTACATTGCTGTAACCATGTCAGATTGAATGCCAGAAAGAATCTTGGAAACGTCATCTCTTCTGCTGCCAGGCAAGTGGACAGAAATTTCCTATAGGAAAAGCATCCTTAAATACTCACCAAAGGATTAATGGAATCTGGGAACAATGCAACCAAGAAATAGCGTTTTTGATGCTGATTGCTAAAAGAACACTGTCAAAAAGCCAGAGAACAAGGGGAAGCCAAAAAGGTAAGAAGAAAGAAAGGAGAAGGGAAGAGAATGGATAAAATACCACCCTGATGTTTTGAAAGTCATGGAAAATTGGCAAGGTAGATTCTGGGCCTCAGGGAAAAGGGCGATACTATTCCCAATGACCTGGCATCACAGAGGAAGAGGCAAAGAGGTCTGGTTTCATATCTACCTTCATTCTTCAGGCAAGGAGCTCACCGTGGAAGGCTCAATCCTCTTGCCTCCCTCTGTATCTGGAGCACCCAGCATGCTGGCCAGCAAATGAGGTCTCACAGAAGGTAATTTCTCTCCTCAGCCTAGACCTCCCCGTGCCTGAATGTTTATTTTTTGCGTTGGTGCTCATTCTCAGCAGCTACTGACCTCTCTTTTCTGCTATTTCAAAGAGCTGCCACTCCATGTAAAAAGGCTGTGTGCTGTGCAGAAGTCTTAAACTTAGGATAGAGAACGCATATTTGATCAAGATCTATGTAAATTCTACCCACCGACAATGTGAATATTTTCCTTTGCTTTGAAAATACAGTTCACTTCTCTGCGTTTGTGTTTCTGCAAGTGGCAAAGCCTCCATTCATTGTTTTTAATCACCCTTTTATATCCAACCTCTCCCTTGAAAAAGTAATGTCTCCCCCAGGGATACAAATTTGTACCCCCCAAAATCACAAAATAATTTTTCATACCTCGTGTCCTATATATTTGTGCGAGAGGCTTTCAAGAGCCTCACTAAGCCAAACAAAACCCAATGTTTGCCATCTATGGCAAATATTGTCTTGGCTATAATTTTGAATCACATTTTGCCTGCGAAATCATTAGGCAGTCTCCTCTAGAGTCCAAATATAATTTTAAATTTTAACTATTTAAGTAACATTTTTAACACCTTAAAAGGTATGTGATAATATGGGAGTTAATTTCACCCTAATCTGTCACATTAAGACAAAAAATATAGGGGTGTTTGGATGGCTCAGTTTGTTAAGTGTCTGCATTCAGCCCATGTTGTGGTCCCAGGGTCCTGAGATCGAGCCCGACACTGGGCTCCCCACTCTGTGGGGAGTCTGCTTCTCCCTCTCCCACCCCCCCTGCTTGTGTTTCTCTCTCTCTTTCTCTCCCTCTCTCTCTCTGTCAAATAAATAAAATCTTAAAAAAATAAAAAATAAAAAAGATGGACTCCTCTATTATCCCTGTTCTGAGAAGCCTTGTTACTAGATTGTACAATGGGACAATAGGAACTATATGTGGATCTTGTTAAAATGCAGATTCTGTCTCAGTAGATCTTGGGTAGAACCAGGCTTTTGCATTTCAGACAAACTCCCAGGGGAGGCCAATGCTGCCAATCCAAGGACCACATCTGGAGAAGCAATGCAACCGGGTCAGTGGCTCTCAGCTTTGGCTCCATATGAGAATCCCCCATGGAGTTATAAAAGCAATTGCTCAGGTCTCACCTCAGAAATCCCAATTTAATTGATCTAGAGGGTGGCCTGGTTCTCAGAAGTATGCAAATGTCTTGGGTGATTCCAAAGTGCAGCTTAGATGCTGAATCAATGGGTTAAGGAAGGATCCGGCTGGTAGACTCTCTGAATCATTGACTGTGAAGCCCTGAAGCACAGAGTCTGTAGCTCTGACATCTTTACTTCCTTGAAGACATTATATCTAGATCATTATAAAATTACAGCATAGTTCACAATGTCATCAGCATGCTTAGCATTAAACATGATCCTGTGGGGTGAATGATTAGGGTCCCTTTACCACTTATATGAAGAACCAGTACATTTGAATTAGTGACTGGCATGGCCCAAGATGAGAGGCTTTGGAGCCTTGTATCTTGGATCTCATTTAAGCATCACACACACAAAATCTGGGTGTGAGATAGAGTCTTCTAGGTTAGGAACATTAAAGCCAAGGTCAATTAAATATATGGATAATTAGGGGCTAGTCTGAGGCTGTGTTTCCTGAAAAGAAGCAGTATTCTCTCTCTGCCCTACAGAACAACATAAGCATCCTAATACTTTGGCAAAGACTTAAGGTAAGGAACTTAGTTCCCTGAGGACATCACCACCAACCTGTGATTTTCAAAGAGCCCAGGCTATATAGCCCAGCTGATATTGAAGATGGGCTGTCTGGGTTATGCCCCTGCCTGGCTTACTGACCCACCAGGGTGTCATCACACATGCAGAGAACCCATCTGTGAAGATAGACACTCTGTGACTATCAAGGTTCCAACATATGTTGAGAGGAAGACACATACAATAAAAGCAGTGCATTGTGGAAACAGATTTGGCAGAGGACACAGGTGGAGAAAAAGATATTAGATTTAGAACATTCCCTGGACAAATTTAAAAAGCCACCAGGCTTCCATTCCCTGGTTCTGAATTGGTGATAGTGATACTCCTTCACTGATTCGCTTTTAGAAATCTATCTCCAGTTTACAGTTACAACTCATAACTACCTATTGGTAAACAGGAGGCTCTGGTGACTTTTTCTAACGTAGCTATACTTCTATATGAAAGGTCATTTCCTCTGGGGTTTTTTTTGGTTTGTTTTTTTGTTTTGGGTCTTGTTTGTTTGTTTTTTGGTCTCCTTTCTATGACTTCTAGAAAATAACCCATAAATACTATTGAATAAGGAGATGACCTTGAGGACAACAAATGAGCACTCTAGGGGCCAGATTCTGCTGGATCAGAAAGGAGTCAGAGGTTACAATCATGGCAAGGTTCTTACCACATACATCCCTATTCTGCCATATTGGTGTGTTGCAGAATAAACCACTGAACAGGGATTGTTTCAATAGAGTACACGTATACAGTACGTGGTGAAGGCCAAGTGTAACTGAGCAGTGGCAGCACGCGAGTGAGTACAGATGGGTAGCACGAGACCGGGATAATCATCAGTGTGTATTAAGACTTCAGCAAATCTCTCCATGTATTTCTGAGTCTCCCAGGGGATTCTGATATGAGTTCAAAAGTCCCAGAAGACACTGCTTTCCTAGCGGGTCCCATCCTTCTGACATCGAGCCACTAAGCACTGCTGGTCTACAATCTTGCTCACAGGGCATGAGGGCAATTTCATATGGAAGGGGTCCCCAGGCAGGGCTGCTTGCACCCCAACGTGTTCCAGTATTTCACTCTGTGTATCCAGAACCCAGAAATCCATCGGTCTCTCTGAAACAAACTAAATTTGAGTCCTAGCCAACCATCTATCCACAATGTCTCCTCTCCTCCCATGTTGTCTAGGACTCTTCCTACAGCCCTTTTTGGTAATGACTTTTCTTCCAGCAGATGCTGAGCAAATAAATGTCAGTCACGCCCACCCATCATGCCCAAACCTTCTGGGCACAAGCAGTGGGCACAACAGAAACTAACCAAGAGCAGGAAAAGCAGAAAGGTGTTTGGCTGTAGATCCAAGGAATAAATGGAGGAAATACCATTTTTATTTACTGTCCCTTTTTCAAAGCCAACAAACACGTTTTGCCAGGAAAATGATGGGTGGTTCGTTGCATGTGACATTTGAAATGAAGACCAAGATTTCCAGAACAATAGGAATCAGCCATGTGGTCTCTTTATAGATGTTCCTGAGATCAGAAATAACTTGCCAAATGGGAAAACCCAAATCAAATTATTATTCGAGTAAACAAATTGAATATGAAGGCATTCCCAGATGTTTTTGACATGGGGCAAATGGACTACTAAATCAAACATTTCATAAATAAATTAGGAAAATGCATTATGTAACACTAACACTAATGACACACACCAGATTGCCAAGATTTTTAATCAAATCTTTTCAATCTAGGCCCTTTACTGGGAAAGGGTCGGATCTTCACAGATAGCTCATAACACAAAGCAAGTTTCTCCAATGACGTTTCTCCCATCACCAAATGTTTTCCTTCTGATCTGTCTCCAGGCCTGACATTTTTGCAAATTAAACTGGATTACATTATCCATGATGGCTTAAATTCAATTATCCAAATAACTAAACAGCCAGCTCCATGACTAAATTACCCACCTGCTGCCTGAACTTTTGGGGTTTTGACAACAGGCTGGTTTCATTTCTATTTTCAGAAGTAGTAGACCTGGATTTCTCCTGGAAAAAACCTCAATGTGGTCTTTCCTTTTAATTTATTTATTTGTTTTTTTATTTTTTTGTTTGTTTATTTATTCATTCATTCGTTCATTCAGGGGTTGGGGTCTTCCCTTTTTAAATTACTTTAGAGATCATGGTCAGATCCTCATTGTAAAACATGCAACAATACAGAAGTAATCACTCCCCACTCCCCCTCTCCTCCCAATGTTATTATATGTGCTGTCTTGGTCATTCACTTTCCAATTTTACACAGTCTCAATCAATGCCAGAATAGACATCTTTACCATTGTGCACATCTCCAGGTCCAAGTGAAATCACATTTTTATTTATGAACGTACTGTCAAGTTTCCTTTCCAGGGGACTTTATAGATTTACACACCTTCTAGCACTGTGTAAAATCACACGCTTCCCTTCACGCTCATCAACACATCTATGATACACCGTTTAAGTTTGTTGTCTGGCACATCAAAACAACTCATTATTTATATACATTCCCATGGTTACTTGAGATTGTACATCTTTTCATGTTAGTCTCCCCTCTTATACCAGGTTTAGTTTTTAAACCTGGTATAGGGAGTTGGAATAGTCTTTTAAAGGTGTAAACAAACAGAATCACAAGACTAAAAAGTGCCAAAATTTCAGTTGGTAGAAAACTTTTAGCTAATAAATGAAGATAATAGAGTCAAATTTCCAGCAAATCTGAATGAAAGTTAGAAACCATTAAAGAAATATATTTTTAAGGTCACGTTTGAAAAAGAGAATAGAAATAGGAAAAGAGGTCTTAGATTGGGAGGCAGTTCTGAAAAAAAATAAAGTTTATTTATTTCTTCTAATTTAAATTTATTTGAAAAATTGAAGTATAATTGACATATAGCACTATATTCATTTCAGATATATAATGTAATTATTTGATATTTGTATATATTGGGAAATGGCCACCACAATAAATCTAGTTACTACCCATCACTATACATTGTTACAAAATTTTTTCTTATAATGAGAACTTTTCAGATTTACTCTTTTAGTGACCTTCAAATATGCAATTCAGTATTATTAACTACAGTAACTACTCTGTATATTACTTTATTTATTTATTATGTTATGTTAGTCACCATACAGTACGTCATTAGTTTTTGATGTAGTGTTCCATGATTCATTGTTCGTGTATAACACCCAGTGCTCAAAGCATTCCGTGCCCTCCTTAATACCCATGTTTAAAGATGTGGAGAGAATGGACTGCCTGGGCCTCTGCATTTTGATTACCATAATCAGTTTCTTTTGCTGCCATCACAGATTACCACAAATTTACTAGCTTAAAGCAACACAAATTTGTTATCTTAAAGTTCTGTAGGTCACAATCTGGCAGGTGTCTCACCATGCAAAAATTCAGATACCAGTAAGCTGCATGTCTTTCTGGAGTCCCGGGCTTACAGGGGAGCACCAGCTTCCTGCCCACTTGGGTTGTTGGCAGAATTCAGTTCCTTGAAGTTGTAGTCCTAAAGTCCCATTTCTGGCTGGCTGAATACTGGGAGCTGTTCCCAGCTTCTAGAAGCTGCCATATTCCTTGACTCATGGCCCCCTTCCTACAACATCTAAGACAGCAATGGCGCCTTGAGTTCTCATGTGACACATCTTAAGCCCACTCTTAGCCTCCTTCTTCCTCTATAAAGAGTTCATGTGGTGGGATTGGGTTCACTCAGATAATCCAGGCTAATCTTGCTATTTTAAGGTCAGCTAATTTACAACCTTAATTTCATCTGCAACCATAATCCACTTTTGCCATGGATTATGACATATCCACAGGTTACCACAATTAGCTTTAATGGAATGTTCACAGAAGTCTCAAGAATGATAAACCTTGTGTCTGACTGGCTTTTGTCCCTCACTGTTGAGCTAAAAGCAAAAAGAAAAACTCTGACTCTCCTTAAAGCTTATTTGTGGGAGGCTTGGATTCAGTCAGCTGCCAAATGGGAACTGCAGTCTCTCTTTTCCTCTTCCTCTTGACCTTCGCCCCTAACTGCCAGGTGCTGGACTCCATTGTGACTTTCTCTGGGGTCTTCCAGGACACCAGAGCTATACCCTGATTCAACAAAAAGTAAGGGCCATACCTGCTCCCACAATGTATGGCCTACTTCACTACATGGGTACCCCAGCAGCCTTGCTTCCCCTGCCAGGTCTTCCCAGATCTCTTGCAAAAATGGCTTCTCCTGTTTCTCATGAATCTTGGGAGGAGCTGGTAACATAAAAGGAGCCATTTTACCACCTCTCTTTTCCCCTTTGGTTGGAGGAGACATTCAAGCACACTGGCACTTGGTAGGTCATAGCTCAGCAGATATGTACAGAGGAGTCTGATTCATATATGTGTGTATATATATATATATATATATATATATATATATATATATATATATGTAAGAGTCAGATACATACACAATGAAACAAATAATTCATTTTTCTCTCAAGGAGTTCAAAAAATGTTTTTATTATACTATTTATTCTAAAAGATCTTTGTAGGGTATACTTAAGACAATAAATAGTCTCATTTGCCAGATTGCAACAGTTAGATCTGAGAATAAGTCTTTCTCGCAAACTCATCAGGACAAGCCCAGTCATCAATCCTGGCATAGCGAGACTGACCAGAAATGGACCGTCATTTTGCTTTACTCAAAGAGTTTTTGCTCCAAGGAGATAACATACACTATGCACTATGCTGTAAGGAGACTTGGCTAAAATGCCTACATCTTAGAATTCCTCCTAATGGCCTTTCCAAAGTGGAGCCAAGAAAAAGCTTTGGAAATAACAAAGCACACAGGACCATGGGTAACTAACTGTTGGCTTCCTCATAAACATTATCATCCCAAAAGATGGCATGTGTTTCAATGTAGCAGAACTGCTAAGACTTTCTGTCTGGGGATGAACCTAAGGATTTAGGCACCATGGTCAGAAGCCTACTGTGACCCTTGTGTGCACCGGGATAGAAAGCTAAGTAAGATGGTATTTGTATACCAAAAATTCTTTTATCCAATATGCTAAGAAAAGTGGAATTGAGATATCATGTAAAATCATTGATGAGGCTTTCACATTTATCTAACCCAATGCCTTACTTCACAGAAAATAAATCTCAGCAAAAGCCAATGACTTACTCAAGGTCATGCAGCTAGTTCATACCAAACCTGAGTCACCAAACCTCCTCTGTATTGTGTTATATTTTTAAAATTATTTATTTATTTATTTTAGTGAGAGAGGGTCAGGGGGAGAAGAGCAGAAGCAGAGAGAAAGGAGAGAGAGAATCCCAAGCAGAATACTGTTGAATGAAGAGCCAAATGTGGGGTTTGATCCCACAATGCTGAGATCATGCCCAACCTTGAAACCAAGAGTCGGATGCTTAGCCAACTGGGCCATCCAAGCACCCCTATTGTGCTTTCTGTCACTGATGGGTTCTTGATATTCTAAGAATGAAATTAACAGGCCTTGATTAAAGATGATACATGGAGTACACTCATTTAGATTCTCTTCCTCCCCAAACTCCAGTGAAGCATCAGTAAGAAAATAGGAGAAGACAACAGGAACAAAATATTGGAATTTTAAAAGCAGATGTATCAGTGTTAATTAACTCTAGAAATCTCCTTCAAGGAGAACATGAAACACATCACAGAATTCCCCAAAGTTTCAGGAATTTTTCGCACCAAGTACTTTTGGAACTGAAAGTGTTGGTGGAGCATAGAAAAGGAGAATTGGCTGAAAGTCTACCTAAGAAGGAGTTAGAACCCAGATCTCTTCTGTATGTCCATGCAGCAAAGACACCAGGCTTCCCTTACTGCAATGGAAGAATGGAAGCTGCTAAGTGAGAGTTACGATTTATATATGTTGAATACGTTTTAACAGCAGAACCAAGGGCTGATAAGCCTGACAAGATCAGATGTCCAGTGACTATTGCTAATTATATTAACAATTGTTTTCTTAAATACTTACTAGGTATCAATTCCCAAATTAAAAACAAGACAGAGAAACAGTGAAGACCAGAGCTACCCCTGCTATGGACCCATACTGGGTACGATGGCAACAAAATCCCCAGGTCAGCCCTTCTTCTGGTGACTTTGAGTTCATCAGAAGGTGGTTACTCTGGGTGACCTTGACTTAATCAGAGGAGCGTATGGGGCTATGAGTCCAGAAATTGTGAGTGGACCCTAAAGCAGTTCTAGTCAACAACTAAAGAAGGGGGCCTCAGTCCTATAACCACAAGGGAATGAATTCTGCCCACAACAGTGAGCTGGCAAAGGACCTGAGCCTCAGATGAGAATCACAGCCCTATCCAACAACACCTTAACTTCAGGTCAATAAAATCTTGAACAGAGGAACCAGCCAACCTATACTCAGATTCTTGAAACATGGAAACTGAGAAAGTGAATTTGTGTTGCTTTAAGTCACTAAGTTCATGGTAATTTATTATGCAGCAACAGGAAATCAATGCCTCTGGGTAGTCTCAGTGGAAAAAAGATGGCCAAGAAAGAATATGGCAGAATTAGGCCATGAGCCAAGTTCACTGCTACTTAAGCGCACAGACTACATCTCCCATTTTCCTTTTTATTTATTTTTTTTAAGATTTTTTAAATTTTTATTTGACAGAGAGAGAGAGAGAGATCACAACTAGGCAGAGAGGCAGGCAGAGAGAGAGGAGGGGGAAGGCTCCCTGCTGAGCAGAGAGCCCGATGCGGGCCTCGATCCCAGGACCCTGGGATCATGACCTGAGCTGAAGGCAGAGGCTTTAACCCACTGAGCCACCCAGGTGCCCATATCTCCCTTTTTCCTGACTCAAATTGGAAACAGGCTTTGAAACTTTTCTTCTCAAAGGAGGTGGGGAAGTTCTAGACCAAGCTATCATCACATTGACTCCTGGGTGGAGTTGGGCTCATTCAAAAGAAAATACAGACCTATAAATACAGAGAACAAACTGATGGCTGCCAGAGGGGAGGGGGTGGAGGGATGGGCAAAATGAGGGAAGAGGAGTGGGAGATACAGTTTCCAGTTATGAAATGAAGAATTCCCAGGAATAAAAGGCATAACATAAGGAATATAGTCAAGCCAATGATATTATAATAGTGTTGTATGGTGACAGATGGTAGCTACACTTGTGGTGAGCATAGCATAACGTATAAAGAGGTCAAATCACTATATTGTACACCTGAAACTATTGTACATTGTATGTCAAACTATACTTAAAAAATGTTTTTAAATTTAAAAAAATTTAGTGACCAGACTGAAAGCAGAGCTCTCTAGACAATATAAGCTTAAAATGAAGGTGGTCAGAAATGTGAGTTAGAATCAGTATCCCAAGAGAGAAAAGGCAGAAAGAACAAAATTTGGAGCCCTGATTATAGATAGACCAAAGCCAAGAATTGGAAATAGCAATCCAAAGCAAAGAATGTGCCAGAAATGGCTTATAACTAAACCATTAGTTTTTGATATTTTTATTACTGATAACATGCAATGTGGGCATAGTGGGCATGGCCAGGGCCATGACAGGTGAGTAGCGTGGAGCGTACCAAGCTACCGTGAAAGTACAGTTAAGAGAAGCACAGTTACTGTGAGTCTTTACCAAGTGCCCTCACACAGTTTGGGAAGGCTCTGAAGAAAGCTCTCCTTAGCTTCTCTGGAAAGCTTATACAGTCTACTTGGAAATCTGTGCAGGGGGAAGCAAGCCAAAACAAATAAACAAACCAAAAAAACCCATACATCATGGCTGGGGTCAGTGATGTGTAGGGAACATCCCCCTAGAAGCCAACCAGCTTAAGACAGGGTTTGCTAGGAACACCCTGATGGAGGTCTCAGTGGGTGTCCAAAGGAGGCCTCAGATGGTATCATCATAAAGACAATTCATGATCTTAGACATGTCTCATGTGGTAAGTCAATTCATCTTATCCTAAGAACAGTAGAATAGAAGGTCCAGAACATTTTGGCACAGGCTTACCCTTTCACAGCTCATCAAAGAATCTAAAAGTTGGAAGGAATCATAGTGAGCTTGCATCTCAACATCCCTCACATGTAGGGAAAGTTCAAAGAGAGTATGTGACTCTGGAAGAAACGAATAACCATCTTCAAATATCCAAACACTGCTATCGGATGAAGAAAGCACTGAGGTGGTATCCCAACTCTGCCTTCATGAGTGCTGTGATCTCAGGCAAGTCAGTTCATTTCTCTGAACCTGAGTTTCCTTATCCATGAAAATGGATGAAGGGATGGCCAAGGAAGTTTAACAAGCCAATTGTGGAGAAAGGTATAATACAGTGCATGGCACATAATTTCTTTTTAAGATTTTTAAAAATTTATTTATTTGAGAGAGAGAGAGAAAGAGAGCAAGAGTTAGGGGGCGGAGAAGAGAGGGAGAGGGAGAAGCAGACTCCCCACTGAGCGGGAGCCTGCACGGGACTCAATCCTAGGACCCTGAGATCATGACCTGGGCTGAAGGCTGATGCTTAACCAGCTAAGGCACCTGGGTGCCTCCGGCAAATAACTTTTCTATACATTTCCTTATGGGTCTTAGGACCAACTGTTCTTTCCTCTCTACTCTTTGTACCCATTCCCCAGAATCATCTTGGAAGAAACCAAAAGTACTGAATTTTTGAATCTGTAGTCCTAAATCTTGAACTTTAGAACAGACACATCATATTCTCAAGACCCAGAATTAAAATATGGCTGATATTTCCAGAGCTTCACAATAGCCTTCTGGCCTTGTGAAAAAACCCAGAGCCTGGTCCACAGAGGGGAGGCAGGAAAGCTCAAAGTCCCAAGTCCCAGTCCTGAACACAGTGAAAGACAAGCTGTCTTGAAAGGATCAGCTTATTCAACTGTGGACGCTTCCAACATGCTAAACAGGACCTGAATAGCAACAATGGAAACAAGACTCAGGGCAACAAAAGTACAGCCATTAAATGTTCATGATTGCAGAGCTCAGAACATGTGTGTTCATCACAGTGGTGCTTTTTAAGCCGGCGAATTTATAAGGAACATAACTGTTGAAAATCAGTGCTATTCACAGCAACAACTTAGCGCATAATGCTGGCACTTTAGAAATTGTTATCAAGACTATTTCACTAAAAAAGCTACAGAAACCTTTAATAAGCAAAGGAACCTAAATGCCTCAGCACCACTACCATCTTCAATAGGCTAAAAAAGGTACATGGCTGTGAGCTAACACTTGCTTATCATGATTCCTTGGTGAGGTCAGCAGGACCATTTTTTTTTTTCCCAGAAAGGGGCTTAATATAGGAAAGTTTAGTGATCTGTTTAGTTCATGGGGACTGAAATATAGGCAGGCTTCTAGTTCAAATGCTCCAGTCCAGAGTTGTTTTCACAATATTTAAGTCCCCAACCCACCATTATACACACACACACACACACACACACACACACACACACACACACACACACAATTTAATAAGAGGAACTCCTCAAGGAACCAGCTTGTGTTTTGAAATTTTTGCTGCTGTTTTTCTACCTAGGAGCATTGCTTTGACTTACCTCCTATTGGTTCTGTAACTTGAGGATCCTTTTTTCCGGTTAGGTTCTCCTAGACAACAGACCATGAGATACAGACTTGAGCGTAAATGGTTTACTGGGGTGAAAGGTGACCTCACGAAGCACTGGTAGAGAGTGAGGAATCAGACAGGGATGGGAAGGCAGCCAATATAGGTGTTTTGATGATCACATTATGTCTGTGGACACCTGGAGTTTTCAATTGCACTGGGGACCTCTAGGAGACAGCGTAGAACATGCTTCACAGAAGTTTCCCCTCCAATGGGTAAGACAGCTGAGGTATTTATCCACCAACTTCTTTTTGTCATTGATTCAAGGCTGCTGCAGGTAAATTCCTGTGCACTTCTGGCCTGCCCCGCGCACAGACCAAGCATGCCCTGCACCCACTAAAAGCCTGCAGGCTTTTCTAAGAGCTAGCGATAGTCATCAGTATGGCATACACAAGAATGTTGAGTGGCAAGCTAAGATGCACAGGGCTCTAACAACATCCACTTGATGCTACAGACAAACTTCTTCAATTTTAAACTCTCTCAAGTGACCCATCTATTCTTCATCTTCTCCCTCCTAACAATCAGGCTACTCAGAGATGAACCCTGGACGGTCTCTCTACAGACCGCCCCTTATGTGCAGTCCTCATCAAGACCAACACTGGCAAATCAGAAAGGGGCAGATGCAGACAGGCACTCAATGACAGGCAGCATATGTAGTGGTTAAGAGCATGGATGCTAGTATCCCACAGCCTGGGACTAAAATTCTCATGCTTCACAGATCTCCTATTTCCCACTCCAAAACAATGTCAACACCGGACCCCAATATTTTCCATGAACCAACCCTGTCAGCCAGATTTCTAAAAGACCCCCCAAAAAGAAGCACCAAAGATGTGTTGTATTAATTCTAGACTTGCACGAACACCACCACAAATCTAGCAGGAGAGGCGTGGTGCTCAGAGAGCTAAGCCATCCAACAAGAAAAGACCATTGTTTTCTGGAAGAGCCTGTAGACATTCTGGGAGGGAGGTATAAAGGATAAGCTCCAGCTTGGCAAACTAAAAACAATGGCAGAGAATTACAGATTTATTATAATCCCAAAGACCACACAGCCATAGAAGGAGAGCCATGTGGAACTGATTGGGCATAAGCAAGGCCCAGAAGATTTTAATTTAAAAACAATTTAATTATGAAAAGAAAAGAAGCAGACCCTGCAGGGGAAAAAATGGTAGAGAGTGCTTGTGTGAGAAAGTTCTCGTCTGTGTATGTCTATGTAAAGAGACAACAAGAGAAACATAGAGACCTAAATAGAAAGACAGAACTAATGGAGGGGGACACATAAAGAAGAGAAAAAAATAAAAGGGGGAAAGAATTTGTCAGCTGAGATTTTTAGTTCCAGATAATAGAAAATAATTCTAGCTGACTCAAATTTAAAATTACCTGTTGGAAGAATAATTCAGAAAGCAGACAGAATGGGAAAGAATTGAATAAGCAGGCCTCAGAACAGAATGAGGGAGCTCCACAGCTCCACAGAGGTGGAACAGTGTCACCTCTTCAGGGTCTGTGCTTCGTAATCACCACTTTTCTATGGATACCCAACTGAAGACTCTAGTTCCGAAGAGAAAGAGTCTGGCCTGTTTTGACCACATCACCTACCTTTGGCTGGGGATTTGGGGAAAGGGACTTGACTGACAGTCTCACATGCATCCCATAAATGAGGGAGGGGTATCTCCATGATGGCACTAAGACAAAGAGCAAGAGAGGCCAGGCAGACAGGAGCATCAGTGGTCCACTACAGAAAGGGAACCCAAAGGAAAGGAAGGCAGTGGGACTCAAAGGGATTTAAGGGAGAACCAGCTACAAACCTGAGAAGACTAAAATACAGGAAAGGGAAGAGAATAATGAAGAGGAATAAAAAGGGTAAGAATGGAAGAAAATGGCACAGAAGAAAGAAATTAGATAAAAAAGGGAGAAGATCAGTTTCCATAGGAGAAGTAAGCAGACAATGGGTAGGGAGAGAAGAAAGTGGTATGGCAATGGAAATGACAGCAAGGAATCACACAGGACTCGCTCATGACTTCATGAGTCTAAGACAGTCTTAACTACAGGCCTACTACTTCCTATGCCTGTGAAGTGGATGGCAAGTAGGAGGGGTCTTAGACCACCTCAAGGGAATGAGATTTGGCATCCATTCCACTTGACTGGCATGAAAATCTACTAAGTGATTTGGTATCCATGATTGGTATTGTTACGGTTCTCTATTCCTCCACAACAAACCATCCCAAAGCTTAGTAGCTTGAAACTACTTATTATTATTTCCCATGGTTATTTGCTTCTCTTGGACTCAGCTGAGTAGTTTTCACATGATGTATCTCATGCAATTCAGCCAGAGGGTCAGCTTGGCCTGTAGTCATCTGAAGGCTCAACTGGGCTGGAATGTTCAAGTCGACATATTCACATGACAGGTAGTGAATATTGCAGATCAGAAATATCTCCATGTGGCTTGGGAGTTATGCAGCATGGCAGCTGGGTTCTGCAGGGGAGTGTCCCAAGAGTGATCATTCCAGGAAGCTGAAAAAGGAAGCTGTCAATCAAATTAAACTAAGTCTGAAACTGACACAGCATCATGTCTGTCATACATTATTGATCGTATGACACAATAATGATGTGTTGTGTCACACATAACACAACAGGGAACACCCAGACTCAGGGGAGTGGAAAATGGATCCCTTCTCTTCATGGTAAACTCTCTTGATAAGTTTGGCAAAGTTACATTGCAAAAGAGCATTCAGGATGAAAACCATCTTGAGAAAATGTAATCTGCCCTAGGTGTCTAGCCTCTTGACAATGAAGAATAATGTATTGTCTTTTTACAATTTTTTGAGTTGATAGTTGGAAATTGAGCATACAAATTTTGAACTTTCGATCCCATCTGACATTTCAGGATATCCTCACTTCAAATTTAAGTTGATTGATCACTGAAAATGTTATCTTTTCTAAGAATCTAAGTGCCACATTCTTCTTGAACATAATGTCCAATTGAGGGCATACCTAGTCTGTACAGAGCCCACTTAAGATGCGTGTTTGCAGTACCATCCTCTTCTCATTCATCATTCATTCATTTATTCCACAAATATTTTAGTCCCAGGCACCATGTTAAGGGTTGAGGGTATAGAGAAAGGCATAGTCTCTACCCTAAAGAGTTGAGTGCTATGAGAGAGATTTACTCACCACTCATTTTATAAAAGTCTTAGGAGTTAGAGTTTATTTTTTAAAAAGATTTTATTTATTTATTTGACAGAGAGAGAGAGAGAGAGAGAGTCAGATCAGGAACATAAGCAGGGCAAGTGAGAGAGGGAGAAACAGGCTTCTGGCCAAGCAGGGAGCCCAATGCAGGGCTCGATCCCAGGATCCTAGGATCATGACCTGAACTGAAGGCAGACGCTTAATGACTGAGCCACCCAGACACCCCAGGAATTAGAGTTTAAATTTATCAAATAAAATTGCATATTATCAAAATTTCTCTTAAAAATCTCTTAGGAAGTCATTGCTTTGTGCACTATCTTGCAACAAGCCCAGCAGATACTTTTCAGACATTATTGGAAACTAATCATTGTTTTATTTTGTTGCACATCATATAAAATAGCAGGTTGCTATTTAGAGGCCCCATTTCTCTTCCTCCACTCGTACCATCCTAGACCTTTGAACTGAAAGGCCCTCTCATTTGATCTTCCTACTCACCCTTACCCACATATAGCCAGAGCATTCTTGCATAAGCAAAAGTCAAATCATGTTACTCCTCTGTTCAAAATCATCCAGGGATGCTTATGTCACTCAAAATAATATCCCAAGTCCATGGTCATCAAGGCCCTGCATGATATGGCTCCTGTCTACCACTTCAACATTTCTCACCACACTCCCCTATACTCCAGCCACATGGAAAACTTCCTCCTTCATGTGAAACTCACATATGCCTCAAGACTTTTGAACTTGCTTCTCTTTCTGCCTAGAACATTCCTTCTCCAATTAGTCTCATTGGCTCCTCCCCCTGCTTTCTGGCTGGGATTACTGCTTAAAAGGAACTTGGGAAGAAAGCTCTTACCTAAGCATAGTATATAAAATAGCATCCTCTGTCATTTTCTGATCCCTTACCTTGCTTTATGCTTCTTTCTAGGCTTTATCGCTACTTGAAATTGGGCATCTGTTCCCTCCCTAGAATGTAGCCTCCATGAAGGCAGCTCTGCACTTTAGTGCATCCCCAAGGAGAGTGACCAGCACATGGTACTCAATGAATGTGTGTTAAATGAATGGAATGGTGGATAGATGGTAGATATATGAATGGGAGAATAGATAAAGAGATATATGCAGTAGAGTTTGTACCCAAATCTCTTTTTCAGGACTAAGGCACCTGTTTCTTCAACTGCCAGACATATTGCTCTAGGCCCCCAGCTGTTTGCCCAAGGTTATGCCTCTTTCCTGGAGGTAGCTGCATCCACTGACTAGTTGACATGGAGGTATGTAGGCCTGGCTCTCTTGACTCAACTTGGGACCATTCTGAAGGCTTGGTTCAAATGCACCACAGTTTAACTTCTCCATGCCCAACTCTGCTCCCCCATCTCTATAAATGTAAGTTCCCAAGATCTCTTGCCAATAAATGTCCTAGCCACAAATTTCCATCTCAGAATTTGTTTCCTGGAGAGCCAGCCTAAGAAAGTGTGGTACCAAAAATACCCATATTCAAGTACTAGAGTCACGGGTAGATCACATAGGAAGTGAGGAAAAACGAGGGGCTCAGACTCAAATCACCCACTTTACTCATCCCAGGACAGTTGCTCACAAGTAGAAATGCTGGTAAATCACAAGAGGTTTTCCCTTTTCCCTTGGTCTCTTTCTATTTCTCTTTCCACATAGCTTATTTAGTTGGATTCAGTTACATTTTGCAGAAACAATGCAATTCCACAACGTCCACTTTGACCAGAAAAGGCATCTAATCCAAGGTAGCCAAACCACGGATTATCATATAATCCAGAAGGAAAATCTCTCCCCAAAAAAGGAGTGAGTGAGGCTCTGACATCCCTGAACTCTGAACTGCTAATTGCAGAAAAATCAGCAAGAACTGAAAAGATGCTCTGACCAACTGTTAGAAGTGAGAGAACAAGGAAGATAAAATAAGACAATGGAATAAATGAAAAGGGGTCAGTTTAATAGGGAGATTCCAGATTAGAGAGCCACAGGCTCTGGCTGCTGATAGCCAGAGCTTTCTTGGATGCCACGTGATGATCCAGTTCCATACTCTGCAAGGCTCAGACATTCTAGGGTTCCCTGGCCCTGCTTGTTGAGCTCCCCCCTTTTCATTTATGCTAATACAGCTAGGATTCCTGTTTTTCTAATTCCCAAATATATTCTCTTTAATAAATCCATTACTTGAAGTTTAGGGAGTTCTTTAAATCCCAAAATACCTTACTGGCAAATATAATTATTGAGAAATAATAATCAATGGTGGTTAAAGAGTGCTTACTCCATTCCAGGCATTCACTGCCTTGTAAATCCTCACAACTGTTTGAAAGAATTTACAAATTAAGAAACTGAGTATTTGGAGGGAATTGGTAGGATAAATTATTCAAAGTCAGGTCAATGTGGCTGAACTGAATTCAAAACTAGGTCTCTTACACTCTAAGTCCCCAATCGGTCTGATTCTTCGATGCTCTTTTTAGTGGCTGAAGCCTGTTCCCCAGTAACACGTAGCATCTTCACTACCCATTAGAGTCAGAGAGTCAGTTCAAGTGCCCTACAGTGTCATTAGTACAACATTTTGACCTTGGTTCTGAGTCGGAAGCCACTGGTTTCCCAAAGGCCAACATTCAAGACACTTTGCCTCCCAATGAACTCCTTCTGGTCTGAGAGAATAATAAGAGAACTACTGTGCAGGCCAGCCCTGAGGAAGCTCAGGTGTGGATTCTTAAAGAAAAGCAGAAAAAAAGACCACAACGAAAAGCCATCCTGTGACTTGCTCTCCTAGGCCATATGGATTAACAGAAACCAATTCCACAGCAAAGATCCTCCCTCTCATAGGCAATCCAAACATCTACTTACCTAACCGTGCTTTCTTTTATGCACACATGCATGTATATTTTACAGCTGTGCCATCTGTGTTACTCTAGTTATGGTCCTATTAGCATTTTTATAAAAATGATAGTAAATCTTTGTTTTCTGAGGTTCAGAAATAGCCTATAAAACTGGGTCTCGAGGCTAAATCTCATTCCCAGCAGGTTCCAGCCAAGAAACTAATAGATTTTGTTGGGCAATTAAACAAATATCAATTTACTTGGTGAGCTAAAAAAGTACAAAAGTTTACTATTTCCAGAGGCAAATATGCATTCATAAAGGAGAAAAAAACTAAATCTCAGTATAAATAAGATTATAGACCTAACCCCTTAATAGTGGGGTCTATAGGTCATTCCTTTGATTAATTTAAAATGTTAAACAGTTAGGTAAGTGCTGTACAATCTACAGATGTTCCCTGATTGCACTTACAATAGAGATCTTTTGATAACAAGCAGCAGAAATGGGCAATGGCTACTTTAGGCAAGAGGAAATTCATCAGAAAGATTTGCTGGATCTCACAGGATTACAGGGAGGAAAAGAAGAGGATGCTGAATAATCATGGTTGAAATGGATGGAAGGAGACTGAAAGTCTTCCCAGCAGTTACTGCTTGATAGCACTGTGTCTAGAATGAAGGCACTATAATACTTTCATCCTTGTCTGTATCCTTTTGGTCTAGGTTCAAAATTCCAGGAAAGGGTTTGCTTAGCTAAACCTGTCATGTGGCTATCCCTTGTTTCTACTACACTTGCTCCTTGGGACTACCACAGTAGTGAGGGAACCATCCAGCAACATCATTTATAACTGCCAAGGAAAGAAAGAAAGGAGAAGAAAAGAAAAAGAAAAGAAAAGAGGAGGAAAGAAAAGAGAAGAAAAGAGAGAAAGAAAGAAAAAGGAGGAAAGGAAGGAAGGAAGGGGAAAGGAAAGGAAAGAAGGGAGAGAAATAAAGAAAGAAGGAGTTGGCTAGGTTCGAGAGAGAGAGAAAGAGGGAAGGAAAGAAAGAAAAAAACAAAAAGAAGGAAGGAAGGAAGAAGAAAGAAAAAAGTGAGAAAGTAAGAGGAAGAGAAAGACTGAAAGACAAAAAAAAAACAGAGAGAGAAAGAAAGAGAGAAACTATATGAATGTGTATTAGAAACCGGTTGGATACATTATGCTCCAAATGCATGATGGAATATTATACAATCATGAAAAGTTATGGGGAAAATATTGAATGACTTGAAAACCTGCATTCAATATAGTGTTAAGTAAAAAAGTAGGTTACCAACAGTATACTCAATATAATCCCATTTTTAGAGTGAATAGGTACATACATAAGAAAACGTATGCATAGAAAAATTGATGATGGGATTTCAAATTATTTTAGTGTTGCACTTCAGCTAATCTTTGTGATCTAAGTTTTTAAAAATAGATATATACTGCCTTTGATAGGATTATTTTAAAACACTTTTCAGGTTTCTACACCTCTTCATGCATCTCTGAAGCAAATACAACTAATGTTATTACCTCCTTCTATATATAGAGAATTTGAGGCCCAGAGAGAATATTATCAGGCAGAATCACAAAGCAGAGGTAGGATAAGAACCTAAAGCCTTAGCTTCAAAGTCTTGGTCCTCTTTCTTCTGTCTTCTACGAGGTCTGGAGTCACTGAATGTGTACAAAGAGGGTAAAAACTGGCAGTCACCACCCTTCTTGTGAATCAGACCAGCTTCCATCCTTTCTTGAACTTTGAGAGCTGCCTTTGAAGCATCTTGAGTGGGCTTTTTTCTCTGTTTTTGCAAGAGAGGGTCATTAAAGTGGTATTGGAAATTCTGTGTGTTGTATTGGAACTACTGGATGTTACCTTTCACGTGCCATTTTGAAATTATCTCTGTATCTGAATGGTAACTACCACTGGCTAAATGGCATTGGTTTCCAGGCATTTACAGATGTACATGATTACTCCTGAAAGGGGTTTTCATAGATTGAAGAACCCAGCCAATGGGACGTGAGTAGTAAACATCTCTCGGAACAGAGTCATTAGAAGACCAGATAAACCTGGAGGTGCATGTCACCAGCCGACTGGGAATAGAACCATGCCTTCCTGAGATGACTGCTATCACTACACCATCCTCAGCCTAGCCTAGCCCAGGCCACAGCTTGGGAATTGGCATTTTGCTTACCTGGCACCATGGTGCCCATGAGAAGAAGATCCTATTTGCAGTTCCTTCGTGCACACACCCAGAGGACCGGTGCTCCATAAAAGGAGCTCCAATGAGGCTTAGTGATTTGCAGGGGTGAGGCTAAGACCAAGGGTGAATGGATGCTTCTTCTCACTGTGAATTCTGAAGGTTCTCAGAAAGAGCAGCTGGATTTCATATAAAGACTTTTGAGATATTTAGTCAGTGTCGAGGGCTCATGGTCATTTCTGATTTCAACCATGTCCCACCATTTCCTAACACCAAATGCAATGGTATAAAATGAGTCTGTATGATATTGCCCCCTGTGTCTTTGTTTGGTGGCCTACCCTCATGCCCCACAGTGAAGCACTTGTTGGAAGTTTCAGATGAGGCTGCATGGGGCCAAGTGACTTCCACTCCAGGGAAGAGACCAGATTGAAAGCCCAAATGAGGTAGTCTGCTAATTCCACAAATTAAATATATAAACCAAATTAATCCAAAGAAATTTGTATTCCAATAAAGATGATCCATACCTACCATGTGGGTTTCTATTGTTTGTTCTTTTCCAAAGCATCTAGGGAAGAGTAAGAACCTGGATTCTTTCCTATGAAGTATTAAAGTTTTGAGAGAAGTAAAAAGAGCATTGGATCTAGCGTCAGATCTGGATTGAAATACCAACTCACATTTACCAGCCATGTCAGAATAGTTATCTAATGCAGTAGTCCTCAGAGTATGATCCCCACCGAGGGTCCCTGAGAATTTTTCAGAGCTATACAAAGTCAAATCTATTTTCCTAAAAATGCCAAGATGTCCTTTGTCTTTTCACTACTATTCTTTCACAAGAGGTTTTGAGAGACTACAAGACATGTTACGTTGTTATTGCACTGATGGATATTAGAATGTGTGTTTGTGGACTCTTGTGTTTTAATTGCTAATAAATACTAATAAAAATAACACACATAAAAAAATTTTTGAGATTATTTGGGAATTGCTGATCTAATCTCTTTGTACCTCTGCCTCCCAAAGTATCAACAGGCTATTATATAATAAATAAATAAATAAATAAATAAATAAATAAATAAATAAAATTAAAAGAAGTACATGTATTAGGAGCAATACGCCAAAATATATCTCTCCCTATTCAAATACAGGCATTGCCCCAACTTCATAGGAGCACTCAATTTCATCCTTTATGGGAATGAGTTTCATTCCTGCTTGAAAACATCCACTGTTCCCTCTTATGCAAAGCCAGATCCTTGATAATCTCAGATTGAGTGCTCCAAGGCCTTCCCTTCAGATCCAGTTTCCTGCCTCAACTTTCCACCCCCAATTTCTCTGTGTCAATCCTGCAAATATTAAGTGCTTTGTACCTATTCAGGTATATCTGGTAGATGCCATAAGACATCTAGGACAGAGCTTGGGGAGAAATCCTTCAGTAATGGTCCTCTGGGTCTCACTCTTGGGCCAGGATTTGTATTGTCTCCTAGAAGTAAAGGAAAGATGACCTCTGAGAGCCTGGAGAGAGACCAGAAGCCTGGCAGAAAGAACCCCCATATTGGCAGGTCTCTTCACACCTGTTTATCCTCAAATCCTCTGTACCAACTCCTCAGGGGCTCATTGGTTCTCAAAATAAAACAACCCCATCATTTCCTCTATAAGAAGTTGACTTTGGCATCCTGTGTCAGATCAATTGAACAGGAAAAGCTTGGTGGCAGGAAAATGCACCAAGACAGTGGGGACAGAGAAGTTTGAATTGAATAGGTATTTCCCAAGAACATCAGTATTGACTAAAAGTATGCAGTGAGGAAAATAGAGCAGCTGAGTATAACACTAAGGATTCTGGCTTGCAATACTGGTGAAAGAGAGGCTATTCGTTGAGACAGAGGAGTGAAGGAGAGCTGGATTGAGAGGGAGGGAGAGTCATGAGAAACTCTGGTCTACAGCTCAGGCTAGAGGTCATCCTGAAGGTCACAAAATGGCAGCTGAATCCCACAGGGACTGTGCTATGCCTCTACAGATCTTGCAGCTGTAACAGTGAAGCTGGAAAAAAAAGCAGCAATCGTTTTGTAAGATTCTCCACAGTCCCTGTTGCTGATTCTTATTGTCAACTGCCTTTCCTGACTACACTTTTGGCCCCTGACTTCCCCCTTGGACTTCATATCTGCTTTTGTACCCCTAAACCTCAGCTCAATTCAGCACACACCTTCATTCTTTGCCTACTCCCAACACCAGCTCAGAAAACCCTTTATTCTTCCCGTGCTGCTAGTTCTCTTCATTAGAAACTGTGGGAAGGAAGGGCAAAGAAGGAATGTAGAGCAAGAAGAGAGAAGGATCCCAGGAGAATGAGGATAATAAAGCAGCCATTAGGAAACTTGGAAAACTCTTCTATCTTCTATGGTGTGCTTTTCCAAGTCTTACTTTCAAGGGAATTATTTTAAATGGCTAATTTGGAGAATATGTGTCATTTGGGTAAATTTGGATTTAGAGCCAGATCTCTCACCCTCAAAATGATTCAATGCATTGTAACAAATGTTATTTCATTCAAAAGTCATTAGCAACCATAGAAACAACAATAATAAAAATATATGAAATCCGTAGAGTGGCTTATTAATTTCTAACAATTGTTTATATAAATAACCTCTTATATCTTAAGATTATAACCAGCCCTCTGTAATTCATTATGGACAAAAATTTGCCACTTCTTAAATATTTTGCAGGAAGATGAGAAACAGTACTAGTTAGAGCCAAAAGTTTGTTTCGTTTAAATCACTTGTAGGTTTTTGCCCAGTGACAGGTAAACTAATGATCTACAGCAGCTAAGGTTCTTCCTAGGTGGCATTACAATGTCACGTCAGAGTTATGGCTTATCTGTCAATTCTGACCTAAGTGATAATGAATTCCCCAAAATGCTACTTGTCAATAATCTACTTGTAATGAAAGAAGGAAGTTGTGCTAGTCAGGATAGGCTAGGTTATACTACAGCGACAAACAATCCCCAGAGCTCAGTGGTATGAATAGCAGACTTCATTATGCAGCGTGTGCACCACTTGTAGATGGAGGGGTTTGTTCCACATCACCTTCACTCAGAAACCTGAGCTAGTCACAGTAGCGGGGGAAGAGAGGAGGTTGAGAATCATCATTCACTCTTAATCCTACAAGTAGCATGTCATTCTGCTCACATTGTCTTAATCCAAAAAGTCACATGGGTTGGGCTAATTTCAATAGGGAGTTGAAAACAGAAAACTAAGTATTAAGGAACAAGTGTAAATGTTAACAGAACAGGAATAAAGTTACATTCATTTTAAACTCTAAGCTCACTAGCAAAATATTCTGCATGAAGACAAAAGCAAGGAGAATAATAAAATACAATGAACCCAGAACGCAGGTTGAAAATTTGAACTATATAACGTCAGGAACAAGATATTTGGTGGGGGGGAAGATCATATAATTTGTATTTTATTTCATCAGTGAGATTCAAACACATTAAGTGACTTGTCCAAGATCACACAGCTAGTTTGCAGTGGCCTTTCTACTTCTGGTTAGTTGTCTTTGAAGTAGGAGCCCTGCAAAAACTGAATTTCAAAACCGCAATAGTAATAAAAGCACAGCTAGCATGAGAATTTTTTTATGTTAAAAATTATTGATCACATCTTCATTCTATTTGTAAGGAGCCAATTATTGTTTATTCTAAGACACAAAATAAAATCACCACTCAGAGACCCCATGTTCTCTGCTATACACCTGGACAATCTAGACAGATAAGCAGTTGCCCATTACTCTCTCTAAAAGCTTATCCTTCAGTAAAGCCTCAGGATAAACCATGAGCATATGCTTAAGCGTGACATCTGAAGTCAAAAAGAAGGATTAGCAAATATTAAAGAGACCTTAGAGAACCTGATTCGCCCCAGAGTCCTCCAATAACCGTGTGCTCTTAATATTCCACAGAGGAAATGAAAGAAACAGAAAATTAATTATAGAACAAAATATCTTGATCATAAATTTTGGCATAATTAATTTTCCTTCTGAGCTTGCTTAATAATAAAAAATAAATAAAAGCATCATGTTGGTGAGCATTCTTTTCTCAAAGAACTTTTTTGTTAGAATCAAGAACTTATCTCTGAGAATCACAAAGAATCACAGAAACAAAAGTAATAAAATTATAAGAAAGATGACAACCCTATTATGGGGTTTGAATAGGCATGCCTGATGGCCTTTGCATCATACTTTAATAACAGGATTGAACTTCGAGGTCTGTGGCTGAGAGAGAACTGTTAAAAAAAATCATCCATATCTTTAATAAAGATAATGTGGGTCATCTGGTTGTGACACTCATGTAAGAGCAGGCAATAAATTAGTAAACAAGACATCTTAGAAGTTCCCTGCTGCAAACTTGGTCCAGTATAAGACCTTCTAGATCATCTATTTGATGGTCACATTACCCCAGGTCCTGTGATGGGGTAGTCCACAGAATTCAAGATCTCAAATTTAGCAAGTCTTCCACTAAACTGAGCTTAAATTTTCCCAAGCGAACTTCTAACATTGTTCCTAACTATCCTATAAGGTGAGACAGAAAAGGGTTGCCTCTTCTTCCTATTCTTTTAAATATTTTAAGTTAGTTTTCATGTCCTCACTCAACATTTCATAACAGACAGAGCTACCTACTAAGAATCTTGTGGATACCTCAAGTATATCAAGGTATTGAAGTACCTTGAACTACATTGTGAGGGTACAACCCTCAGAAGAAGAGCCTTAATCTCCCGTATGTTGGGAGTGAAAGTTACCCTGCTGTGACGGCAATCAGGAAGGTTTTTACCAAGTCTCTGTTGTTCACAGCATTGTTCTTTTGGCTGTATTTGAGGGGGTGAGAAGACTGACCATTACAAGAACAGAAGCATATTGTTTCTTGTTTAGATTTTATTTAATCATTAATCACAAAATTCAACATGAAATTCATCTCGACTTGGAAGGAGAGCCCCAAAGAACTACAATAAATATTTACAGCCCAACTATTATAGGATATGAGAACAAACTAGAAGGTAGAAAGTGTTCTCTCCAGCTGAAGAAGGAATTGTTTGGTGGTTAAGATAAAACACAAAATCCGGGGTGCCTGGGTGGCTCGGTCATTAAGCATCTGCCTTTGGCTCAGGTCATGATCCCAGGGTCCTGGGATCGAACCCCACATCGGGCTCCCTGCTCAGCAAACAGCCTGCTTCTTCCTCTCCCTCCACCCCTCCCCCTGCTCGTCTCTCTCGCGCTCTCGCTCGTGCTCTCCCTCTCTCAAATAAATAAATAAAATCTTTAAAAAAAAAGATAAAACACAAAATCCAATCTATGAGATTTGCCTCTGCTTGTCAATAGTGATCTTCCTGATGTCTGTCCAATCTTAGATCCAAAGCATTTTATAGATTCCATAGTAGTCATATCCAAGACACATACTTGCCTTCTGGTCACTGAGTCTTGACAGTGTGGATCTAAAAATCAAGAACCATTTGTATGGAGTCCACATCTATCTTGGATAAGATCCCAAAATTCATATGGTTCAGTGAGATAGTCTCATCAGGAAATTTCTTCCCATGGGTGGGCTTGCTACCAGGGCCATTATGGTAAGTGATTTCTCCACTCTCGCACATAAACTCTAGAATAATTCTGTGAAAGCATAATCCTTAAAACCAAATCCATTCTCTCCCATGCTGAAAGCACTGACATTTTCTGCCCTCTTTTGGAACTCATACTGAACACAGTTTGAAGAGATACAACCTGGGCTCTCCTTCAATGTTGATGTGTTGAATTTTAGAAGTGGGTTGACCATGGCTGGGAGTGGAAGCAGAAAGCTGGGAAGACTGTGGCGCTAAGTGATATCATATGCAAATAAGGGACCCAAACATTTTTAAAAGAGCAAATTTGGAAGTGTGTATATGAAAAACTCTAGAAGTATAATAGCACATTTATAATTTCAATGACATCCCTCACATGAGTGCAGGATGAATTATAGGATAGTATTTAATGATAGACTGGATTTAGGAGTTAAGTGTAATAAGTATTTTACTGTCAGTACTTTCACTGTTTTAAGGAATGCCCCAGGGACACATGGGTGGCTCAGTTAATTAAGCATCTGCCTTCATCTCAGGTCGTGATCCCAGGGTTCTGGGATTGAGTCTTACGTAGGGCTCCTTGCTCAGTGGGGAGTCTGCTTATCCCTCTCCCTCTGCCCCTGCCACCCCTGCTTGTGCTCACTTTCCCTCTCTCTCTCAAATAAATAAATAAAATCTTTATTTAAAAATGAATGCCTTTACTAAATGAGAACTGGTAATCTGAATTTTGTCCTATTTACAAGAAAGTAAATTGAGGCACAAAATATTGGCCACCATACTTGATTTCTCAGCAACATTCAAAATGACTGTCCTCTCCCTCCTTCTTGAAATATTCTTTTTTCATAACCAGAGCCCCATGAAAACCATTCAACCCCAATCCTTGTACCTACCTAACCACAAGGATTGCACCTATCTGGGGAAACCTGTTATTGAACTCTACGTGCTATGGAGACACCAAAAGATAGAAAGCCATATCTTCCTTGACTTTCATGACTCAACACTGTTTGGGTTTCCTTCCTACCTCCTTCTCTATCTCTACTTTAGGCCCACCTTCCTCTCTCTGGCCATTTAATCTTGGAGCTCCAAAAAGTTTGGTCTTTTTTCTTCTCCTTCTATACTCTCTTTACTACAACTGTGAAACTGAGTATTCCTGCACAATGGAGCACTACAGTCACCCATTCCTACTGATCCCAGCCCCATTCTGAGACAAGACTGGCTTTCTATCCAAACATTATCAAGGCCTCATGGTGAACCATGTCATCCCAATCCTTGCACCTGTGTGACCACAAGCACTGTCTGAGAGGAAGGCCCACTGTTGAGCAACACCTGTTGGAGAGACACTGGGGTTTAGGGAGCCATTTTTTCCATACACTCATAGAACTTGAGATTCTAACTGATGATTCTTCCGTAGAACATCCATTCCCTCACACAGATAATCCCCCAGCCTGAATATCATCTTCATTAGCTTATGTCCCCTCCCTGCCAGGCTGTTATGGTGCTTCAGGAGAATTGAGACACAAAATTCCTCTTCTTTGAAACTTGTTTCCAGGGCGCCTGGGTGGCTCAGTGGGTTAAAGCCGCTGCCTTCGGCTCAGGTCATGATCCCAGGGTCCTGGGATCGAGGCCCACATCGGGCTCTCTGCTCAGCAGGGAGCCTGCTTCCTCCTCTCTCCTCTCTCTCTGCCTGCCTCTCTGCCTACTTGTGATCTCTCTCTGTGTGTCAATAAATAAATAAAATCTTTAAAAAAAAAAACTTCCAGTTATAAAAAAAAAACAAAAAAAACCCTTCCAGTTATAAGTGATGAGACAACTGCTGAAGGATATTGAACAAAGAAGTGACAGGGTCAGTAATACTGTAAAATCTGATTATTCTACAACTTCATTAATTTCAATAAAAGTGTATTTGATTAAATAAGCATGGGGTTGTATAAATCATGTTTTCCTCTTTGTTTTTCTACTAATTTTAGATTGCATTTTGAGCATTATGTATGTTATGTTATAAAGACACTGGATTCTGTTATGTTCTTCCAAAGACTTGTTTTTGTTCTTGTTTTATTATTTTTGCTTTATTTTAGCAGGCATTCAACTTGGCTGTATTCAAACTCAAAATTTTATGTTTCCTGCAGTGGGTAGCTGTTCAAATCTCAGATCAGTTCTTTTAACCTTAGTGGGATACTTGGATTCTGCTCCATGCATTCATGGTTGACAAGTCAGCAAGAAAATGGGGATGAGTTTATGCATAGAATTTGGGGCTCCCCATTTTTGGTTCTCACCTTTTTAAGAGTCCCTTTCCCCTTGCAGTGGCTATGTGGGTTTTATCAATTTTTAGTCTACCTATGTGGTACTGAGTAGGGCCTTTCCTAAGGTTAAAATTTGTAAAAAAATAAAAAATAAAAAACTTTACTCAGTGCTGGTCCTTTCTTCAAAGGATAGAAGTTTCTGCCTGCTTTTGGTCACTTTCCAGTGTCTTCAGGTTATGCATTGTCCAGAGTTGCTGCATTCATGTTATGCTCCATTAGAACCAGCTTCAAGGCAACTCTGGGGTTCAAACCTCTAATTCACTAGTTGTGTTAGTTGTGTAACTCTAGGACAGTTTTCCAGACTACAGATGAATATAATGATCTTTAGCCTATAAAAGCTTATGCATAATAAGAAAGTGAATGTTTCAGTCACATGACAAATGCTAATTTATTCTTGCCACCTTAGCTACTAAATGAGCTCATAGTTAATTGTCATATATAGACTTTGAGTCTATCTGAATCACATAGGTATTTTTTTGTCTGTGGTTGTTTTTTAATGGAGCATCACAAGATTAATAGAGGAGGTTATGAAGTTATTTGGGGATGGGCTTGTATTTTTAAAGACATGGTATGTATTTGCTAATGGCTGCTTTATTGTTCCCACTTTCCTGAAATCCTTCTCTTTTCCTGCTCTACGTGTTTTTTCTACACGTTTTTCTTTTCCTTTGTCCTTTCCTTCCTCAGCTACCAATGAAGAAAATAGGAAGAATGAATGGTTTCCTGGACCAGTCCTGAGAGTGTGCAAAAAATGATGGTGTATGCATAGTGTACGCATGGACTATTTCTTAGACAATTCAGCTATTTTGCCAAAAAATTATGATGATATACTTTTCTTTCCTCTGCTGAAAATATTCAAGCATTTCCTGAACTACAGTTATATTCTACAAGTGAGTAATTTGCTATAGAAATTCTAGTGTTTGTTTAAGGGAAGAAAATAAAAATGTCACGAAACTATTCATAATAACACCAATAAATGCAGTAGCATAAACCTTATTTTTTAAAGTTTCCACAGAGCTGAAATAAAAAACTATAATAATATGTAGAAAAATAACTTGAACTTTAGAGTACATACACAAAAGTTTATTAACAGAAGACCAAACTGATGTACAATTGGACATAAGAACTAAATTATAAATAGATCCTTAATTTCTTAATATCATTTGGTTGCCAAAAACCACTTGCATCATGTACATAACGCCCTAATGAAGACAGAGCCATGAGTTAAGCAGAGTATAATGGATTAACTCGGGGTTTCTCGGTAGCCATTGGACATAAGGGATATATACACAATAGTGTCTACTCCAAGAGTGGGTATTTCCTAGACTTGTGCCTGTTCTCTTGAAAGTCCCATTAGTATCTACGTACCTTGGCTGCCAATAAGTGGATTAGTGGTGCCTTTCAAAGTAGATTAGTGTTCCCTCTGCATTTAATTAAAATAGAGTTCATTTCATCATCCTTAAGAGCAAAATTATGCAAGAGAAATTCCTTATGTGCAGACATTGACTACAAATATGTCTCCCATTTGGGTCCTTAAAGTGATCCAATTGGCTGCACAATTCTGAATTTCTGGAATAACATACAAATTCAGTGTTTTTTCTCCTGAAAACAGAAGTGCCAGCTCCATGAGTGGGAAGGAAGTGGGGAGGGTTCTGTCCCTGACATGATTTGGATCTCACACTTTCTAATAAGATCCTACTTGCAAATCATTTTGTTAAATGGTAAAAACATTAAGTTGATAAATTTGCCAAAGGAGAAGTCAAATCAGGGTGTTTCCTTAGCTCATAGATGAACTCAGGTCATTAAACACACTCTCATCAGACAGTACCATCTAAGGATTTGTTAGTGCCATAAACATCAAAATAAATTGTTTCATAGATGGACGGACAACACTCTGGTCTGCAGCTGGGTTGCCATTTTATGTAGCTTCTCTCACAATAGCAAATATTTCAGCCTTGAGCCTTTTTATGCCCCCAAATACATTAACTGCCTGACTCTTCATAAGGACTATAACAAATGACCAGAAAATGTCTATTGTAGTGGTTTGCAACTATGACCACCCATTAGAAACACTTAGGAAACATTTAAATTGCATGCCTGCTCCTCACTCTTAGAAATTCTAATTTAACTACTCTCTGGAGTGGGGCCCAGACATAGCATTTTTTTAAAGGACCCCTTTTAAAGGTAATTCTGCTGCCAAGTTGGAGAGTCAAGGTGGAGAATCATCCTCTGTTCTCTCCAATTCCCTTTCTGTCTGGGGCTTGCAAAACTAAGCGTTTGCAAATTCCAAGAAGATAAAATATTTCTTTCTTGTCTTTTTGGGTTAATCCCCCTAAAGAATATTTTTATTTAGACTAAAGAGAATATTCACCTCTGGCACCTGTCTTTGCCTCTATCCGTTGGCTTTCAAAATGGTGATGGATAATGTGTGAGAAAAGGAAGAAGAGGGCAGAGCACTTAGGAGGGGAGTCTGGGCTCACCTTATTTCTGCTGTTCTTTGAGCTGTACATATGCTATATAGGTCAAGGTAATGACAGCAGACAAGGAAGGCGATAACGCAGAACGGTATTGTGGGCGAGAAAGGAGATCACAGATGATTTGCGGGCTGGTTAGGAGCTAGCTGGAAGGGGAAAACCCAACTATAAGAATGATCAAGAGGAATATTTGTGGCTGTGGCCATTGGTGACCACAACCACTGCGTGAAACAGGGGACAAAAGAATCCTCCCAAGAGCCAGCTCTAACTTGCTGCTTCTTTGATTGTGACAGTCACCAAAGCTCCAAGGCATTTTCTCTCCCACCTCCCCCGCCAGCTTCAACCCAGCTTCAAAGTCTTTAAGATACTGTTTTGTAGAGTCCGCGTTTCTCTTTATCATTTGTTTACATCTCACACATGCACAAAATCTTGACCCTAAAAACTGGATTGGGTCTTATAGCTGCTCCCTTGGTGATACCCAAAAATGATGTGATGACAATGCCGTATCCGAAAGGAAGCACAGAAATTAAACAAATGAGACTCAACTCAAACCATTGACGACACCCAGTACCAAATTTATTTCTGATTTAAAGTTTACCAGAAATAGCAAGGCACAGTCTAGCTTTCTTCCCTCAGGAAGATCTAAGATGGTCGACACAACTCCCCAATTACCTCTTCTCTGCTGCACTAGGATTGCTTGGGCTAAGGTCTGAGCACTGCATCTAGTACATTGCTTGAACAGAGGAGTCCTTTCAGTTATGAAATATCTCCTTTTTATATCTGTCTTTTCATACCTTACTTACGATAGCACCTGACATAACACAAAATAATGCAAATAAGATTCAGTGTGAATCACTGATCAGACCAAGCATCAACTTTACTTCTGATCCAGTTTTCAAGCAATAGCAGGACATAGCAATTGGCAAATAAATTACATAGCTTATGAAACATTTTCCAATGAGCCATGTCTCATAAATACATAAATTTCAGGTTATTTACAATAAGCAGCTGACACAGACTAAATTTATCCCTCTGTAATAGCTCATAGACAAAAGATTCTCCCTTATCTTTCTGCTGGTAAATATCATTTACCAAATGGTATTACCAAATGGTTTTCCAGGAAATCTGGTTACTAGTGAGCTGACAAGAGAATTTGTCTGGTTTATCTTTTTCTTTCCCAGATGTCCCAAATAAATAAATTGCAGGCCTGTTGCTAACCTTTTTTTTTTTTTAAGTATTTATAAGTTAAAACAAACAAAAAACTCCCGCACCCATTGCCATCCTGAATCCCCATGAAACGTTCAGAGCAAGGAGAGCAAGATTTCTCCTCCTTGTACAGTGGGGGAAATTCAAATTCAGAAAACTTGAGTGAGTCATCCAGAACCTTAAAGCAAGTTGAGAATGAAGCAACTTGAGAAATTCAGCCCTTGATCCATAATATTCTGTCTTGCACTTTCCCTTCTGGATCATGATTCTTCATCAAGAACAACATGTGAGTCACCCCTGAAACTCACATATATATATAAAGGCAGAAAAAAAATTAGAAGCACTGTTTTAAACAATGACCATTGGATAATGTCTTATGTGCTCTGTAACTACCAAGAGCAACAAATCCTAGGCCTCTGAGTTGTGTGGCTGATGGAAGCGTCGATAGAGGTCTTTCTAGTCACTGCTTCCAGGGAGCAACTCTCAAGGTGGCCATAATAGTGGTTTGTTCTCTTATGCACACAGGTGGCCTATCAATTAGCATATGTAGCATGCTTTTGCTATGCTTATCTGAGAAGCTAGTGCCTGTAAGTACATAGTAGGTACACAGTAAATGTTTTCACTGGACTAAATAATCTGCATTTGGAAACTCACAATAACTTTCAAAGCAGAAAGCTCAGAAATAATTATCTTTACTTTGCAAATGAGGGAAACAGTGCTTAAGGAAATTTAATGTCATTTTCACGTTTACAGCTGGAAAGTTTCCAAATCAGGGCTTATCCCCAGATCTCAATGAACTCAAAGAAGTTTCCTCTCCCCTCCTCCTGGGTTATACGAATACTATAGCAGTGGTTTCTTTTCCCTTTTCACAACCAAGGTCAGCATTGTTACTCAATAATCTCTTCATTGATTATGTAAACTTTGCCCCTATTATCTCCGGTTCAATTCTTGTTATTCAAAATGCAGACACTGAAAAGCTTCTAGACTCTTGTAATCAGCATGTTTGCAAGGTGAGGAATGAAAACTGGACACTCAGTGCAAAGGTCCTTGGCACTAAATACCCATGTGCCACCAACAGTCCCTTAACTTAATAAGTCTCTGTTTCATTAACTGTAAAAGAAAGGAGCTAGCAGAGCCTGTCCCTGTATCCACTGAGTTCTCAAAGTCTCTGAAAACTCCCCTTTGCTATTTTATTCCTGCGTGTGCACTTATTTAGGTGGATCTTAAGGAACTGGAATTATATCTCTTTTGTTTCTTATTCTAATGGTGAGGCAATTTAATTTCACTACCTGTAAGATGCCCCAGGTGAGCTGAATGACCACCATATTCAACCACCTTCTCGATGAATCCAGAGAAGAGCAGTGAACGTCATCTTTACTAACTCAGCGCTGAATCACTTTTGTGTCTTTTACATATGTCTCCTTCAATCCAAGAATTGTGGGGGACCAGAAGACACACTCAATACAACTTTCACTTCCGGATAAACCAGAATAACCCAGAGCTCCCACTGATGAGCAAAAACCCATTTAAAGTTTACCCAAGTAAGTGTCAAGGCATCACAGAAGAAAGAGGGAAAAAGAGGGAGAGGAATGAGAAACAGGAAAGAGAAAAGGGAAAGGAAGAAAAAAGGAAACAAGAAAAGAAAGAGAAACTTGAGTTTGTGAGGCGCTAACCCAGGCTGGGCATGTTATCCACGTGGCTGCGCTAGATTTTCCCCATGACTTTTCCCTGTGAAGCAGACCTCATTCACATTGGCCATTGAGGAAGACCAGGCTCAGGATTATCGAGGGCTTCCATCGCTCCAGGGACAGTCAGATAACAGATACCAATCCAGTGGCCAGGGGACAGTGAGGCAACAGTGAGGGTCTGCTGCATGGAAGGGACAAGTCCACAGTCTCGCTTGCCACAGCAATTGTGTTGGCTAGCCAAGTTCTGCAGCGGGCTGCCACTCTTTACCTCCAGCAAATGGAGGCTGGTATACAGGGGACCCACACTTCCAATGTGTGCTTTGGTCACATCATGCCCGGTTTTTCATCAGCAGAGGCCAAGATCCATTTCATTGAGGTTTATTTTATGTCTCTCTCTATTCTTAGAAGCTTCATCGAGTCACCAGCCTTCCATCAGGAACTTATCCGGTTAGTGAGAGGGAAGATATATTTTTGAGGACCTTTATGCATGAGCTCAAGCCTTCCTGTGACAAGAAACCCTTTCCCTCTACCCACTTAGCTGGATCCTTAGGTGGGCTCGGAGTGGCTCCCCCAGGAACACCACTGCTTGCAGTGATGACTTCCTTTCACAGCTACCATGACGTCACGCTTTGGGAAAGGTAGGAGGAAGATCAGCCCTGACCCCTGCCAGGTACTCTTGCTGGCCAAGAGCTCTGGAGCCTGGTGACATGCCCTCGACTACTTTAACTTTTCAAAACGCACTCACCTCAGCGATGTGTATTTACAGGAGAGCTTGGCTTAGCGAAAAGGCAAACAGAGGCACTTTGAGAGAATTCAAGTGACAAAAACCAATAAGTAAAAACCTGCATTAAAAAATCCCACACAGCTCAAGAAATCGTGATTTTTCTCCTAAAATCCTTTTCAAACAAGAATCTGTGAGTTTCTCTTGCCACCCCCTTGCTAAGTTTAGCCATAGTAGTGACTATCTACCTGGAGGTATCATTTATGTATCATTAATTTATGATATATACATGTGTATTTATTTTTATCGGTTTACTTATAATCATCAGAAAGTCAGGGTAGATAAGGGAGACTTTTGGGATAATTTCAGTGTTCTTTGTCCCAACTACACAGCAGATGCTCAGAACATCAGAGCTAACACTGATCTCTCTTTGACTGTCTCTGTCTTTTGTCCTAGTTCTGGGTACAGTGTGATGTCTCATTATTCTTTGTGGTACACTGGGTTATTGTTACACTCTTTCATTTCCATTCTCACTCTAAAATTATTCATCCACAAGCTTTGTCATGGGACGCTGGAGACCCTCCTCTACTCTAGACAGAGTATGTTCCCTCACTTACTTGGCGTGTGACTTGGCCCAGTGATTACTTGGGTCAATGTAACCTTAGCCAATGTAACACATGCAGAGGCTTTCCCTGGGCTGACATGGTTTGCCTGTGACCACCACGAGCAGTGTGCTCTGGGAGCCACCACCCCTTCAGCCTGGGCCCCAGAAGGCAGACATAGGAACAGACCTGACCAAACCCATAGCTTGAAGCAGAGCTTCCATCTGACCTGAAATAATTAGGTCCGAAGGTGACAGAACTCCTCCAGAATATAAAAATTCAAACCCATAGGATTCCTCTTTTGTGCTATGATCATTGACTAGGCCGTGGAAGACACTACTGTGAGAAAATGGAACTGTTATAGTACAGGTCTTCCCTTCCCTTGCCCTGATCACAGGCACAAACAAGAACTGGTTAGTGAGCAGGCAGTTTGCTAGAGTTTGAGTTTATGCTCAGATACACTGACACACAAGCTCTATTTATACAGTCTCCTGACCATTCCCTCCTACTTAAAATAAGCAAAAACTATTTGCAATTAAGCTGTTAATTAAAGTGCAGGTACCATGATTCAATACTTACCATGTACTAAGCCTTATAATAGGTCCTCTACATGACTTAGTTCATTCAAAAGTCACAGTGATTCTATAAACTAGGGACATTTAGAATTCCCAGTTTGCAGATGAGGACACGAGGCCCAGGGAAGTTAAGTAGTTTGTCTGACGTTTCACATCTAGTTTCTAAACTAGAATTTCAATCCGGGTCTTTCTGAGTCCAAAGCAATCCCGGTCTCCAGGTTCTGCCTGTCTTTTTGCCATCCTGTTCTTACCTAGCTAATTTTAGGTAATTTCTCTAGCACCAAGGCCAGTGCTCGGGCTCTTTTGGGTTCCCAAGTTTTTCTCCCCTGGGGCCTGACTAGCTCTTCTGAAGGCAGGTAGCAATGACAGGATCGCGACCGCTAGTGGCTGACGCTAGCTTTCAAAGGAAATGAACATGGAATGATGACATCTCACCAGGATATATCCCACATGCCAGGGCATGTTGGAGCAGAAGATAATCTGAGTGTAGAAGAAGCTACAAATCCACTTACACGGATGTTGCTGTTAGAGGTGTTTTGACCTGACCAACTCTTTGTCCCACGGGCAAGAAACACACTTAGCAGGGAACTGAGGTATGATAATAAGCATGAGATTTTCTCCAAGTTTTTCCTACACAAACTCTTCCCCTTTGGAAGTGGGCCTTTGGGGGTGAGGTGAAGAACATGGACCCTGGAGTCACACAGGACTGATCGTAAACCAGCCATTTTCTTGTGTGACCCTGCTCAAGTTAGTGACTTCACTTCACCATAAGCTTCAGCTTCTAACTTACGCATCACGGATAATGTCTTAAGTTAGGTTTCCCAGAATCAGATCCCAAGATGAGGATTTGTATTAAGGAAACACTCCTGTGGAGGCTGGAAATTGATGACTGGGAGAAGCCAAGGAGAGACAAAATGGAGGAAGCCAAGAAGGGGTGTAACCTCAGGCAAAAATTCTGCAAAAGGTAGGACTTTCTGGGTGGCTCAGACAGTTTAGTGTCAGACTCTTGGTTTTGACTCAGGTCATGATCTCAGGGTCGTAGGATTGAGCTCCACATTGGACTCCATGCTCAGCACAGAGTCTACCTCTCTTTGTCTCCCTCCCACCTACCACCCCCCGTCTCCCCTGCCCCCACTCTCTCTCTGAAATAAATAAGTAAATAAATCTTAAAAAAAAAAAAGAAAGAAAAGTCCTGAAAAGGGTATCCTCAGCCTAATCCTGAAGAACATTCCGAGCTGCAAATTATGCCTCCAAGTTGGCTCTCCCCAGAGGTGTTTCGCATTTCTGCACCCGTTAGTCGCTGGTTAAGGGCTGTGAGAAAGGAGTGGATATTAATGTGGAGGCACTTCCATGTCTGCAAACAAGCTCCATGAGCCCAAGAGAAACCCTACAGACAGTAGCACAGGTGCTTACATTTGGAAGCAAGAGCACACCCATAATGGGGGAAAAGGGACCCAAGGTGATCTTGGTGGAGTACCAACATTTTCACCACAAATAAGACTTATCTTGCTGGGCTGTTAAATATCTATATCCATATCTCTACAGAGAGTTAGATCTAAACATCCTGCCACGTAGAAGTCACCTAATACATAGATGTGTCATTATCACTATCAGTGTTTTATTATTGGCCATAAGTTCTGCTCGCTCTGCCTGGCGATACCCATGTGCTCCATTCTCCAGCACGGCTGGTGCCTATGTGCAGATTTCACATCGTTGGCTTTCTCCAGTTGGCACCATGTCTGTCACCTAATCTCACGACCACTGTCCTCCTGGGATCTCCTCTGCTAGGGTCAGAAAGGCCCCATTTCTGGTCAGCCAGGATGTTTTCGAGGGGGCCAGGTGGCTGAGGGCTCCAGTCTAAGGGTGACTCTGTGTCTCAGCAGTGCCACTGGGCCTCCAGCAGGACTAGCCAGCCCCAAATCCTCCTCTCTCATTAAAAAAACCCCTGGCCTTTTTAAGTTTGGCCTATTCAACTCCCCCGCCCCCCAAAGGCTAGGGATTGCTCCGAATGAACCAAAGTCCACAATAGAGCTTCTTTTCCCTTTATGTCTAAGATATCTGAGAGACCTAGCACAGCCCTCTCTCCCGAGGGGGCCTAGGACACCCACAGGAACAATGCGGTGTGGGCTTTATTTAATTAATCTTTTTTAACAATCAGCCTTTTCCCTGTGCCAGCCGGGCAAGCTCATCTATGAAGGAGACTCCCCTCTGTGACTAATCCTCTATGTTAAAAGACTGTGCTTTGCTATAAAGCCTTTACATACATCAGCTCCCAAGAGCGGTATATTCTCACAGTTGCCAGACAGCCCCCTTGGCCACACCACTCTGGGACCTCATTTTCTAGGCTGCCATCATGCCGGAAATTAATCTAGGATGGGCTCCTTTTACAAGAGTGGCAGCAAATATCCAATTCAATTTGCTTTCACCCAAGATTTCCCAGGAGGCACACCGAATGAGATAATCAATGATGATTATAGGGCTTGGCCTGCCTTGCTGAGCCAAAGTGTTAAAAGGAGGGAGAATTTCTGCTCTAGTGCTCACCCAAGTCAGGCAGATCCATTACTATTCTCAGTGGCTTGAAACCATATGTGCTGCAGTAGACATGTGGGGTAGGTCTACGGGATGTTCCTACCTAAGAAAAGAAAATTCATTTTTGCTTCCCCTCCCACCCCAGAATAACAGAAACAAAAATGTATAGAGCATCTGGAGCAACGATAAGTAGGCTGTTCAAACCAATGATGCTGAAGAGATTTAATTTAGACAGCTAAACTTTCCTTGTCTCAGCTAGAGACTAGTCGATGTCTTTGCTACTAATCGAATCCAAAGAAAGTATTAAATTACTTGTTGCTACCCTCTTAACCCTGAGAGGACCGTTTTCTGCTTGGATGATTATTCTGAAAGACCACAACACCCAGCGAAGGAAGTTGGGGCAAATGATTTCCAGGGGCCAAAGAAAGCCCCCCGACTCCCACTCCCTCCCTGTCATTCCTCCTTCCTGCCTCACCTAGTCTTGTACTCACTGTCTGGAGGTGGGGATGGTGGTCTTGAGCTCTGCACATTTTCACAAAGTCTCTGTCCCAAAGTGAAGACATGGTTGTGTATTAGTTACCTATTGCTGTGTAACAAATTGCCCTGAAATGTAGCAGCTGGAAACAACAAACACATGTAATCTCACAGTTCCTGTGGGTTGGGGATCCAGGAGCATGTTGTCTAGGTGGTTCTGACCTGGGCTCTCTCACATGCTGTGCTAAAGGTGTCAGCCAGGGCCACAGTCATCTCAAGAATTGGCCTGGGGAGGAAAACCTCTGAACTCATGCACATGGCTGTTGGTAAGAGGCCTCAGAAGATCAGCTTTCAGGTTCACTCATGTGTGTCTTTCCAGCCTCACCACCTGGTGGCTGGATTCTTCTAGAGTAAGGAATCCAAGAGAGTGCAGGAGAGCACCCATGATGGAGGCCACAACCTTTTTATAACCTATTCTCAGGAGTGAAGTCACCTCACTCTTCTGTTTGTTGTCAGTAAGCTCAGCTCCCACTCAAGTGAAGAGGATGACACACAGAGTGAAGATCAGGAGTGAGGGTCTTTAGAGACCATCTTAGAGATGACCATGACAGATAAGAGACCTGCTCTCTGGAGAGATCATCTGAGTATGAGAATTGAGGGTCATTGTTCCATCAGACACTGAGCTCATATGTGTCTGAGGAAAACTCCAATGGGGGTTGTTTTGGGTTTTTTTGTTTTGTTTTGTTTTGTTTTGTTTTGTTTTTGGTGATACAGAGTGCTATCTCTGACTCCAGGGAAAGAAGAAGGGGTATCTGCCTATACCCAGAATAGGTCTGGGTACTCAGGGTCAGAATCAGAGCTGGAATCAGGGCCCGCCTTCCTAAAAACTTCACTGAAGGTAACGGGCTATAGATGTACGTGTTGGCCTAAAAGCTACCTGGTCCCATCACCTAGCAGCATGGTTAGCCACACAAGACTGCAGGTGGGAACTATAAGACTTCAGAAGGCAGAAGAGAAGGACACAGGACCTGGATTAGGAAGATCACCTGGTTGGTGATCTCATCTTTCTTTTTGTGTAAGATGGTTACAGTCATGGGCCCAGCGAACCATACCTCCCAATATCCATACCCCTGTGTATTGTTCCTCTTCCCCACTGACTCTGCCCTTGCCCGTGCCACTCATTTGGGCCAAGTCAACAAGATATAAACCCTTAGTAAGTGTTATATGCATGGGGGCTTGCCTTCTGGGGCTGCTATCCTGGGATCATGATGCTAGGAAGATTCTACTGTGAAGAAACAGGAATGAAGTTCCAGCCATATCACCTAAGCCCAGCCCCAACCAACTCACCCTTCAAGCTGGAAGCAGTCACATGAACTATCTCAGACAAAATTGGCAAGGGACTGATCCAGGCAATCCACAGAATTGGGAGAAGTGATAACTTGTTGGTTTAGGCCACTCAGTGCAGCAGTGATTCGTTACATAGAAATGCTTCACTATTATATCATCACTACCATCAGAACTGCCAAACCTACCTAGATAGGCTATGGTGGAATTTGGAACAAACCTGTGGTCCCAGTGGCCCCCAAGCCAGAAAGCAGCACCTGATGAGGGCTTCAATGCATGCTCTCTCTCTCTCTCTCAGTGATGCTTCAGAAGTAGTTAATAAACATCAGTTATCTGGAGATCCTTTTATTCCTTGGAGGGAATCTGGACTGAACCAAAACAGCTAAATTCCACCACAGACATATCTTTAACTCAAAAGAGATTATCTTAAGAAATAGCAAGCCAAAGGCCCCTTGCAAGCCAGGACTTCCTGAGAGTCCAGGGGAAACTGGAAACAGGAAACACCATGTTCTGGAAAGGCTTCAAGGGGAAAGCAGGGCATTGTTCCATCTCATCAAGTGATTTTCGTGGGTGGTGACTAGTGCAGTGATCCTGGTGTTGTAAGGTCACCTGCCCAGGTTGCTCTCAAAGGAAATTGCTTTTCATTTCATTGGCAGGTGAGCAAACTGGATTACTTGGATGTCTCTGAACGTCCTGGGAAGCAGTCAGGTCTTCCTTCTGTCTGTTGAAAAGAACGTGTTGTCTGAGCAACATGACTATCGTAATTAATTCCTTATCCCTATTTCCCTGATGCCATGCCTGCTCTCTGAATCAGTATGCAGAGCAAAAACCCACTGACACGTGAGGGACAGCTCAGCCACCCTGCTCCACTGCCTGGTAAAATTCTACTCGCTTGTCCCGTTCCAGCCCCAGCATCGTCCGCTGTGGGGAAGTCTCTCCGGTCCTCAGGGTAGAGGAAGAGAGGATGCAGACTTCCTCCTTACCACTGCAATGCCTCGTTACTAAGTCCCATTATGGTTGGCCATGCCTCCATCCCCAAAACTTGGGGTCACGTTCAGAGGAAGATCTTGCTGTGGACATCTTGATGTACTTAGTACACACCTGACACTTGCTAGCATTTGGTGAAGAGTGGCAGAATTCACTCAGCCAGAAAATCTTCACTGAATTCCTACTTTGTGCCAGACATCTGCTCTGAGATCATAGGAGGGAACAAAGACACATTCCTACCTTCAGAAAGCTCATATTCCACTCAGAGGAGAAAATAAACAGAAAATAATAAATAAAATAGAGAGTATATGAGAAGGTGATGGATGTCATGCAGAAAAATAAAGCCAAGGAAAGGAACAGGGAACAGCAGTTTCACAGAAGCTGACATTTGAGCAAAGACTTGAAGGCAGAGAGGGATTAAGCCGGGCGGATCTGGGGGAAGAGAGTTCAGGGCACGTGAAACAGCCAGCGCAAAGGTCCTGAGGCAGGGTAATGCCTGGTTTATTTGAGGAATGGCAAAAAAGGCAGAATGGTTGTAGCTCTATGAAAAGGGAGTGTCTTTAAAAGGTGAGATTAAGCTGGTACTCGTGACTGAAGTTTGTATGGGGCTTTGCAGAGCAGAGTAAGGATTTCAGCTTTTAGTCTGAAGAAAGATGGGAAACTGCTTTGGGAATTCTGAGCAGAGGAATGACACAGCCTGACTTGGGCTTTCAAAGGCTGGAGTTGACTGTTCAGTGAAAAAGAAGACTGTCAGCAGATGCAGGTGGAAGAATTTAGGAAGCGATAACACTAAGAGGCCCCGTGAGAGACACTGGGGGCTTGAAACAAGCAGTGGCAGGGGTCAGACAGTGATGTGTTCTGAATAGTGTTTTCTCACAGATTCGAGGTGATACGTGAAGGAAGACGTGAGGAGTCCCAAGTAACTCCAAGATTTGGGGTCTGAGTCACTAGCAGGAAGGACTTGCTGTTGGCTGAGTGGGGAGGAGGGGGCGCTCAGGGGCCCTGCTTGCACACGCCGAGTCTGATATTTCTATCGGTGGAGATGTCAAGGAAGCTGTGGGGTATTCGAGTCTGAATCCACAGAGAGCATGTAGGTCAGAGACATGAATTTGAAGGAGTTCATAAACTTGAGCACCTGATTTTACTGTTTTGATTTTACTCTCCTCGACAGTAAATTGGGTGCAGGGAGAGGCTCTCAGGTGACATCTTGGACTTGGTGATTTTCTACCATCTTTCCCAGTGCTTACACCAGTCATTTATCTAGAAGACAGTTTGCATCCCACGCTGTTCACCTCTTCGGCATTCTGGCTTTGTGGGCCTCGCTGCTTCTGATTCCATGTTTCAAGCTCTTGCAAGACATCACTCTTCCAAACAAAAACCCTGAGTGCAACAGGAGAGCCAGCCCACAGCCACGGGTGAGTAACCCAGTTCTTGGGGACTGTGGCTTCTGGATAAGGAGAGGACACAGCAGGTGGAAAGAGGCACAATTGCCCAATCACAGGACAGCAGCAGGCTGCCAAGGGCAGACATGCAAAAGAGGCCAGTGCTGCCCACCAGGCAGAGGCACAGACGTCTCCATTCTTTCCAGCACTGAGGAGGCTCTTTGCACACTTGCCTTAGAAGTAGAGTGAATGTGTGTCCTGCTTTGCCCGTAACAGCCTGGATTGGTGTCTTCCATTCCAGCATAATTATAACAGTATCCCCTTTAACTTCCAAAATTACCCCAGCTTGAATTATAAATCACATGGTCACCCATTTTAAAAGCTTGCCTCTTAACATCTTTTACCTAAAAAGTCCCGAGCATTGTCTTTCTCTGATAACCCAGAACTCTCTGACTCTTGAGCAGTTATGAATTAACTGAATCTCCACAGGCCAACCCTGGAAACAGCAAAAGCATTAACTTCTCTTCTCCTTGCCACCCCCACTTAGATGGACAGGGACCTGAGCAATGATCTATGCAGATGACTCTTCATTTGGGAATCGCTGGGGCCACTGTAGCTTTCAAGGTCCCTGGAATTATCTGCTTTGACTCCAACCCTCCTAAGAGTCCCAGAGCCGACAGTATGATGAATGGCTTGGGTCACCTATGCAGAACGACACTCCCCAGTTTTAGATCTATTCCTACCATTGTTCATTAATGACCTTTCATTCCGGGGTGCCCGGGTGGCTCAATCAGTTAAGTATCTGATTCTTGATTTCGGCTCAAGTCATGATCTCGGGGTCATGGGATCGAGCCCCACGTCCCGCTCTGCACTCAGTGGGGCGTCTGCCTGCGGTTCTTTCCTTCTCCCTACCTCCACCCCATGCCTCCCACTCCACTCTCTCTCAAATACATACATAAATCTTTAAAAAAATAATCTTTCTTTCCACTTATGCAACACATACTTATCAGATGCTTGCCCAAAGCATAATGGAAGGTACAGAAAAGATTTATATATGAATCCCACCCTTGGGTCTAGCACAGAACATAAACTTGTGCAGAAATCATGAAAACTTGATGTAGAAAATGAAATGACAAAAAAGGTCCCACTGGGCTGAAGGCAATCCGATGATATAAATCCCTCCAGTCCTTCAACCAACATCTTGTGCATTGATTATTCACTTCTGCAAACATTTGGTGAAATACCATTTGCCAAGTGCCAGCCACCTAACATACATATCTCATTTCATCTCCACAACCCCACTTCAGGGTCAATATCATTATTTTATTTCAGAATCGTAGATGGGAAGCCCAAGGCTCAGAGAAATTGGACGATTTGCATTAGATGGCACAGCTGTGGAACAAGAATTGGAAACCAGGGTCTGTCTTCACGCTCTTTCCAGACACCATCTCCACACCGGATACTGCTGGCCGGATCTTTCTTCCCCAACTCTGCTAAGTAGGACAGTCGTTTCCTCGAAACCCACAGGTGACCCCCCGTAGAAGGACCCACATCCATGGCGTCTCTGGCTAAAAGGCAGAACTGGGACCAGGGTGAGGTGAGTGAATCCCTGACCTCCAGCACAAGATTTAAGGGGTTGCCAAAAACCTCAGTAGTCAAGATAAATAATATTTTAATGCAACATTTAAAAAAAATTAAATTGACAAAGTACAGTGCTTGGGCCAGCTGCCTGTTTTCATAAATAAGGCTTTATTGCATTTCACATGTCAAGGCAGACCCCAGCCCCTGGCCCCACATGCCAGCTTTTGCTTGTGGAAGAGACTTTTTCAGCCTAGAGGACAGCGCGCTTGTCCATAAATAAGGGGCACGTGGGGCGGCTCCGGGAGAGTCACAAAGAGTGACACCAGAAGGCAGACTGCTCTCTAATTCCCCCCTCAGGGAGCCAGGGCAAATCTTGATGTGATTCTCAGACTTGGCCAGGAGAGAGGAAAATAACCAGGACGTGGCTCAAGTCTCCATCCTCCCTGCCCGCCCCCGCCCTCCCCCAGGGATGAACTCACCACGTGGGATGCACCTTCAGGGCCTCTGGGTCACAGTCCCTCCCCATCAGTGTGACTGGAGCTGGAGCTGTTCTTCACACACACACACCCACCCACCCTGCAGCTGCCTGGGCCCCACCACACACACGCGGTGACTCCAGCCCCAGCGCCAAAGCCATTATTAATGGGAAAAGCGAGTGCTGGGGCCCCCAACAGCCATTTTTAACTGTGGACATTATCGCTCAATTCTGAGCTGCACCCAGGGACTCATAAGAGGAAGACATAGTGCTTGTTTGTGGAACTTTTATAGCTAATTGACATTTTTTCAGTGCTCCCCCGACAGCGGTAGTTACTCCTGGTGGGAAGGGCGGGGAAAGCATCAAGTTGTGTACTGTCTCCAGATGGGGCCATATTTCTGATGTACCCCTGGAAAAAAAAAAGAATAAATAAAAAGCCGTCAAAACAAACATACTCGAAAGCGATAAAGAAGAGCTGAAGTGATTGGCAAAAGTAGTTCTCTTTGTGCAAAAATAATGCATGCTCTTTGCATGCTAATTGAGGATGTTGGACTATTTCTTTTCTTCTTGGGAACATTTTCCTCCCTTCTAGATCTGCGTTTTGCTCTCCAGAGACGGAGGACACAGAAGCCAATTTCCCCTTTCCCAGTCTATGTCTCTCTCTCTGCTTACAGGCTCCCAAAAAATCACTGGTGCTAGCGGTAGAAATCAATGCATCATATTCTGGCCGCTCTAAGTCAAGTTCATGAGACAAGCACAATTGGAACCAAGCTGAGATATCAACGTAATGCTAGAAATTCCACTTTCACCTCTGGACACCTACAGATGACCCAGGAAGATCAGTAACCAGGAGAGCAAACAATATATCCATAGAAGTGAAAAATCACTTAGCATAAATGCTAGTTGGGTTTGTATGGGTGTACGTATGGACCCATTTACTATAGGCTTCATTCTAGTTTTCTCAACTCAAAAAGTCACAGCTATGGGGAGCCTAGGTGGCTCAGTGGGTTAAAGCCTCTGCCTTTGGCTCAGGTCATAACCTCAGGTTCCTGGGATCGAGCCCCACATCGGGCTCTCTGCTCAGCGGGGAGCCTGCTTCCTCCTCTCTCTCTGCCTGCCTCTCTGCCTACTTGTAATCTCTCTCTGTCAAATAAATAAATAAAATCTTTTTTTAAAAAAAGTCACAGCTTCCTGTGGAATGAATTCATTTGAGAATTTTATTTTCAGGATAGAACAATGTTCCAACCAAGCTTTCTGGTTGCAGGGATGAATATCATCACACCTTGCCTATATGGAGGTCTCCTTGCCCATACATTTTCTAATTGGAAACACATATCATGACAAGTATAAAAATCATAAAATGCAGCTGAATGTCCAATGTCCACATATCAAAACCTTACACACTTAAAGTACAGGAGAGCCTGTCAGGCGTTTGCTCAAAACCTCTGTTCACTTACTTTACACACAGTCCAAGTGAACTCAGAGATCAGACTTCTAAGTCAAAACTGTAATCGAGGAGGAGGAGATGGGATGCTAGAAGCAATGATAGTGGCAGCAGAGAGAAAAGGCAGAGAACTACACCCTGGAAATAAGAGGAGAGATTTTTTTCTAGGGTGGGGGGAGGGTGCAGAGGGAGAGGGAGAGAGAGAATCTTAAACAGGCTCCACACCCAGTATGGAGCCCACTGTGGGGTTTGATCTCATGACCCTGAGATCATGACCTGAGCTGAAATCAAGAGTCGGTTGCTTAACCACTGAGCCACTCAGGTGCCCTAGGAATGGAAGAGATTTTTAATTCAAAGTAATTAGACATGAGAACTCAATAAGCCCTTGAATCTTATTGAGTCTTACAAATACAAGGACCCAAGGTAGCCCTGTGGGCATCAATGTCAGATACCAGAAGTATGACGAGGAATGTCCCAGAGGCATTCAGGAAAAGTTGAATTCTGGAGCTCTGTTTAAGAAGCAGCAAAGGAGC